>JAQMCW010000008.1:10783275-10809584 GCA_030068335.1 Chrysichthys cranchii | reverse complement strand
TTCACATGGAATTCCAATAAAATAGATTCATGTTTGTGACTGTAATGTGACAAAATGTGGAAAAGTTCAAGGGGGCCAAATACTTTTGCAAGCCACTGTATGTCTTATAGGTACAAAGTCTCACAACTCTACATGACTGCAAGTCCAAAACCTGAGCAGAATATGACGAGGGGGTAGCTCAGGGGGTTAAGACGTCGGACTACTGATCGGAAGGTCAGGAGATTAAATCCAAGCACCAGCACACAAGCTGCCACTGCTCGGCCCTTGAGCAAGGCCCTTAACCTCATATGCTCAGTTGTATGAATGAGATGAAAATGTAAGTCGCTCTGGATAAGGGCGTCTGCCAAATGACGGTAATGTAATGTAATGTAACAATAATGTAATGTGAAAGACCCAGGCTGGACATTCAACATGAAAGAAAATGTAGCGCTCAGTCACATTATAGTCATGGACTGTAGCTACAGTTGCAGAAGACCAGCAGTTAGCAGGCCACCTGTTATCTCAAGTACATGTAGAAGGGTTTTTGGGACTTTATCTCTTTGGTTCTCGTCTTTACGCAGCCAGTCACACATGAGCTTTAAGATGGCCACTAATGCTTTTTTGGCCTGTAAACAGGGCAAATAAATATGTGGATAATCGCTTCGAACTGGGGAGATGTGTTTTACAAGTGAGTAAAACCACATATAGACACATAAATGGCGCCCGTTAAAGCAATCACGAGCGCCACAGAGAATGCTCATTTTACTTAATGAAGGGTTCAAGAGCTGTGGGGAAGAGAGGAGTGCTGCACGAGTACAGTTAAAGTGTCACTGTGAAGAATGAGAAAGAAAGAGGCAGAGATAGGGAGAAAAAACATGGGCATTGAAGACAAGAAAAATCAACACAGAATACAACAGTTCAACTTTGGGTTAGCATTATATCATCGAAAAATTAAGGAAAGAATCAACAAAGGGGGGAAAAAAAACAAATAAAGAGCAGGACAAAGACAGACCCAGAAAAGATTAGTGTGTGTGTGGGTGTGTGTGTGTGTGTGTGTGGGGGGGTTGTTTTGTTTGGGTTTCTTTCTTTTTTTTCTTTTTGGTGCGTGTTTATTTATGTGTGTTGGTATTATGTCTTGAGCTGATAAGATGAATCAGTTAAATTAATGCAATTGCGTCTAAACTTCTGTGTAGGTCAGCCAAGCAGACACGCAACACAAACAATATGTTCTTTGTCACGTCTAGGTAACGTTCCGTTTTTCTACGCTGTGAAATTGCTATGAACTGAATGTAAGAATAGTTGTTACGCTATGGCGTAAGGGAGAAATGTAGTCTATTGTCTGATTGAGGTTTTTTTTTCATGTAGGTTGATCCTGAACTTTTCCCTCTCTGTCTCTCGTACTGCTATAATAAGGGAGGCGGTATGTTAGCGCTGGTGAGTCTACGTGGCAGAAGGAAAGACTTGGCCTTCGCTTTCAGAAACAGGATTCATCACATCCACATGTTGCTTTAGGGTCAGGTGAGGCCAGTGAACGTGTGTGTGTGTGTGTGTGTGTGTGTGTGTGTGTGTGTGTGTGTGTGTGTGTAATTCCATATTCTAAAGTCACTCATTGAATTGGCTTAGAATTCTGGCTTATTAACAATCTTGGCTCATTTCACATTATAGCAAATAAGCAGAGCTGTAGATCATGTATCAATCCATTTATTAACTGACATAATAGACATTTAATCTCCATCACGTATTAACCTCTCAGTACTGAATTAAGCCATGATTCAATCTGCCTGTGGAACTATCCGCATGGATGAGACCATAATGTTCTAAGACCATAATCATCTATCAGGAGCACACCTTAGTGATAAGAGCATAGTAAATGAGATACTGTATGAGCGGGTTATGTATCAAACTCAGCCTTATCGCAAATTTCACACATCATTCTCTGCTATGCTTCTCAAGAGTAAGAGGTTCTAGGGATGGGCCGAAGGAGACAAAAACAGAGAAGACTGGGGAGTGAAGGGGCAAAGAAGAGGAGGTTTTAGACTTTGGCGCCAAAGCATGGGGGACTAGGATGGGGGTCTTTTGACATCACTCCATTTGAGCCCCACATAAGTACACACTCTGGATTAGAATTGTAATTTTCAGTGTATTCAGGCCATTATAATTAGTTATGGTCCATATCTAACGTAGTGAGCAGCCAAACGAATTCTTCAGTCCTATACTATGAGCGGCTTTAAAACTGGAAGTCAACAATGATAGAAAAACGCGCATAGCATTATATACGTTGCTATAATTATAGCACATACAGCTACAGCATGTATTTAGCATGTATATTGTAGCATACAATATATGAGCATAAGTGTAAAAATGACAGCATATACTAATTCAGGGCAATCAAATCATATGGGTAGGAATCTATGACAGCAGAATAATGGTATAGCTATTTGTGTAAAAAAAGAAGAAAAAAAAAAGCATGCCATTGCTCTCCTTTACTCCCCTGACAGAAGAGCAAAGAAACTATGAGCAAGTTCAACCGTATAAGCTTCGTATGTCTAAGAGGAACGTGTTACGGCCGATTTATATTTCTACGTCGAATCTATGCTGTAGTTACAGCTCTGACGCTCACGCAAGGTGAAGCATTTATATAAGCACATAAGGTGCATGTCAACTCTAGAAGGTGCTGTCACAAAAGACACGCTGGTTTTACACAAAGAAGAATGCGTGTTTCACTGTTGGAATAATAAACAGAAAATAACACGGACAAATTTACTGGAAAAAGAACCCTCCCATGATTATTTATATACCAAGTGAATTCTCACTGAAAGCATTTCTGAAGTGTTTTAACTTGTCTGGATTCAGCAGTACGAGCTGCTTGAAGCACTTCCGAGTACTACTACTCTTTAATTCCACAGGATTAGATGCATAATTAAACTGGGGTTATATATTAATATTAACACGATATGTGTAGAATAGTACATTTCTGAGAAAAAGAAGAAGCAGACAGAAACACGTAGGAGGAAAAGCGCTGCTACGATGTGGACCAGCCACAGTTGTTGTGGTGTGCATCGCCGTGACATGTGGTTACATTTTAGGAGAAGTGCACATCAGGCTATGGTGTAGGGTGTAATGAGTAAACTGCACTTTGGTCTTCTCCCAAGTTGGTTGGTACCTGCCACGTGATAGGGAAGAACCAGCAAGGTGCTTGGAGTAGGTTGTGATTACAGAAAGAAAAAAGCTTTAAAGGGAACCCTTTGTTTGTAACTTTGTTAAATGAGATTTGACTGGTTTCAGAAGGCAGTTACTCTAGTATTTTTCTAAACCAGACTGCGGTCCACTGAACTGACATTCAACACTTTGTTCACATCACTGTCGCAAACATAGCCAAACAGTGTAACTTAAGAACTATCGTTGATGATTTGCCTGTGTCTCCCTTATACAACAATTTTGGCTGGATATTTATTTCTGTTATCCCAAAGGTTGGGCTACTTGTGAGAAAGAGGCTATCCTAATGCAAGAGTGTTTAATGTGTCATAGCAAAGGACTGCTGGTCTGCATATTATATTTATAGATATCCCATGTGACAACAATGGGGAGTGGTCAGTTGGTAGCTGGTAAAAGAAAATGCTGTTTCTAAGACCGGTGTATAAGAAAAAAAATGAAACAATAAAACATTATTTTATACGTTATGCAACCAGCAATTGCAAAGATTTGAACAATGAGCTATTAACACTACTCCAAATCACAATAAACTGGCCAACACTTAATGGATAGGTGGTACAGATGATGGATGGATGGATGGATGGATGGAGGGATGGTTTCCACTTTATAAAGTTACTAACTCAGAGCTAGTCATTCACTTTGGGAATTTTCTATACATACTCCACAAAAAATGCTAACAGCCACCATGGATAGTATTGAAGTCTTCATTGTTTGGCAGCTGGTTCAGTCTAGTGTTTCACACTGCACCTCTGAGAGCTGCCATTCAGGTTACACTTTAATAAAAACAGCTTTATATAAACACATAAAGAGAGAAACAAGATAGAGACAGGAGGATAGAGGAATAGAGACAGGATGAAGAGATGGAACGTGTATAAAATGTGGTAACACCAAGGGGATACAGTGAGGGAGAAGTAAGAATGGGAAAGAAGAAGCCTCAAAAGACAAAGAAAAACAAAGGCGAGGAGACAGGGAGATGTGAATTAGAAACAGACATGATGTTTTGTGGGCCTTGGCAAAGTGGGGAATGGAGCCAGTAAGTAACATCAGCTCAGTACAGCCATGCTCAGTTGTGTAATGAAGAAGAGCTTCTGGTAAAGTCAAAACGTACAAATAATTACAAAAGTAAAAGTACAGAATGCAGCAAACAATCCAGTTGCTGACTTCCATTCATACATTTATCATGTGGCAGGAGGTCATGTGCTAGTTTTCCTTCATCGAATTATCTCAGGGTAAAGAATGTACGCATTAAACACGCAGCCCTCTGTCCCCGAGTTCTCTCAGCTTGAGCTGTAACAGGCCTCGGTGGTGTGTGTTTGTGTGTGTAGGGTGAAATGGCAAGCCACAACACAGAGAGAGACCTCATGGCTTCAAGATGTGTCTGCCTGAAAACTCAACAAACACTGGCAGGGAGAAGTTTGCTCAAACGCACGTGGACAAAACAAACTGCTCTCAGACTGTCAGGGAAGAATGGGAGAGAGTGAGGGGGAACAAGAGAAAGGTCCGAGGGAGGTTTTTTCTATAGTTTAATCACAAACAGGACGACTACGCTGAAAATACCATGACAAAAAGCAAAGTTTACTTGAGCTAATAGCTAAAATGAGCGAGTGGGAAGGAGCGATAAGCATGAGGAAAGGAACAGAAACCAGTGGCTAAACATTACAGACCTGCAAGATGATGGTGATAGAGACAGAAAAAAAAGAAGGGGAAAAAATGAGCAGGAGAGTTAAAATTGGAAAGTATACATGCATAGGCTGGGAAATAAAAATAATGGAAATGTGGCGCTTATGGATTCAAATCCAACTTACTTTGCTCTGCTTTTCCTTATGCACATTTTTTTTCGGTCTCTCTAGTGCCCAGCCGCAGGCTAACGAAAGCCCATTAAAACACGAGAACAGAAAAATGAAAACAATACATAAACCACCCAAAGAAAGGCAAAGAGGCTGGGGCCAAAAATGGGGCCAAAATGCGGTAGAGAAATAAAGGAAACTAAAAGACAGATGAACAGAACAGAATAATAACAGCATGCGAACACAACGCATGATTGTGTATGTGCGTGTGGGTTTTTTTTTTGAGCTTCTCTGTTTGAGCCATACCGCAATAGAAAATACGCTGAAATAAAATCCAGCATGCCAAATCTGCCTGTCTGTGCACAGTCAAAGCTTATATCGTCAATCAAAAGTTCAGAAAGAGGTAGCAGAGCACGCTGCTTGCAAACTGAGCAAAGACAAAAGAAATCCAGAATAAAATCAGCATTCACTTTTGTTGTGAATGTTCCTGAATTCTGCTTGCTGCAACTTTTTCCAAGGCTCTAATGTTTTCTTAATTCAGCATAACTCTTCTCTGTTACATATTTACAACTAAAAACTGCATAGCAGACATTTACTGTAAAAATGGCAGGTTTTTGTGAAGTAGAAAAAATGGCACTAAGGTAAATCATGTCAGATCATTTCCACTTTTAATGTGAAAAGCAAAGTATACAAATAAACTGAAGCTTTTTTTACAGAAACTTTCTTGGGGGGAGAACGATTATTTTGGGTATAAAATACTTGCTGACGCACCTTTTGATTGTACACCACTCAGTCTTTTGGGGTAAGGTTCTATTACCATGGCACATGTTGACTTCTCCCACTTTTTCTTCCAAAAACATTCTAGAGTCTCAAATTGTGAGGGCATTTCCTGTGTACAGCCTACCTCAGGTATCCCCACAGATTTTTTTATTTTGGTCTGGGTGCTGGCTAGGTCATTCACAAACATTGACCTTCCTTTGTTGATTTGGATGAATGCTTTGGGATCTTGTGGTGCTAAAAGGTGAAATTCCTTTCCATCTTCAGCTCACTAACAAACTCCTGAATGTTTTTCACTAAAATTGACTGGGGTTTCTAGCTATTCATGATTCCCTCCACCTTGAAAAAAGCTCTAGAATTGACTAAAGAAAAGCAAGCTCTAAGGCATGATGCTGTCGCCACCACGCTTCACAGTGGGTATGGTGTTCTTTTGTTTTTGTGAAGAAAAAAAAAACCCAAGCTTTTTGGAATCATGGCTTTGTTGTAATTTGTCATAAATTTTTACTTTTTGCCACATGGTTTAGTGTAATTTAGTTGGGCTTGGATGATTTTTTTTGGCAGAAAGGGCATCCATCTCACCACCTTACCCCATAGCCCAGACATGTGAGGAATACAGAGATTGTTGTCACATGCAGAGTGTAATCAGTACTTCTCAGATGTTCCTGCAGCTCAGTTAATGTTGCTGTAAGTCTCTTGGTGGCCTTCCTAGTAAGTTTTCTTTTCTTGTTCTTTTGCAAATTTTGGAGAGATTTCCTGCTCTTGGTCATGCCACTGTCGTGCTTCGTTTTATCGACTTGTTGATGATGACCTTCACAGTATTTCTTGGTACATCTAATGTCTTGGAAATTCTTTTGTTCCCCTCTCCTGATCGATAACTTTCAACAAGTGAGATACCGTACATGTTTTGTAAGCTCATTGCAGACCATGGCTACAGCCGTCAGATGAAACCAAAACGATATGAGGAAAATCTTTCTGAATCTTTCAGCATCTTTTTGAGGGTTAATCAGATTAATGCTATTGAAGAGAGCTGAATGATAATTACTTTTAAACGGGATGCTGAATATGATTTGTTCATTCTGAACACAGCCACATCTCTATTTGAAAAAGGGTGTGCATACTTATGCAGCCAGGCTATTGTAACCCTTTATTTTTCCTAGTTCCCCCAAATGTTTCTGATTGTTTTTCACTTAGTTTTATACCTTGTCATTTTGACATTTAGGGTGGAAAAAGTTCTGACTTGATTTCACATGATTGGTTTCATTTTTTCCCCCCATCACAAAAGCCTGCCATGTTAACAGGGTTGTGCAGACTTTTTATATCTACTGTAAACTGTCCGTTTATTCTGTTTGCTATATTCTATATTCATTAGAGCTGTTGAATTCTGTTAAGTTACATTCAAAATGCTTTATTATTTAAAAATAGTCTCCTATGCACATTATGCTCACTACAGAGTATAGAACATTTCTGCATATACAGTGAGATCCCCGTATCCACTGACTCAATAACCACAGTTTCATTTATCAACAGTTTACCCCAGCCTGAAAATATTAAGTGGACTTATCAGAATCCCATTCATTCATTCATTTATTCAAGGGAGACCACATTTACGTACCTTTTTTTTACTTTTATTGTGGTAGATCTTGGAACGTATTTCCTGTGGATACAGGAGTCCCACTGTGCTGTCTATGGAGTGTTCGGTACGGCTAATAGAAAGGCATTTGAGATTCAGCTACAGAAAAACCACAAATCTGATCATGGCTTTTGGAAACTTGCTTATTTACGTACTTACTTGCTTACTGTGCATTTTTTGAAATCTTAATTTGCTATGAAATTTCATATAATATTCAAACAGTAAAATGTGTTCCAACAATGTACTATATATTTACTTCACCTCTGATCTGCCTCTGCAAAAACAGAGCCATAAAGCGTAAATTGTGCCTAGTGCTTTGCCTAAGGATTTGCTTACAGCGTGACCTTTAAGACCAAATAGGACTCTATCTCTCCGAAACTCAGTGTCAAACACTTTCGGACCCCTCTTACCCAGTCAGTAAGAGAATTTGCACTGACGTTTTTGTCAATCCTGTCTCAATTTACAATTTACAATTGAGACAGGACATATCTGAGTGGGTGAGGAATAAGGTCTTACTCTTAGACTCAGCAGAGGTAGATCTACACAGATTTGAACTCACAACCTTTCAATTAGTAGTCCAAAGTTTTCACTACTACAGCAACCTACGGCTACGGTTAATTCCATTAGTTCCTGCTTTCAGGACTTTTAAATCCCAAGAAATTGGTAATAAGGATTTAATCATATGCATGTCAAGTCACAAAACCTGCTGTAGTTGCAGCTGCAGTAGTAGTTCCCTTATTCTACCCATGAACTGACTCCATACAGCAGCACTTCAAACCCTCTCCTCTGTATGTGCACCTCCTTTCCAGTTCTCTTAATCTTGGCCAATGGCAGCATTCATTAGATGAAATTTACAAGCTGATCATGTTGGCCCATATTGGGATTGACTAGGGAACATGGCTAGTTTCATCCAAGCCGACTCGCATTAAATCTCAGGAAACTAAATCCAATGAATCAAAAAAGGCCACCTGGTGGCCTGGAGCTACGTGCCAAAACCGACATAAGCAGAACACACACTGTCTTAGTTTTCAACTACATTATTACATGGCACAGGGCAACCTACAGCCAATTATCTCCTAACACTAAAACTTTTACCCAGCACACTGACAAAGTCATAGAATATTTAAATAACCCTTGAGACAGAAACTTGCAGATGCACTACTGCATCTGGGACATATATAATATAATACAGCAAGGTGTGTTTTATGCTGTAAAAATTGTTTTGACAGCACCATGAATTCAGCTACAATTTTAGAAAGGGCACCAAGAAAACACAGATCTTACAAAATACCTGCACTAAGTGGCACAGCCAGCAGAACAAGACTTGCGGTGTGACCCACTATAAATCATGCTGCTGTATAGCACTCAAAACCTCTGCAAACCATTTGCTTGTTTGAGATTTCTATCTATCTATCTATCTATCTATCTATCTATCTATCTATCTATCTATCTATCTATCTTTGTTTCTTACATTCATCTTCAGGATAGGTTCATGTCAGTTTAGGTTAATTGCTCGATACCAGCCGTATAAGCTCTGAGGCTCACTTCTGCTTGAATCTTCTGGGTTATGTAAGGTAAAGCCCTAACTCACTACGCCTGATGTTACACATTACTGTAATTGCAAGTAGGGGAAAAATTCCAGAAAGAGATGTGAGAGGGAGGTGATTTTTGACATGCGAGAAAGGGGAGGAAATAGAGCTAGAGCAGAGAGAATGATAAGGGAGACACATGAAAGGAAGAAAAGAGTGAGCCACTAATACAATAGATCCTTTGGAAAATATCCTACTCTGCTAATGGCCTGTTTGTTTGTGTAGACAAAACAGAGACAGAGACAGAGAGAAAAGAGACAGAAAGAGGGAGAGATATGGGGAGAAACATTTTGAGGCATGTGTCCTTTTCTGGAATGTGAGAGAGTGAAAGAGTGGAGTGCACTGAGATGACAGCGGGAGCAAAGGAAAAGAAATCCATCGAACATCATGAGTATTTTGGGAGTAACAACCTATACGATGGTATATTAGGTGTTCATGCTTCGGTGTTTAACGCTGTAATCCACCATACAATTTTTCAAACAAGGTTTGGGAGTTGACCTGAGCACTTTTCAAAGAGGTTGAGGCAGACTGGCCAACGTTCTCCAATTCAATCTTTGATTATCCGTTGGTAGCACACAATAACAATACAATCTGGGCAAAACTGATATTATGTGAAAAGCCAAAAAGTCCAGCATGGTGCTCTGCACTCTAATTAAATCAGGCCTTTAACACTATTAACACTCGCACCATGAGGCACATTATGTCCTGCCTCCTCATTGGCCACACATCAAGCTCTCAAACTAAAGCTACGTGAAGCCGTTAACAGGTAATAAGTGAACTAGCATACTCTGGGACCTGTTTTTTCTCTCTAAACAGTAAAAGAATAAACAGATATATCATTTTACAGAAAAATAGTGGGGGCATCAGATACTTCACTTTCAATTTTATCTTACTTTTTATGGCCTCTCCACTGGTTCAAATCTAACAAGCTCCCAGGTCTGACATCTCATATACTAGCATGGATCTTAGAAATTATAAATTCCATGCATGTGTACTTGCTGACAGGTCATGTGACACTCACTGCTGGAATAGAGTAATTTCATTGCTCTTACTAGCCACGAGACAAGAAGAGATGGTTGTGCATGAAGACAAAAAAATCCACCATAGTGGCTGATTGTGTTGGGATGAAGAGCAAATCCAATCAGCAGATTCATTAGTGGAACCAGAGACCTTCATCATCATCATTACAGCCCCCTTTACCGGTCTCTCTGCCTTTCTCTGCGGGATAATTCACCATGTGATTTCACTTACAGCAGATTACAGTTCACATCAAAATGGAAAGAAGATCCAGCAGAGGACTGCCTGAGCGCTCATTTCTTCTTTTTTCCTTTCCAGCTTTCTATTACTCTTGTTCTGCTTTGTGGGGGAACTCGGGGTGAAAACAAACCCTCCTGTATATTTTACCTCCGTTTCAAATTCCACCGCTCCAAACTGCAGATGTGGGCCGTTGGCCAGAGCAACTCTTCAAACTGTCGGCCTGAAGCAGAAGGAGGGGGAAGAAGCGAGGAAAAAACGGCATCGAGCTGCTTCCAATCTCGTGTAAACACAGGATGAGTTCCAGCCATACCAAGATTAGTGACCAGAAAAACAGTAAGACAGATTAAAGAAAGGAAGGAAGGAAGAAATTGAGAAAGAAAGAAAAAGAAAAATACAATACAGTGCAACAGTTGATTCATAGTAGGGTTGTAATGCAATATCATTATGGGTATCTGTTTTTCTAGTGCACCAAATGTCCGTGTCTGTATCGGAATTCCATAACCAAAAGTAGGTGTCGCCTATACATTTTTCTTTTCTTTTTTTAAATTAAATATAAACCCTATCATTATGCCCAGGAAACAATGGAAAACATGGAAAAAACAAAGGTAGAAAATTCAGCATTATCAGCAGGATCACTGAATTCTGGTTCTAACAGATCCTCAACATCAGTGGCAAGAGCAACTGTTATTATTATTATTATTATTATTATTATTATTATATTTTAATTTATTTTTTTTTAACTCACAAAATTCTTCTTTTTGTTTGTGCTATTTTCCAAAAAGTAAAATCAAACTAGAAGCCTAATTTAAAGCATTGCAACCCTGACCAGGCAGTTACTATGGATGAATGAATGAACACTGTCAATGCATCATGTAGCACCATACATTCATGCTCATGAATATGGACTTTGTTTGTCCCATAAGCATTCACTTGCACCCATATGAAAGTAAAGACCTCCCACTCGCATGTCTTTTTGTTGCGTCCTGTGGGATCCCGGACCTGATGCATGCCTCTAGTCTCAGCCAGATGCCTACTAGGCTTTTTAGTCTTATTCCTCTGAGAGTGGTATTGCTGGAATGCCAGAGGAGCTGGTTTGTTGGAAACCTTTAACTTTTTTCCTAATTACAATTAATTGGAGGAAAGTGGGCAGAGATGAAAGAAAACATCTTAAGGGACACTAAATGTGCTGATGTTACAACTGAAGACCAACTGGCTGAGTTCCTCCTTTGCCAAGTGTGACTGCAACTTTCTCAACTGTGTCACCCACCACCTCTGCTCTGTTAGAATAGCACCAGCAGATGTGGAAAGCAACTGGGTGGAAAAATCAAGAGATACTGAGACACCTGGAGCATTAATCAGGAGAAGACCACAGGTCAACAATGCTCTTCAGAGAGATAAAGATTAATGGAGGAGATAAAGATTCCATGCAAGAATATGTGTAAGACAGGTCCACAAGGATAAACTCGGTTTGACACTCAAGTGTTATAGCAGCCTCAATGCAGCAAAGGCTGTCTAGGGAAGAAAAGAGGAGGCATACACCATTTAAATTGATGTTATCTCTCTCTCTCTCTCTCTCTCTCTCTATCTATCTTGCTTACTAGATATCTAGCTATCTATCTTTAATATCTACCATAATTCATAATTTATGTATGTATTGAAATGTTGTCCATTCAGTTTCAGATTTTACTACATGAAATGTAAGAGCAAAGTACAAAGGGTTCATAAATATGTCCCCTTGTTCCAAGTTAAAAATATCAGTAATGCTTTTGGATAAAATAGTCATAAAGGTCTTTTTTTTCCTTTTGAAAAAAAAATTCTCTTGTTAATTCAATTAAAGTAAAATAAAATGTAAAATTTAGAGCAAAGTACAGTTTTTGGCAGCAACTTTAAAGTAAACTCCTGTTTATTTACTGTAGTGTACTGCATCATAGTCATATACAATAGAACCTCTGGTCACGAACTTAATTCGTTCCGAGACCCCGATTTGTTCACGACCCGAATAAATTTTTCCTACTGAAATGAATGAAAATACAATTTGTGTGTTTCAGCCCCCAAAAACATGTTTTCAAAGTGTTTTATGGGTTTATTTGTGTCAGTAAAACAGAATAAAATGTAAATAACCTTAATTATAGAAAACTAAAACTAAATTAAATAATCAGATGATTTTAATGCACGTTCCCTTTGCGGTGGATACGTAGTTGCTGGAGTAGGTGGACAATGGCGGAGGGATATGGTGGCGGTTCTCATGTTTTGCGATTATTTCTTTCTTTATTTCAACTGTTATATGCTTAGGCTTCTTACTCTCACTACCGTTTCCACTTTCTTGGGACCCAGAATGAAGCTTATAGAGCAAAAGTGCAGAGAAACACAACGAAAAGATGCTGTGAACATTTTTGTAATGAGTTTTAAACACAGAAAAAAAAATCAATGTTTGAACAATCCTGAATTACACCAAGACTTAAGCATGAGTCGACTTCAGGCATTAAGGAAGTGAGGAGGAAGATGGGTGGGGAGGAGGTTACTGTACAGCGAATGAACGTACGTCTGACCGAGTAAAGAGACGCGTGCGTCTTTGTTAGGTGCGCAATACGCAATTGCACAGTACACAAACAGAAAATGGGAAAACACTGGCCGTACGAAGTGGAAGGGGAAAATGGCCGGGGCAGTGTTTGTTCGGCACCCGATTATGTGGTCGTGACCAGATGCAAAATTTTGGCGGATTTTGTGGTCGGGAACCGATTTGTTCATCTTTGGAGGCATTCGTGACCAGAGGTTCCACTTTTCTTTTCTTTTCTTTTTACTGACAACTTGTATTTTACTGCTAAATTAACTCTAAATGTTTTACAGTGTATTATGCTGCATGCTGACAAGGTATATAAAATGCTCATACTTCATATGAATGCCCATACTCCTTAAATATCAGCATCTCCACTGGCATCATTCACACTCACACAGAACCCATTTCTGCTGTAAAGGATGACATGGAAATTAGCTATTCCAGCTATTCCACTGTACATATCTCCTTTAGGTAAGAAAACATTCAATGAGGTGAATGGAAATTCCCCCACCTGTATCTGTCTCCATTTATTTTATTAGACAAGCAGAGGCATGGTAGTGGTTTGAACCTTCACATTAAAAGAAACCGTCAGTATCAGCGTGAATGCTTTAAGAGGTTAGGTAAGTACAGGTTCAGGATGGAGGTTGATTTTCCCTCTCTGTCGGTTCATTTCTGTCAGGCAAGGCGCCTGCTTCACAGCTCCCAGGGCAGAGCAGGAAAGACTTACAGCAGGAAATACCTCACCAATAGTCACCCCACTGGAATAGTAAGATGAATTAAAGAGAAAATGTGTGGGGAGGGAACGAGGGCTAGTGAGTGAGTGAAATGCAAGAAAGAAAAGAGCACCGAGGTAGGAAAAGACGTAAGAAAGAGAAGTGTTGTGGAAAAAAAACAGAGGAGAAGGAAAGTATGAAAATATTTTCAGTACTATGGTCTTTAATTAGACTTATATAAAACTATATATGGAAAGAGACTGCTTCCACAATTCTTGTCACATTTGCCATTAGATAAGAAAATCTTTCTGAAAATCTACTCTTCCTGGCTACATAAAGAGTGCGAATCACAAACCACATAAAAGCTAAAGGTTAACTGGCCCCGAGGATCAAGACACAAGGTTAATGGTAATGTGTAAAATTGTCCTTTGCTTACAGCTTGACTGAAGGTCCTGGCTTGAAATGTAGGCTCAGTGCCATCTCTGGACTGAAATATGGGAAATTAAACAATAATTATCCTGCTCAAAGTTTACAGGTTTCAAATTCTCACCACAAACACAGTTAGGGGCACTTTAAAAGCTCAATTAAAGAATGTGTATGAATGCCAACTACAGAGGTGGTAATGCCAATAACAGTCAAGGCCAAGTCCAACTCAGGCTGAAATGGAAGTCAAGGAGGAAAAAACGTTGAAGGGCCAGATCACATGTTCTTCGTGTAGAAGTGTGGTTATGTATCCAAACCATAGCCTGGGCAAGGATTCTTAAAAACACAACTTCTTCATTTCACTGATTCACTGAGGTCTTTCAAATTAACACTTTCCACAACATAATCCTGGAGGAAGATCACTAGGGTACCCATAATACCTATAATTTTACAGCTTATTTTCTCTGATACATAAGTTATGCTTTACATAATACTTTAATACCAGTCTCACTCATGGCATGGTGGAAAAGTAGATTTTTAGCTGCATATTTTTGCTGAGGATTTTATCGTGTTTTGTATATTAACTACAAAAGCAAAGAAAAGCAAAAGCAGTGTTTGAATGTTTGGGGGAATGCCATGTGTTACTTACAGGCTTACAATGCTTGGGCTAGGTACATACAATATGTCACACTCATATTAAGCCAAAATAATATAGCGATGCAGTCAGTGACCTGCTATTCCATCATTACAAATTACCCCAAACATTTAAACATTTACAAATAACCCAATACCAAATGCCAATTCCACTTATTTAATACGGGAGAAAATGAATAGGAATATCTTTGATGATAGTCTTTAAAAAATACCTTAAAATGGCTTCAAAATAGATCGTTAAAATATATGTGTATATATAAAACAATACTGATTTAGAAAACTTTGTCCATTTGTATTTAAATAAATATCATATAACTAGCATAGTACATTAACGCTACAGTGGTTTGGTTAAAAAGTTATTAGTTAAAAAAAAAAAAATCAAAAGCATCACTGAAATAGCACAGATAAATTTTTTGCATCGGTGTTGGTTCAATTTCAATTTAAGTGCATAAACATTTCAACTCGAATGCATAAACTAATAAAAATAAGCAACATTTGTAAGTTGTGTAGGTATCACAAAAAATAGGGTGGCTAGATGGAAGCCCTTTTTCATGAAAATGACAATGACAACATTCAATCCTACCTAAATAACCTCAAACCATGTGGCAAAATGAGTTATGGTCTAACGAGACCAAGGTAGAACCTTTTTGGGCATAATTCTGAAAGATTTGTTTGGTGCAAAACAGATTACAGATTACAACCCAAAGAACACCATATCACAGTGAAGCATGGTGGTGGCAGTGTCATGCTATAGCATAGCTCACAGTGTAATAAATCTGCAGCATTTCTGCAAGGAACTGTGTAATAATAATGGCAAATCAAGACTAAGTGCTGCGTGCTCAGTAGACCTCAGTTTTAACTTTATTTTAATTTTAGTCAATCATTTAATCATAATTTTCTTGGACAGTTTCATGATCCTTGTTGTAAAAATTTGCCCCGTAGCTTTAAGATTATTAGGGCTATTATGTGACTGATGGAACAATTTAAAAATCTTTTTGGAGACATGACTGGTGTTGTTGCTATGTGGAAGTTAATTGGCGTTAGCCTTGACAATGTTACTGCTTTGGATTTTGTACACTGTGATGATGATGAGCTTTAGTTTCATATAAAGATGGTAACATAAAGCATAAAGACCTATGCTGTGTGACTTATATACCTGTTAGAATCTAGGAGCACTGATATGTGAGAGTAGCTAAAGGGAAAGCGGAGCGAGCCAGATTCTCTCACTTTCCCAACTACGTTCTGGAACGTAAAATAGGAAAGGTAATATACTGTAATGGATTTTGCTGAAGGATATTTCTCCTGGCTTTAAGAATTCCCTTGAGAAGTCAGCTAGGTTGTCCACCCGAACAGAGCCAGCTATTTTGTCTCATCTTTACTTGTCGGGACATAATGAAGAGATATTTCACCGTATTTCTCGTTGGCAAATATGTTTTATTTACGTTGTCGTTACAGTTTAGTGACAAAATTAAAGGTTGTCAAGGTCAAATTTCCATTGACAAAATTAACACCACACCTCACTCTGCCACAATAATCTTCACTGCAGATAGGAGTACAAGCTAGCATGCTCTGTTAGTCTGGCAAATTTTGCACTCACACTGAAGATAAATTAACCTTCATTCCTTGTCTTTTCCCATCCTTGCTTCTTCCCCCTGCTTTCCCTTGGGCTACAGGAAGAAGATGGATCTCCTCACTGTGAAATGTTCATAGGCCAAAACCGCACATTGCTGACTCTACTCATCCAGCTGGCTTCTGTGCTTGCAGTCACACACTCCAACCACACACACACACATGTACGCACACATCCATCCATGAACAAACACCCAGCGACCTCACACACGCGCCTTTCTCACACTTCCTGACCCAGTCCAGCTTCCCGGAGCCCGCTATGTCCAATAGGCATGCTGCCTTATGCAGTGGAGTATGTGTGGGAGCAATTAATCTGGCTGACAACAACAAACAAATGGGTGAAATGAGGAGCACTTGAACAGTCCAGCATGATGTAGTGATTTATTTTGTGACATAAGCTGCAAACAAAGTGACTCAGTGAGATGATACTAGAGTTTAGAAGAGTTTGCAGTATTGTCATTAAGACCGCAGGTTTGCTTTTAAGGTTATTGTAACTTTATAACTCATTCTTGCATGCATATTGCAATTAAGTGATTATGAAGACTTTGTGAGAGAACAATAAGAGGCTACTTATGATAGACTGTAAACGGTTGAGGGAATCCAAACCTTTATTGTGTAAATAATCTGTAAAAACAAAACGGTAATGTTACAGCAAATCTTTTTGAGTGCAAGATAGCAAGAAAGACGCATAGAAAAAAACTGAGAGAACAGGAAGGGGGAACAGTCCTGCGGTGTCTGTTTTCCCACTGGCTGGCGAAGATCAACTACAGCCAGCATAAACACATGCCTTCATGGTTCATACATTTCCTGCTCCCCTCCACATCCCAATGTAAGGCCACACAAGTGCACAACGGAGGAGAGAAAAGTAAAGCAGGGAAGGAAAAAAAAAAACGAGAAAGAAAGAGCCTGTGTGCTGTGCGTGTGTTAACACTCAGATGAAAACATTAAAGCAAAGTAAATGAAAATTCGGTAATCTTGTTCAATTGTAATAAAAGTTAGAGCGGACAGTTAAAGCAAAACTTTCCAATTCCTGTTATAAAGCCTATGGAATTTCAATCAAGTACCCAGTAGTTGTTCTGTACTTTTAATTCGCTGCCAACCAGTTTATAATTGTGTCCATTAGGATTCATTGTGAAATAAGTACAGAGTCCATCTTATGAGACTCTTTTAGATCTTAAGCACTTCAAAAGGACCCCACTGTACCTCCCTCTGTTCTAGACTACAAAGACAGAGGGCTGCAAAATAGTTCTCAAACACCATCTGTTTAAGATCTGTCTTACTACTTCTCTCAGTGAACTCTCGAAACACTCTTATCACATTTAATCTATAGACAAAATTATTCTAATTAGGAAACTAAAATATTTTATCAGACAAGGAAAAAAATAAATAAAAGAAAGACAATTAAAGGGGTCTAAAGATGGAGCCTTGAGGAACTCCAGTCTCATTCATCACACTTATTTCATGCAGACATTTTTTGCTTTTGGGGGGATTTTTACCCCATTTTTCCTAGATTTGGTCATTTACCAGTTTCCACCTACAAGCTAGTTTTCTTGAGTCACCAACAGGGAAGGCTAGCACATGCTTCTTATATCTTATCTTTTCAACCTGCTGCTCATGCTACGTCACAGGGCAGTGATTCATCCTCATCCACATACATGAGTTCACAGACCCCTATGAATGCTTGGTATAACATTGCACTGACTGACAGGGAATATTGAGGAATATTGCCATCCCTCCCACCAAGAGAGTCCCCTGGACTTCTGAAAATACAGTGAACACCTGGCCTGCTTTTCATACTAACGTTTATTACACGGAAAAGTTTGTATATACAAGCAAGAAAAAACGCTGAGGGCATGGCGGTGCAAGATCGTGACTTGTCTTCACAAGATAGTTAATGTTATAGCTTGTGTTCACATGTATAAAAATACTCCCTTATTCCGTTTGGTCTTCCCTATGGCAGCTCACCCTGTTCCACTCCCACGTGTGCGTTATCAAAGCCTATGCCAAATGCTGTTTATTCATTCCTATTTGAGTGAGAAGCTTTAAACCTGACGCATACACAGGAACATGCCTCCCCCCCTGCCTCCTAACATGCTAAATCAAGAAAATAGAGAACCAAAGCGCTAATGCTTATTAAATTTAAGACAGAATCATGAAGGACGTGTTCAAGATTTTAGGGTTATCAGCTATACAGAAATTCAGATGACAGTATCCTGTTTATGGTTATTGAGGTCAGTGTGTATCCACAGGCAGTCTGAAGAGCACAAACGTTGAGTTTTACAAGTACGCGTTGTTAGAATTAGAGACCCTAGACGTTATAAAGGTTTAATTCGGGATGTTCTGTAACGCCTTTAGCCAAAGAGTGCAATCTGTTTTTGGTCTTAGGAGGGGTGTTTTACACTTGACTTACCTTGAAAGGATAATTGAGCTTTGTGTGTTTGTGTTTGTGAAGCGAGACACAGGAACGTGGATGAAGAAGTTACTCACTACCTTTTTCCCCCCAATCTGGGAGCTCTTTGCCTGGAGTTGTTTTGGAACCTGCACACTATCTCCATCCCAACATTCTCTTACTCTTACAAGCACATGCTTCCTCTTGCTTTCCCTAGCTGTGCTAATCATCCACATATCTGCTTTTCATTCAGGCCACGGGTCTTAATGACTTAACCAAAGTCACGCTTTGGAGAACACACTAAACAATCCTGCCCTCCTCATTCTCTCTGTCTGCACTGGGCTTCCCTTGGCCTTCAACTGTGTATGAGTGATTCTGTGGAAACTCTCCACTGTGGTCTTGATTCAATAAGGTGGAGCAGCTCCACATATGCTGCCATTCTGCGTAAATACAGCTCAGCAGCAAAGCGCACAGCTTGAAGTCAAATTCCCCCCTGAAAGAAGCTCGCCAAACTGATGAGCGTTAGTCTGCTTCTTTGTATGTGGAGGAGTGAGCTCTTGCCCTCACACACGCTACCTAGTAATATGCAAATAGCAAAGAAGTTTTGCCCAAATTGTCAGTATGATTTTAAAGTATTTGGCAGCTGGCAAAATCTGCTCTGGCTTCTCTAAAAGAAAGAATGAAAATGAATTTCTCTGCCAGAACACCAGGGGTCCCTATGTGCCAAGAAAGAAAGATAGGCACCCCCCTACCCGGGGAGCGCATGAAAGAACTTTTACCCAACTTTCACTTAAGAACTATCACTTTATTTCACAGATAGGAAAAAGTCCTGCCATCAGTTTGGCTCCCACTCAGGAGGATCGTGGAAAGCTAAAGTCTTCATCCTCATTAGCTGATCACCATTTCTTCGTGTAACACTGCTGTACAGATGGGGGAATGAGTGTCCAATCTCATTAGGGAATGATTGAGGCGAACATCTGTTTATAGTTCAGGCCTATCGTCTACGAGGGCGTATGCTCGTGTGGGAGTAGATGTGTTTTAGATGCATAAATGCCCGCCAAAGGATTATAAACACCACAACAAACATAGAAGTCAAGGCTGGGTCCCGTCTGAATAGTTCTGCTATGGTCTTTTTATTATAATCATTACAAATCTGATACTGGTCACGATCAGACAACGTACAAATGGACAGAGGTTTGAATATTTGAACAGTGCAATGAACAATACCACATTCTGTGTGCTATGCGCTTGCTGGTGAAGGTAAACTTGCGTTCATGCGTGTACAACTAGGACAACTGTGTGGAACCGGAATGGATCAAATAAGAGGGGGGGAAAGGAGGAGAGGGATGAGAGCGTACGAAAAAGACAGACGAGCCGTGGAGGGAGCAGAGGGAGGGCGGCAGTGGGTTAAAAAGTAACAGAGGTTTTATTGTTTATGACTCTCGGGCAATGGGAGGAGGGAGACACTGTGAGCACTAGCCTGGCACAGAGAGCAGGCCTCAGGCCAACCTCTACCCTGCAGTCAGAGAATACCCTAGCCTAGAAACAGCACACACACGCGCACACACACACACACACACACACACACACACACACACACACACACACACACAGTGGTACAGTCCTGACATCATTTTAAAAACATGAACCAACATAAGTGCAAAATCAAACCACAAACTGAGTCTTAAAATGAATCTTTCAGATTTTCTAACCCCCCCCACACACGATTAAGACGACACATCAGAGCGTTTAAATTCACATCTCTGCTGACATTAAACCATGAGCCAAATCACAGAGCACAATTTAAGGTTACCTGCTAGAGAAATAAGAGCTGATGATGGCAATATGTAAGGTCTCTGCAATTAGGCTGTGCATATGCCCTCTCTCCCTCTTTAACTCGCTCTCTCTCTTACATTCCTTCTTTCTCTTTCTCGCTCTCTCTCTCTCTTTCTGACAGATTTTAACCAAATACCAGCAAACAAGCAATTATTTCTGGCAGCCGGAGCCCGTGGTTCCTTTCCAAGAAAGCGAGAGACCAGAGGGAGTGGGGGTGGATGAAGTCACCCTCGCAGATGGGATTTAAATCAATATTACATTATATGTCCTTATTTATTAAAAAAAGAAGCAGGAAACCAACCCAAAAGGGGCCTGAAAACGTTTAACACTGCTCTACAGTGACGGAGTAATTGCTTTTAATATATACATTTTTCACCCCCTTCTACTCCATCACTATTGTAATTTCCTCCTCTCCCGCCCCCATGTCCTAGTTAATTCCTTGAAGTCGCTGCAATCTTTTTTGTATAAAATAATACCTAAAGAAAAAAAAAATGTAGCTGCCAAGCACTGAGTCCTAACAGAAACCATCTGGAAGAAAGTTTAAGAAAAAACAACCTTAGTTAAGCTTTCAAAGAGGAAGAGGAGGGAGATGAAGAGAGCAGGACAAAGAGCAGCAGATGCACTGATAGAGAAGGTTAAGAGACAGACTTCGCAATGCTGCTTAAATGTCGTCTGCTTGTAGTTAAAGTACAGAAGATCTGTGTATTTTCACAGGCTTTGGTAAACCGTGTTAATACTGTATATAGGGGGAAGCATTTTTCAACTAGCCCAGATGATAAAAAGAAATACCATATACATGTATTGTAGTGTGCTTCGAGATTGAATGTGAAACGTACATTTCAGTCAGTTGTGAAAACTATCATAAGTATTTACTAGACATAAGAAATTCCCACCCTTCACTATTTTGAATCTCTTAGCTAGGGAATAAGACAAAACAGGATGTGCCATTTTAAGGAAAATAGTCGACTGTGTGCAAATGTGATTATTTTCCAATAACAGCATGTCTTATAGTGCTTTACTCTGCTTTTACTGGAGCAATTTACCAATGATTGCCAATTTTAATTTATTACTATATAATGTCTTAAAGACATTTTCACGTAACCACAAAGCTTGCTGACTGTTACAAAGCTCTGACACCCGCGACTCTTGGCATAAATGTTAAACAAACATCTCCTTCCTGAAAACTTCACCATATCAATGATTATTATTATTAGTAGTAGTAGTATTAGTAGGTTTTATTTATTCAATGTTATTATTATTATTATTATTATTATTATTATTATTATTATTATTATTAGGTTTTCTTTGTCAAATAATAATTATATTATGTGAAGCACCTACCCTGAATGAACTGTTACTAAAGAAACAATAGCATATCAGAAAGAGTGCATTAATATAAAGCTGGGATTTGAATTTGAGGCTCAGAGTAGCTGTATAAGAAAATGAATGACCAATCGGATTTTTGAGAATTCAGCAGTGCTGTGAAATAACAAATGAATAGCATATTGAAAAACCAGTCTGAGTCTGACTTCTGAGAGTCTGAGTCTGAGTTTTTCTGAGATTTTCCCATATTTTAGAACAGACTTATTTTTTGTCTGATTTCTGAATAAGGTGTCTTCTAAGAAAACCTAAAAAAACAAAAAAAACCTTTGTAATATTACAAAAGAGATTTCTGCCATATATTTATTCTTTTTTTTCCATTGAAAAATCTCACCTACTAGTCCAAGTTGCGGTTCATCCGCCCTACAACAGTGATGTAGTTTTACAGGAATCGAGGACCCGGTAATTGTCTTCTTTATTCTCGTACTAATAACTGATGCACAGTCAACCGGATAAAATCTAGTTCCCGAGTGGCCTTCAGATTGGTGTAGAACACATGGGCACCGTGAAAGTCGTGATTAGGTTGCTGTTTCGTTATGCAGCTGCATCTATCATCTATCTCATCTTGTTCAGGAGTTTATTCCACACGTTTATTCAAGGAACCAGAGAAATCAGAAGGTGCAGGTCTGTGGTTTCATACTGCACGCTGCTTCACCCTTGTCTGAATCTTACCTACCTGCTTCTGTTGTCCTTTATTATACCACAGTGCTGTTGAATCCCGATTGGTCAGATGGCGCTGATTCATTTTTATTTTTAATTCTGTAATTCCTTGACACATTGATTGTCAGGACACATTTATTTAACATTTATAGAAGGAGCCTGGGTATCAGTGTGTTGTTATGGTCAGAAGCTTTTACACTATGAGAGAGTCTTCAGGCTTTCCACTTCCTTGCTAATGTGTTTTTGGGTTTTTTTTGTCCTATTAACTTCAACAGTGGGAAACAGAAGATGCTGGAATGAAAATTACTGTTACTAGCAGCTATAACCTAAGTGATAACAGGAACTAACTTGGAATGTCTCGTGGACATTTCATAACAGTAAACGTAAGTATAATTAAAAAGCACAATTAAACGAAAGTAAACTGCAATTATTTGCAGACTGACACTGAATAAGTGCAATCCACTTCAGACTGTGCTGTTATTAGAAAATAATCCACTTACGGCTGGTAATAGCTGCATCGGACCTTCCAGGTGCTGATTATTTTCCTATAACTGCACGTCCTGAAGTGTTTTATTCCTTGCATAATGTCTGACGTCTTGGCCATTAGAATGTATTTCTTTTCGGTATGGTACAGTTTTGAGCTGCTGGACTTTGTTATAGTCATTGTTTGAATCACAGAGTGTTTCATTCATAGCATGCATTTATTATAGACAGACAGGCAACAGCACATCACTTTTCACATCACTAACTGCTAATGCTAATAAGAATACACAGGAAGACAGACGGAGGGACAGACGGGACGATGGACAGACAGATGGATGAAAGGACAGACAGACAGAAGGACAGACGGACGGACACACGGACAGACAGACAGACGCACTGTGTTTCCTTACCTGTGGTTGAGTTGATTGATCCACAGCACATGGAAGAGATAAAAGAGACATGGTGGTGAGAATCATGACTGCAACATAGCAAGTTTTTTTTTTCCTAGTAAGCAGTGTGTGTGTGTGTGTGTGTGTGTGTGTGTGTGTGTGTGTGTGTGTGTGTGTGTGATGCTTCAGGCTAGTGTGTGGCTTTAAGTGGTGCTGCTATAGAAAATGAAAGGACTGGCTGCCGGTGCTTGGAGGCGTCGGGTGAGAGAAATGCTCCTGTACGTGTGTAAGTGTGATAGTGCTTCTGCGGCGGTGAGAGTCTGCGTGTGAGCTACAAATCTTAATTGGGCCTTTTGTTTTTTAGCTCCATCTGTGGCTTATCAGCGCCGAAGAAAATACAAGGTGTTGCGAAACATAAATTGCCTGCGTTTGGTTAGGAGCGGTTTGCTTCAGCCTAAAAGAGCGAGAGAAAAATGAGAGGCTTACACAGTCTAACAGTTTCACACAGATACTCCACAGCTGTATATCAAAGATGTTACAAGGCATTCATGTAATCAAAATCACACCTATGCACAGGCAGAGTCCTAAGAAAAGATTCTTCAACCAAAAGCATAAAACAACATGGCCTTCACCAGCCCACTGCTTCTCAGTAACCAAAGCTGTCTCCACCATTTATATACAATTAGCGAGGAAACTTCAAAACACTGCAACAAACAACACAAGAGCTTTACCGAGCAACCGCAACCCCACACACAGACATGCTGTTAGCATCACTGTTAACTTTATTAAAAAGCTTGTTTGTGGGTTCCTAAGTGGAGTAGAGTTTCTTGTCTAACTGATTGGCCTGCTGTCAGAAGAATGCCAGAGTATTGGATAAAGCAGGGGATCTCAAACTTTTGCAGTCAGGGACTCCTCGGGGACTCCTTTAACCAAAAAAACCCCCTAACTAAATAAATAAATAAAACGAAAAGAATTCAGTCCCCATCAGTACAGATTTATTTTACAAGCAAACTATTCCAAACTGTAGCTGCATTATTTAAATGTCTGCAGCAATATCTTAGCTCTTTATTGGAACGAGTGAGGGTTTTCGTTTTTTTAAATGGCTGAACATGTCAACCCTTTTATAGGAAAATTGGCACTGGACTCCTGTTGACATTTAATTATAAGCATAATACTTGTTATAAAGCAGAACTTTCAACCTCTGTATATAAAATAAAATAAAAAAACCATGAACCCCTCAGCTACAGGACTGGAATTGCGATGATCCCTGGACCCCACTTTGACAGCCAAGGGCAAATAACTTGCCAAATTTCAATAAATAATGCTTTAATGAGAAATGACTAAACTAGAAGTAACATATTGTTAAATAAGAAAGTCACAAGAGCTGCCATTATTTTGTGTTAAATGATACACAGCAGGTCCTCGGTTTACGACGTTTTTGACCTACGGCGTTTCGTGGTTGTGTCGGTCGCCATCTCCCATAAATTGATTAAGAAAATCTTGTTGCATCATTCCAAAGTATATTAAAACAAATTTCGCGTGGGAACTAGTTGGCGAGCGGAGCGGACGAATACGTCGCCACGCGGCGCTATACGTGGAAGACGGCTTTGTTTACATCCGCCGGACATAAGAACTTATGTACATTTCGGACATCTACTATAAAAATGTACAAGTTATAGTTACACGCTTTTTTTTTAATTAATAAAATATTTTTAGGTTGTAACATTGTTGTTATTGTTGTTGTATGACAACCTACGACGTACGGACCTATCATAACCGAGTCGTTCGCCTCGTCGGCCAATCACCGCGAGGTCTTTGCAAGGTGCATAGCTACTTTCACCACCGTACCTTTCCGTTACCTAGTTGGAGGTCCGGGATCTGTAGTAGGCTGTTTTAACGTTATACATGTGAAAGGATCTGTTCCTTTGAAATCACCTCTCATTATTGAAATGGAAAGATTATTAGTGCTTTGGCTGGAAGACCAGCATCAACGGCGTATCCCAGTGAGCCTTATGTTGATTGATTTTACCACTGTGTTAGCGTAGTTGAGTGACATAGGTACTTATGTACAGTACATATATGAGTTCTGACTTACGGTGAAAAGCGCGTTATGTCGCTCCGTAGGAACGGAATTTCCGACGTAAGTCGAGGACCCCCTGTATTAGTTACTATAGTCAAACTACTAACAGTACAGAAAAAAACAAAGTGCTGCCCAACATATCGGTGAAAGCAAAAACCATTACAAAGACAAAGCAACAGGGAAGTTGGGAATGACTTTGTTCATTTCGGCTTATGGTTAAAGACTAAAAGGTAAAAGAGAAATACTGCCTGAGCACGGTTCAGTTACTCCACTACACTCGGGATTAATTAACTCTACTCAGCTAGCTGATACAAGTTACTGAGACAGGAATTCTGAGAGAATTTTTAACCAACAGAACGCGTACACAGTCCAATGGATCATGAAGTGCAGCTTCCATCACTTTAATTCTTAGCTAAGTTTCAGTTCGTAGTTGGCTAGTTCAGGCGCTTATGAGCCCATGATGTCCTTTAGGAAACCTAGCTAACCTTTTTGTGATTTTCAGAAAGTTTTCAGGCCCCTCCACTTTCTACACTTTATTATGTTATATTTTTTATTTAAAATGCATTAAAGTGTGTTTTTCTGGCATTTAATTTACCAACCCAAACGTATTGCAGCGTACCTATCAGCTACCTTCTGCACCAAGGTATTCTAACCAAGCTAACCACTATCACTGTGATACTTGAACAATTGATGTGTAATAAATAAGTTTTGTTTTTTTGTTTTTTTAACTTTAATGTGTTAAGCTTGGGCTTTTCATGACATACTGCATGATTAAACTTACCAGGCTCATAAAGTACCGTAATTTCTGGACTATAAGCCGCTACTTTTTTCCCCACACTTTGAACCCTGCGGCTTGTACAACAATGCGGCTTATCTATAGATTT
>JAQMCW010000008.1:10739028-10751667 GCA_030068335.1 Chrysichthys cranchii | reverse complement strand
TGCTGTCTCACACACACACACACACACACACACACACACACACACACACACACACACACACACACACACACACCTGTTCATCAACTAGGTGCATCGATTTTTGACGCCAATTCAATTTTGCCAGGTCTCCTTTTCACTTCATACCACATCTAAGCTTGCAAACCGACGTGGCCGCGTCAGAGATGGTCGGAGCAATTTTCTCATTCGAAACGTTTTATATTTTATATTATTATTATTATTATTATTATTCCTTATTATATTCCAAACAGGCATTCCTATCTCTACAAAGATGCAGTTTTTTCACAAGCCCTGCTCATAGTGATCCCAATCGCGTATAGCAGACGAGCACACGCAAATGTCTAACAGACGACGCGAACCATAAGCTTCCCTGTACGGAATTTACAGACTGTGTTGCAACCGAATGACTTGGGAGCAAGAACAAACAAAGGCGCGCAAACCGATGGCTTTTCTTTCTAAGCCTGGACACATGCGCACGCAACGATGAGAATTAATGCGGTTTGAAATTGACGAAATACGCAACTGAAATACATAGCCTATACGCCTGGGCTCCGCTCCGATGTTCTGATTATGGTTACGGCCGCTGCCAGTGGACGTTTTCTGGCTGCGGATCCGAATGTAACCGCAACTTGGACACGAAGTGCCAGACTATCATACACATGCAAATAGGCATTAAATCAAACAGGCCATCCACGCCCCCCAGCTGAAGAGTGCCGTGATAATACTGGCTACACAAATCCACCTGTCACAACGCAAACATCCCTCTTATTTACCTTAAAGCTCTTCATTGCTATGATCTCTTTCATACAGGATTCAATGTGTCAAAAACAGCACCTGCTTGAGGTCTTTTGTAAGATGCTAATTGAAGCACAACCTGAAGTGAGGGATATTTGTTTATGAATGTCAGTTGGTTCAGATGCAGGAAAAGCCCATATGTAAAACAAACAGTCCGCTTTGTGGAGGAAATACAGTCTTTAATGACTTCCTCCGGTAGAGCCAGAGCTTACACAGTCAATGATTGGAGGTGAACAGTACGTGCGCTTGTGGCTTCAGATGGAGAATCTTGTCTTCCTGAAACGTGTACCAAACCTGTACATGCGCATGTTTATGTTCATATAAAGCCCGGTTATTGATGCATCAAGGCAAAACATTTCCTTTATTAAAGCGGACATGCCATGGAAAATTTTTTGCTGTTGTTTTTTTTTTTTTTTTTTTTTAATCAGATATGCCGATGCAAACGGGGGACGTACTGGGCCGTTCACAGGGGACCGTTGTGTTCCTAGTCTGTACTAGCCATAGAAACATAACAGGTAGAGAGAACAGGTGAGTCGGAACAGTGTCTCTTTCCTACATGGAAACCTCCCTCGTGAACACATGACCACCCATAACAACCAGGATCGAGAAGACAGAGAGGAGCCGTCTACCTAGAAGGAAAGTGGAAGAACGTGCAAGCGTGCCGTTCCTGGATGCACAAAAGGAAACTGTATCTATATTGCATTTCAATTCAAAACTAGCATCACTCTGTACGCACCCGGCTCGATCTCTACTCCGAGAACCCACATTCAGGCCCACGGATTCCTAGAGAAATTGAAATGAAAATGTTTCGAAAATTGTCATCGCATAGCATCGAGCGATCATCTGTGTTATCTACGCGTCAAGTGTCAAGCCTGGTCCGTCAGTTTGGCCAACGAGGACGGAGACCTCGAGTCCTCTGCCAACTCAATTAAACAGGCCGAGTGAGCATGAGCATGTGTGTGTTTTCCTCCTTCCCCTGCACTTACAATGTTAATGCTTAAAAAAAGAGACGAGACACCATCTCGCAAGTGTCTGCCAGCTTCCGCGTGGAAATGTACGAGCTGGAAACGCGGCTTGGCATGCGACGCTGACCGAGCATTTGTGTTATTTTGTCGCCGTTGGTAAAAATCCGGTTCCAATTAATAAGAACAGAAATACACCCAAACACCTACAAATAAATGCAGCTAAATTACAACTTGGCTGGGGGGGGAAAAGAAAAAAAAGAAAAGAAAAAAAAACGTGTTTTGCTCCCAAGCATGAATTCTGAATAATGGAAATGTGTAATTTCACAGTCTCCAAAAAAAAAAAATAAATAATAATAATAATAATAAATAAATAAATAAATAAATGTGAAAAATAAAAAAATCTCTCGCATGGCCAAACTCATTAGCTAATATATTTTCTTGGCATGAAATGTTGAAAATCCATATGCACAGAGAAAAATGGAAAGAGATTTGGCCTGCGATAAGCTCTCTTTAACCCGTACCGGCGATAAAGGGAACGTATCGGACGATTTAAAAAAAACAAAAAAAAAAAAAAAAGGCATGAGATTTAAAAATCCGCAAAATACTTTTGCTGATTAGAATTTTAAATCGTAGACTCATTTGAGAAATGCTAACAATTTGTTTAATTAAAATACTTGTTCAATAAAAGCCAGAAGTGTCTGAAACGCACCACTGTAATCATCATATCCGAAACTTATTTCTAACCACTGTTAAATCAGACGACATAATAAGGGCAGATAAGAAGAGGCCATTTGTCATCTCTATCACCTGTTTTACACTAGCTGCTCATGCAAAACACTCTGGCTTTACATTTGCATGAGCGGCCACATAACTTTACCTGGATTATCAAGAGTGTGCTACAGTGCTGATCAAAAATTTGTTTAACAATGAGGCAAACAGAACAGTGTCTCCACATGTCACACCAGAATGCACCTAATGACCCTAAACCCTAACCCTGAAAATTACTCCTGAACACAAGAGCCGTCGAATTAAATAGAACGTTACATATCTTTTTTTTTTTTAAACGATAAATAAATAAATAAATAAATAAGCCGACAAATAAATAAATGCATAAATAAATGAGGCGCAAGCACGCTACTAATGAGGAGCTGCTCTATTTTAGAGATGGCTGATTTTTGAGGAGCTTTGTTCTCTTGCTTTGTCCCGGTTCTCCGTGCCGGGGCCTCGACACAGTTCAGAGGACTGAGCCAAGAACCAAATTAACTCTTTATGCGAAACACAGCGAAGCCTTTCTGGCTGAGAGACTTTAACTCTAAGATACACCGAGAAGACCAGAAATCTGGAAAAGGTTATGCTGTTCACTCTGCAAGCGGATTACAAAATACACAGGGGGAGAAGATAGTGATGGGGGGGTGGGGGGTTCATTTAATTCGATTTTGACAAACAAAGAAAGTTTGGTGGCACCTAAAATCTTCAAGCTATTGTTCAAGCAACACGTGGAAAAGGCTGTAAAACCCGCAAAACATCATTTGCCCATTACGAGGCCATTCACAGCACTGGTAGACTAAATCATTCCTTATTAAATATATTTCTTTTTTTGAAAAAGCTTCCTGTGATCATCCTGCAGGCATCCTGAGTCGAATAAAGCCTACTACGTAGTCCGTTTCTCTTGTTGTAGGCTTACCTCGGGCTCTGTGCGAGAAGTATCGAGCTCTGGGTTTGTACAGTTGGACTCTGCTGTATCGCAGTCGTCATACTCTGAGTGGTCAAATGGTGTATTGGCACATTAACCGAGTTTTAGTATCTGTGAGAAATAATTAGGCATAACTCTACACGCTTATCCCGGTATTCCTTGACTTCAGGCTACATAGCTCATTAATGCACCACGGTGTTTATTTGGCATAAGTTGTGCTAGGCAATTCACATGTCTTATTAAAATTCAAAGGCTTTATCAAAATGCATAACTAGGTCGGTTCAACTCTGCGTCCTCATTTGATTGATTTTTGCCCCAACCCCCCCCCTTGCTGAAATAGGTGTATTTGACTGCATAATGTCGTGGATCCAGCTCAAAGTTATTGCGCGTGAGTATCAATTCATCAGAGGCAATTACATGGCTTTAATTTACTAAACGCTCACTGTGTTACAGTCGCTCACGGCGGAATGGATCTGTGTCTTCGGGAAAAAACCTCGGCATTTGGAAAGGCCGCTTGGCCTCGGATCCCCTCGGGGGATTAAAGATTTCAAGAGCGCTTCACTCTTCCCGCTCTCGACGTGGACGCACTTCGAATTAATATCACGCGAGCCATTTATCAAGGAAAAGACGAAAGGCTCCGACTCGAACGTATATTTTTCCTCTGGCAACGTTTACTAAAGAACAACAAAACTAAAGCGCCGTGCAGAGAAAACCTGAACGCAGGCTGGTTCTCATCAGAAAGCAGACAAACAGTCCATGAAAGAAGGGGAAAAAAATCTAATTTAAATGTTTTCCACATTCCCCCAATGTTTTTTTATTTATATATATATATATATATATATATATATATATACACACACAAAGACTGTGTGCCCCAAGTTCGGCCTATAAAACTGCAGTGCATTAATTTACTGCGTTTAAAATGAATGCTGAATAATGTCTGTTTTGTCAAAAGGGTGAGCTAATGACAAAGCGCGGAGCAATAAATTCTGGTTTTAAAAACTTGCATCCTTACATATATCGGAGGCTAATTTGATACAGATCGGCACTCCACCCAAACCCAAGAGACTGGTGAGGTTGGTTAATGGAAAAGCTGCTGGAGCAAAACTGAAATTTGTCCTGCTGGAAGGCCTACGGAGATTACTGCAAAAAAACATTGGCAGACCTAAAACTCGCTGGCTTGGGAGAAAGAACGTACGCACTCGTATTTATGAAGCACATCATTAAAAATGACAACACAGAAGCTTTGCCGCATGTGAATTTATTAGCGTGGACTGACGGAGTCGCACTGTTCCCAGCAGCATAAAGCAAGGTGGCCGTTGAGAAAGGCAAAAGAACTTTGTCTCTTTGTGTAAGTCCTGCCTGAGACTGGCTGTTCTTCAAATATTTGTATTCGAGGTACCTGTGTACTAACGAGTAGCATAATCAAGCATTTCAGACGAAAAATCTGGAACAATGCTGCACATGGCCATCATGTGAGCCGGGCCGGAATGCAAACGTGTGTGTTTTGCTCAGATTGATATACAGTATGTATACAGTATGTATATATTTTAGCATGTAAACCCTGTTCGGTTTATCTCTGACCTGCTTGTGGATTTGGGTTCACCGTGGCCCGCCATGGGCCCCGGACTGTGACCCTGACCTTCTCCGGGGAGGACGGATTCTAACTTTGCTCTCTGACCCCACTTACACGCACAGGGAGAGACTGTGCCAGAAAATAAAATGACAATGGGCTTTAAAAAGTGTCCACATGTTCACGCATATTTACAAAGACGGGTTTTATATCCTTCCGTTTTCAGGAGAGAAAAAAAAATCCTGACCACGGGAACGGCATTTTTGAAAATATCTCCTGAGCATGCCAGCCCAGTAGGTGCTGATAGTACTGGGGCGTACTGATAAAACGAAGCGAAATTTACTCGCAAGCATGTTATCGAATGAGAAATGACAGATCACAAAGTCACATCTGATACACACGTACAATGTCCAGGCCCAGTTTATAACATACAGAAAAACATACGCAGGTTAACATCATTAAAATATACAGTATCTCCACTTTACAGGGTGATTTTTTTTTTATTTTTTATTATTTTTTTTTTTTTATCAGTGTCTCCCTGAAGCCAAAACTTAGAGAATTAACTACGGTTTCAAAAATATCTGGATATGTGTGGATTGTTTTGCAAGTAAAAGCCAGAAATAGTGAGAAAGCAGACTGCGAGAAGGGTGTGTGTGTGTGTGTGTGTGTGTGTGTGTGTGTGTGTGTGTGTGTGTACAAGAGTCATGTGCTAGCTCATGGTGGCATGGGGATGCCAGCCCAGACATGTCAGCGTGCCAGCACGGAGAACACTCCACTACAAAAAGACAGCCGAGCAAAGCCGCCCTCGGTCATCTCCTCTGCGTCAGAGAGTCGGTCACCCTGGAAGACACTTCTGTCCACACACACACTTTCACACTCTGAAAAAGAAGTTGTGTGTGATTACACTTATGCAGAGGTGTTAGCCAAGGAGCTGGTGTGTGTGTGTGTGTGTGTGTGTGTGTGTGTGTGTGTGTGTGTGTGTGTGCTGGCACAGGTAATAGACTGTGTCTGCACGTCCTTTTTCGAACATTCTGCTGCAGGTCTGTTTTGCTTTCTCCATAGGCACACGCTCAGATGACTCATAATGCTCGATAAAAGATAACGTCGAGGTGGACAAACTCATGCAGCAGTCATGTTCCGCACACATCTCAACCGTCAAAATCCTCCAGCTTTTATCTGCTTTAGTGCCATCCAGGGCGTCCATTCTCCCACACCTGCACTAACGCGAAAGTCTCCCTTTTCGCCTTATCAGCGCGTCTATCGCAGCACAGTCTCTTCCTTTGTAGAGCAAACAATCCAGCCAAGTATCAGTTCAACTCCAAATACCTGAGTGTCAGTCAGCGCAGGGAAATCTGGGTATCAAATGCAAACAAACTATTTCTCATATCTGGCTCGCCATCTATGACCAATGAAGGTTCTCTTTCACATCTGACTTTAGGGTCAGCGTCACTGGAATAACAACATACAATACAAACACTCCACTCCATGTTCCGTGAGTCCATTTATGCGCATGAATTATGTGGCACAATGATATTCCTTTAACTAAGGATACAAAAGAGGCACCCTTGACAGTCGCCCCACTTAATTGCACGTATTTGTGGTCTAAAATCCCCGTTTTTATCCTCGCTTCGGTATTGAACTAAATACTAGAGAAACCTTTTGCTAATCAATCTACTCATTACCCCTGCGCCAGCGTATTATTTAAGACCACACAAGGAATAATAAAGAACAACCGAGAACTTCACCACAGAAAAAAAAAGAAAGAAAGAAAAAAAAAAGAAAGAAAGAAAAATCCACACACGCGCACTGATCATGGGCCAGGCAGCGATGCGAAAAGATCTTTGAAGCGGCGCTTGGCGTGGTTTGTAATTATCCCAGTTTACAAATCGGCGCGTTACTACGTGTGAAATATCTGCAAGCAATTTGTGGCCGTGGAGGGAGCGAAGGCGCAGCGTGGCATCGCGCTGCATCCCAACGGGCATGTACAGCACGTTTCAACCCCACTGCCACCGCCATATTACCAGGGACAGTGATTTTAAGGTTCCCCGGCATCACCCAAAGCACTTTAAAGGAACTGTAGGGCGTTTTATTTTAAATAGAGTTTATTTAAATTATTAATTAATTATTTATCGCAGCTGTAGTATGCCGGCAATTACCATGAACGATCATTTCAACACAAAATAATCTCTGTACAAAAAAAAAAAAAAAACACACACACAACAACAACAACTGGTCCGACAACTTTCTGTTTATTTCTCGGTACAGAGAAACATACTGACGTTTTTATCACTGGTAATTATCACCCGCACACTACAGACGAAAGAAAATAGGATACAACTGATCTAATGTTCTTTTAAGAACCTAGCATGGGTTTTGGAGAAAAAGCACAACCAATAATGTTGCATTTACGTGTACGGCATGACACAGACACCAGACATCCCAGCTTTCTTCCTTCGTCTCACATAACAGAAGGCGAGAAAATGCCGTGTCATGATGTAAACCTATAGCTACCAGACATGGGAAATAAGTATGAAAATAAGAAAATCATTTCAATATTGTAAGTATTACTGCAGTAATGCAACACTGCTGGACTGCTATATCATTGTCAGTGTGTATGAATTTATATGAGTGTGTGTGTACTGTGTTTTTTTTTTTTTTTTTGGCAACCCATTGCCTGAGATGAGAACCCAGAAGGTGATATGCCAGTAACTGCAGATCAAATCAAGGAAATACAGGTTTTAAAATATAAACTGGGCTATTGATAGAATTGTCTTTCCTCCCCCTGTTTTTCAAATCCTGTACACAGAGATGTGTCTATAACAACTCTTGGTAAAAAAAAAAAAAAAATTTGAACCATGATGAGTAGCAAATCACAGTTAAATGGGCAAAGAAATGATAAAAAAAAAAAGTCTCCCGTGGTCGAATTTACTGGCTGTTTATTATTCCTCTTCTGGTCGAGTTGCTTTGATGTGCTGATAGCACTGTTATTGTAGCATTATCTGAAATCTCGAGCCTACTTAACTTGGGTCCGATTTCAACATACCACAAAGTTATCTGCACGGGCCGATGCACGCGGCTGGCACCGCTCTGATTTTCGTGTTCATTGAGATTCAAGCCGAGGCTTAGCATTGTCAGGCCCATAGAGAACACTGGTGAGGAGAGAAAACCTTTGAAAACGCAATTAGCTCAGCATGTCGGCACAAATCGTGGGTTTTTATTCACGCATGAACATGCTACTTTGACATGCCTGGAAAAAAAAAAATGCTAAAAAAAAAACAAAAACCCCAAAACAAAACAAAACAAAACAAAACACTTTGAATGCACACAAAGGGGTCTTTGTTATGAACGCTGGATCCATATAATGTTAAAAAAGAAGAAGAAGCCATGCTGGTTGAAGGGAACAAACAAAGTATCAGATCAAACAAATAGACTAGGCTCCTATGACACTGACCACCAGTGTTCCTTTCAGTCAGCCGAGCTCTGACATCATCTGACTATTCCACGCTCGCAGCATTCTGACTTTGAATGGACAAAGGGCAGTCAGCGTCATGTATAAACTGCTCCTAGACCTTCTAACCTTAACCAATCGTGCCCTGGATTTTGCCGCCGCTCTCAGCTTTGGTGTAGAATAATGGCCGCTTCACATGACGGGTAACGTAGGAGCACGTCCAGCCTGTAACTCAAGGAGGGAGTGCTTTTCACAAGTAACAAGAAGCTTCAGGCAAATTGATTAGATGCAGACGTGAGCTCCAGTCGGTGTATATGGTATCAGTCTGACCTCAAAATACCTGAAAAAAGGTGGAGAGGCGCAAGAACGTTGGCAGAGGAGTCAAGTCTTTTCCTCACACCTGCCTGTACGCCTGGAGACTCTGAGGAAAGCCGGAAAAAAAACCATCTTCCACATTTCATTTCTGTTTTAAGATGCCCTCTTTTACATCCTGTCACAATATGGAAGTGGAATGAGAAGAGAAGTGGTTCTGATTTTCAAACAGGAATGCATTGCCCTTGCTGGCAAGCACAATCAGGAATTATCTATATCCATGGCGCACATGTAGGACATCAAATGATTTATCAATATTTTTTTACAGAACGAAAAATGGAATTGTGTCCAGTCACAACAATTTCTCAGCAAGCTCCTCTCTTGGACTCTACACTTCTACTGAGTAAACATCTAACAAACAACACTTGAGCCAACAAAGTACCAGAATTAGATTTTAGATTTTCCCCAAGACGAAACGGGAAAGGGTGAGCTGGATGTTAAAAACAGTAGTGAAACGGGCCAATAGTGCACCGCACGGAATCTGATTTAATGAGAACCACGCACCTATTCAAATTGTAATGGCGAGCCCCGGATTCAGTTTGAATGAATTTGAAAAACCATGCCACAACCCTAACCATCATAACCATCGTAATTATTATTTTTTAAAACTGAGCAGTACAGATTGTTACAAATGTCACAAAGAGTGCGAGACCACGCTGACTGCATGACAACAGTGTCGTGGCGCTAAACTCCTAAACTGTCGGACCACGCAGGTTCACACAAACACGGCATTTGCCGAACGCTGAATGCTCCGCAATCAAAGAAATAAAGGGGCAATCTAGCACACAAACAAGAGATTTCCCCATCGCCGGTGCCAACGCAGCCGGGCCCTCCTCTCGCAGAACAAGGGAAGTACTATTGACTAACTAACCCACCCTCCCTCCTCCTCCTCCTCCTCCTCCTCCTCACTGCTTCTCTGTCATTCTCCTGCTCTACTATTTTTCTCTCTTTGGTTGGCCCCCTCTGCCAGTCTCTGAGGCGCGGTGCCAACCCTTTCCACCGCTGGGCATTCTGCCCTGCCCTTTATGCAAATGCTTTAGCGCCGGCCCCAAACTCACAACCCTGCCTGTCTCCTCCTCTCTCGCGCTTTCTTTCTCTTGTTCTTCTTGCACCCTTTCATTGTCACTCTTCATCACCATCCCCGAGCACTCACCACCATTAGTGATCCTCTTTATGCTCACGCTCGCTCTCTTGCTTTTCTTCGGCACTCTTCTTCTTGTCTTTCATTCTATCTTTTCACTCCCTAGATTGTCATGCCCTAATAAAACCCTTAGATATCAGGCTGTCAGGGTTTCCCTTTGATAGGGGGCCATTGAGGAGCAAGGAAAGAGACACGCAAGCAAAGAGCCTACAGGTGTGCCCAGTCTTGGCCTTGGGAACAGTGAAAGAGAGTGTGAGATAGACGCAGTGAGAGAGAGAGAGAAAGAGCGAGAGAGACTTAAAAGGCATTCTATGCACCATGGTCCAGACCTATAAGGGTCTGCGTCATCTCTGGGGTGACCCACAGTTCTTCAGGGGCTTACTGACAAACACTTGTGTGCCTGAATTAACACGGACCTAAAAGTTCAGTCCTAGACCGAAAGACTGAAAGAAAGAGTTAAGGAGTGAAAACCTATATGCTAACTCAACCCCGAAACCCTACATATGTTTATAATGAAACATACGGGAAGTGCCTAGCAATTCTGGTGCAGATTTTTCTTGATTCTGCGTTTTTGTTATTCCTGTAAGAAGATCTACTGGGCTTTCATTTAATGAGAGAAAACTTGCAGTCATATCCAACAGAACTGATAACAGTCAGGTTTCACTTTTAGCTTCTAAAAACAAACAGACCAAAAAAATACAGGAAAAGCTTGCTTTTTTTCACGCACCATTTTTCAGCATCCTACAATGTCATATTAATGAACAGTCCAAGGTGGACGTTGTGGAGACCGCAAACGGTGAAACTTCCAGAATGTACTTCAGCTAGCTATGACGCGCAGATGGAAAACGGTGCTGACGGCAGGCTTAGCATGAAAATTGAAGCTTGGGATTTTCACCTGTTTCGCTCGGAGTGTACAGCGGGAGAGGCGAGAGAGCTGGACAGACTCGAGGACTAAAGGACACATTAAAGTGCTGCTGCTTCCGTCTCTCTACTCTGTAAAATCTTCGTCTTAAATCGTAAATACTGTATGGGCAAATGCAACTAATATAAACTCCTTAGGAGATTTCTCCTTATTGTTTTGAACCAAATATCTGACTGCTAAGCTTATTTCTACTTATTATTTCTCGGTTCAAGCTTAACATTTTTGCTTCTTATTCTTATTATTCTTCTGGCAAACGATTTTGCTTTTTCAAGTGTTTATCTTGACAAAGCAAAATTTTCTGCCAAGAGGATAAGACATTTTTAAGCTTCGGGCTGGTAAATATGTCTCGAGGTAGGCTTCATGGCCTTACATTTTTATGCAATAATCTCATAACGAGAAACATTATATGACTTTTACTTTATTCGAAATGATTCACTTGCTATCAGTTGGAAATGAAGCAAGAAACAATGTGGAGGAAAGCAGCGTAAAAAGCTGATAGATAGACAGATAGACAGATAGATAGATAGATAGATAGATAGATAGATAGATAGATAGATAGATAGATTTAAAAACTCAGAGTTTCAATGCAAGCTTTTAATATCCAAGTAACTCACGGTGGGTTTTCCCTTCAACTGCCATTGTATTTCTTTGCTAGAAGTCTATTTAATAAATCTAACCAAAATTAGCCTCTATTCCAGTCATTCTGTCATGTCAGCATAGTTGTGGGCTATGAACAGAGACACATTTTATTAAAGAAGAACTTTTTTCTTGCTACAAACAATGTCTTGAATAAAGTCTCCCCGGCTTAGAAGAACCAATCCTGCTCAACACTAGAAAATTTAAAGGTATTTGACATGCACAGTCCTTCTCGTACACCCTTTTCCTATCGGTAAATATGACTGCCCACATCCCTTTCCCCTCTTCCTGAGCAAACTTCCTTGTGTTGAATTAATAAAGATGCTGTGACCTCCCAGCACCAGGAAACCAGAGAGCTGACGACAGACAGCAGCAGGAGGGGTAAACAAAAACATGGCAACGGCCAATCCGGGGTCTGAACCGTCCCCATGGTGATACGTAGACATCGGTAGCCAGTGGGGTTACAGCATGCGACTGAGATGGCTTCGAAGTGAAAGACTTCATTGGCTGGAGGGAAGTACAGAGACACGCCCCGTTCTCAGCAGAGCCCAATTTGGCAGTTGGAGGCCCCCAAAAGCATTAGCAGGGGGTGTTCATTTTACACGAAAATTTAATAAATGGAAAAGCACACAGAATTAAAGCTCCAAATGCCACAAACACGCTGTATTTCAAGCTGCCATTCCAAACAGGTGCTTCTCTCTCTCGCGTGCGCGCTCTCTCTCTCTCTCATTTTTATATATACACTCATCTGCCACTTTAAAAGGAACACCTGAACCCCTGCTTATTCATGCAATTATCCAATCATCCAATCATGTGACGCAGCGAGCGCTGGTCACGTCAAACAACAGAATGGGGGGGGGGTGGTGTTTCCCTCCATGACTTTGGCCATGTCATGGTTGTTGGTGCCAGACGTTACCCCTCACGAAAGGTGAAATCCGCGAAGTAGCGCCGTCACATTTATTTTATTATTTATATATATATATCTATATTAAGGCTTTAAAACCCTTCCCACTCTCTTATTAACCTTTCCCACACTCTTATAAACACGTCCTATGCTCTTAAACACTTTCTACACT
>JAQMCW010000008.1:10712558-10727558 GCA_030068335.1 Chrysichthys cranchii | reverse complement strand
GAGTGCTCATCTCAACAATAGTTGGAGTATCTCTTTTATAGCCTACTGTGTGCACAGGATTCATTTCCTTTCACAGAAATACTTAGCCTTACTTGTGAAAAGCGAGAAATCAAACGCTACATGGGTCTCGAGGTAAGCTGAAGAACGTGCTCCACTTCATATTTCAGCTACACACATCAAAAAATATCCAAAAGCCATAAATAATCTATGCATTTAGTATGAACTTGGCTTGGCACCATATAAAGGTGAGCAGAATAAAACCCCATAGCTGTTAGTTAGTGCACAGACTACACGTTACATGTTTATATACGGGATGTACTGTAATTTACTACAGGTGGCTTTTAATGCTTTCTAGGTACAGATGCATCTCATAGTCTTCCAAAACCCTGGAGTTAAAAGTGAGCTATATCACGGCGTTTGAATGCATCCGCGGGTAACACGCAAACGTTTATTTTAAAATAAAACAATAGCTAGTCTCTGCAAGTCACGACAACAACAACAGCTACCTGAAACGCCATGCACCGCTCATGACTTCGTGTGCAGAAAAATAGAATAAAATTGAACTGAATTAAACACACACACACACACACACATACACACACACATAAAGAGAAAAAAACAAACAGATTGTTGTCGTGTTTAACATGGAGCGACAGCGACAGTGACCTTTGGCTTGTCCAAAAAAACAAAACAAAACAAAAAAAAAACACAACCCAAAACAAAACACACCGAGCTGAGTTAGTTATCTTTCCTAACTAAAGCACTAACATTAACCAACAACCCCGGATCCCTACGGTGACCTCCCAAAGCGCGCTGCCTTTTCCTCATTACACACTTTTAACTCAACTTAAACCCTGAAAATACCCCCCCCCCTCCGACCCCCCACGAGCTGTAACTTTCTCTCTCACTCTTCCTCATCCTCCTCTCCCTCCGTTTTTTTTGTTTCGTGTTGTGTTTTGTTTTAAATATGTAACAGTATCGAGCGCCGCGCCATTTTCCCCTTTTCCGCAGCGTGTTGCAGCGAGCCGCCGAGTCCACACAAACTTCTGGAAGTGTTCGGAGGAATCGCGCGCTTTAACCGACACCGGAGCGCGAGCGCCATGATAATGAATCATTTAAAGAATATCGCAAAACCGTACCAAGGCGAGACACAGGAGAGGAGGGGGGGAGGAAGAAAAAAAAAAAGATCAACAGACACCCAGAGAATAATAATACATAATAACAAATAATAATAAGGATGATAATAATAATAATAATAATAACAATGACAATAAAGAACCCCCGAGTGAGCACGGTGTTTACCTGTGTTAAGCAGTACGGGGAGTACATGGTTATTGCGTTAGAGAGGGCGGAGAGCTCGCGGAGCTTATTGCAGATGGAAGGCAGTCGGCCGCGGTCGCTGCATTGCAAGCTCGCCGCGCTGCCTCAGTGCCTCCACGCCGCACTGCTAAAAAACCCCGCCTAGACGACTCAAAGTGAAAGCTACTTACACACACACACACTCACACACACACGCGTGCCCGCGCACGCACGTACACATACACACCACGCGCGCGCGCACACACTTATACACACACACTCTAAAGTTTGGAAGAGAGTGAACTTTTTCCTCTCCCTCCCTCCCTCGGCTTGACTTGCTCTCTCCTTCTCTCTCTCTCTCTCTCTCTGTCTCTCTCGCTCTCCTTCTCTCTCTCTCCTTCTCCCTCTGTCCTTCTCCTTCTCTCTCTCCTTCTCCCTCTGTCCTTCTCTGTCCTTCTCCCTCTGTCCTTCTCCTTCTCTCTCTCCTTCTCTCTCTCCTTCTCCCTCTGTCCTTCTCTCTCCTTCTCCCTCTGTCCTTCTCTCTCTCCTTCTCTCTCTCTCTCTCTCTCTCTCTCTCTCCTTCTCTCCCTCCTTCTCTCTCTCTTTCTCCTTCTGTCGCTCTCTCTCTCAGCCCACGGTGAAAATCCAGCCCGTGCTGGAGTTTAGGTGACTTGATGAAGATACCTCGCTGAGCTGAAGCTTTAGTATAACTCCCAAATCGACCGAGTTGAGCACAATAAGTGAACTAAGCCTGCTTTCATTAAGCCACCTCAAGCCTCAAGAGAAGAAGTGCTAGTCTAATGACAGGGCCTCCTCAGGAGAAGTACAATATAATCTACCTATTCAGCTGTGTGGCTGACGATTTCAATATGTAGGCGACAGTGATATTCCGGGTATTTGCTGGAGGTGCAGAGGGCTTTAGTCCTGAACTTTTCATTCATATTGTCATTTGGGTCAAGTCGGTGTTATTTCGCACTGTTTCCCCTCTGGGAGCTGTTGCGGTTGGGATTAAGGCCATTCGATACGAATGACCAGGCAAATAGGATAGACTAATAGAATAGAATGCGTTTCATTGTTTACTGCACGCATGTGCAATGAGATTAAAAACAGCTCTTCAGTGCAGGCATATATGTAAAACACAACAAGTAAATAAGCAAATAAACAAATAGTGCAAAAATTGCAAGACATTGCAAAAAAGTTCTGCGACGCGATATACATATGAAAAGAATAATATCTATTGCACTGTTGGGTTATTGCACATTATTTAATGTGAGAAAAAAATCAATAGCTATTGCACTTTTGGGTTATTGCACATAATTTAGATATTGTGCAATAATGATAATCATGTGCAGTGGGTAGTGATGTTGGACCCTAAGAGTAATGATATTGTACAGTATACAAATATTGCACAGTTATTATCAGTACCACTTAAATATTGGATATTGCACAGTTGATGGATAGAAGGAAGGCTTTTGGGGGAAAAAACTGGGGAAAATTGGATATATTAACCATGCAATTTCTATAAGAAATACATTAGCTTTGATAATGGCAGTTTGTGATTTCAGTGTCTGGAACAATTTTTATTTTTTTTATTTTATTGTAAAATAAATAAAGAAAAAGAAAGAAAGAAAGAAAGAAAGAAAGAAAGGGCCACGGGTCTAGATAGATCTATGGTTCTCAAACTGGGGCCACCAGGGGTCCAGGAGGTATAGCCAGGGGGTCCAAGACTTCCTTTTTTTTTGTTTTGTTTTTTTACATTAGAGTAGTGGAAATCATAATAGCACATTATTAAATATATTATATTTAGCGGTCCAAGCATCAAAGTCAATGCAGCCTGAGTGAGGCTGAATGAAAATTCAAGAATAGAAAGTTCCATGTCTCCAAAAAATATAATTTAAATAATAAAAAAAACCATGAAATAAATCTATACTGAGGGGCTCAGTGGAATTTAATTTCCCGTTAAAGGAGTCCATGGCTAGAAAACGTCTGAGAACCACTGCTCTAAATTATAGCTTGCAAACAACAACAAAAACAACCACAACAACTAGAATAATGTACCTGGATGCTATACAATGTGCAAAAGTGCTTCTTGTGTGTCATATTGTTTTACATTAGTGTTGAAATGAGGGAGAAAAAGTGCAAAACCAGTCAGCAAGTCAAGTGTTAAATCATGATTCAATCAAATTTAATTTTTTCATCCCAATTTAATTCAACAAAGATGCACTTTATTTATTTATTTATTCATTCATTCATTTATTCATTAATTTGGGTGACTCTTGGTTACAAAAAGAGTCATGCAACTAGGGTAAAGTAGTTCCTGCTACATGTTTTGTGAGGGTAAGCCTAAGTCTTATTAACAGAACAGTTGTGAGCCATACTATCATAGATTTATAAACTAATACGTGTGAGTTTATTTAAATATAGAATATACAAAAAGTCCTAATACATATAATACATATCTGTGTATGATAACTAATAAAATGTAAGCGTGTTGTATAATACCTACATAAACTGTACTGACAAGATGCATATTATGCAAAACAGAATGCAAAGAATCCCACTTCGAAAAACGAGAACCAAGACTATGATCCCCAGCAGACATATACACTTGGAAGTTATAGCAGAAAAAAACCTGTAGTAAAGTAAAACTTTCATCAGACACTGAAAGACCCAAATCAGATCAGGTGTGCGCAGACCAACACACCTTATAATAGTATTGCCAGTGCTTCTAAAACCCTAAACTACTCATTGCTTCATGCAGTACTCGTTAAAACAGGCAGTAAAGGGGAAAGAAAGTGAAGTTGTGGAGGCTGCGCTTGGGTGGGGAGGATTGGTGGGGGTGAAGTCATTGTGGGGAAGCAGAGCTGAAGTTTGGAACTGACAGCCGAGGCCTCGGGATTTATGAGGCCTGCTGCCTGCACAGCACCACCACAAGCCACTGCAGGGGAAACAACGAGCAAAGCCAGCGCTGTGTGGCCAATTACCGCACACAGCCAAAGGAGAGAGGGAATGACGGAGGGAGCAGTCGGTCAGCGGCAGAAGAAAGAGTGAGAGGGTGTGTGAGCGTGTTGTGTGTGTGGCATGGGTTAGGTCAAACCATGTCAGCTGCAGATAGTGTACTTGATTGAAAGTCGGTATTGGTGTGCGGTCACTGGCAACAGCGGTGACCATGCTTGACCCTCGAGATTGCGTACATAAGTGGCCCTAAATAGGGCATATGTTCTATTGCGGATAACCATCTCAAAGCAGCGAGATGTTTTAAACACACTAGAGACCGTGGGAGAATATTATCCCTTTTGCCTCTTGTAAATAACGAAGCGTTTTTGTGGCAAAGGACAAAACCAGGCTAAGGGAGATTAAGAAAGGAGATTTTCCTACATTTCACCCAACACTTAAGAGCGCTTATGTAGCATCACTCCCTAAATGAGCCCAATGTTTAGCGGTCAGAGAGAATGAAACACTCGTTTACTAACACATGGCTAAACCATATGCCAGGCCTCGATTAGGAACAGCCGGCCATCTTTCTTACAAGGCAAAAATGCACACGTTGTTGTGCATTAAACTGTGATTGCTCAGCAGTTATGTGCACGTCGCAGCCAGCATCTGCAAGGTGTTACACTTAGTGAATTATAGTTAAACCCTGCATGCTAAGTATTAGGATAAATCTTGCACGCTATACTAAAAGAGCTCCTGGTGACCCGAGAATGATGGGCCAGTCGTCGTAGGAGTCCTCATGAAAAAAACGGGCTTGTCGTAGTGATAAAAGATGTAATAAAAGTGTAATATAGTGAACAGTTCAGACCAGGGAGGATTAAATTTGGTCCATCTTTGTGGTTTTCAAACTATTTTCGCAGATTTTCTCAGACTGTCAGCAAACTCAGGGCTACCTCTCGGAAAGCAGTATGGCTTTTATATGCCCCGCCTCCTCCCATTCTTTCCACCAATCAAATGTTCCTGTTTTCCCTCCATTTTCAGCTAGGCTCTGCACCCCGAGACATTCGATACATTGGAGCAAGCCAGATTTTCTTTGAGAAACTTGGCAAAAGCTGCCTGCTGGAAACAAAAAGAAACAAAGAGTAGAAAACCAGCTCCCAGCTCATTAACCATCTCATTTTCAGTCATCCACAGACTCCTAGCACCATCCCTCCTTCTCGCCATCTCTTTATACCATCCTTCTATTTTTATGGCCATTTTATTTTACTCTCATCGCTGTAAATCCAAATGAGCTTGCAGGGTGGAATTTTTAAAAGCCGAGCGCTGTTTTTTTTCTTCTTCTTTCAGCTGGATGTAGTAGTTTTTAGAACCCCCTCGCCTCTCGTTCCCTCCCCTCGCTCACTGTGGGCTTCTCATTTTATACAAGTGCGCTGCACATTATCGTTATAATTTTCATTCCCACGAGAGAGCAGGGCTTCGGCGGAGTTGTAAGGTTTCGGGTTTTTTTCCCCCCGAAAGTGAGTGTGGAAATAATGACGGTAATGGCTTGCAGCTGAGGAGAGCTGTGAATGACATTATGATTGTGGCGCAATTAACAAGAGTATAAAAGTGCGCTGTCCGTCACTGTAATTATGGCTGACACGAATAACAAATCAATAAGAACAACAATAGGGATAATAAGAATTGCAGTAACAGGGAAAATAGTAATAATGAGGCATACCCTGTAGGAATCAGACACAACAAAGCATTCCGGCATCCCAGGCCCTCTGGACGGGTCTTCGTTCACCAGAAACGTTTCGGTAGCCTGAAACGAAAAATGAAATAAATAAAGTCACACGTCGTCGTGAGAACAGTGTCATTATTATAACATGTTCTGGACTATGATTGAGGCTTTGATTCCGAAGAGATTTGAGGGAAGTCTTAACAGAGCTACGCAGATCTTAACAGCATATTTTCCTACAATTATCTTGCAGTTACCAACAAAGACACTTCCTGCATGATTTCTCTGCATTAAAACAGCCCCACTTCCATGAATAGAGCCACCCATTTAACAAGACATCACACTGTAAGCGGCCTTTGTGCTCTACGGCCCAGGTGCTTTGTGACTTTCTGTGCATGTCTGACACTGTTTGTTTCAAAACAGCCCCTCAATGCCACCGTGTCTGCCACACTCAGCCAGACCAGAGATCCCGACTGGTCCCGGTCCACACCTGCTGACTTTCCAGTATGTCTGTGACTTATTGGGCACCCCAGCACTCACACAGCGGGCCCTTTCTTCCTAATCGACCGTCAAGGTGGTTTGTTTTCCCTGGGTGTTGATCCCATTCATGCCAGTTCATTTGTATGCCGGGGAAGAGCCTTGCCGGGACCAAGGGCTGAATACGCTCCCCATTCCCATTTTAGCCATTAGAAGAATCATGTTAAATCACACAGAAAAGCATGGAAGGAAGCCACGACCAGGATATATGGTGTGTCTGAGAGCAGCAGTGAGTCTCAGGATTTGTCCACTGAATTACACTGTTATATGATCAGTGTATATAGCAGGAAAGTTGTCCCACATAAAGTACACCGAATTGAGTGCAAGCACACACCCATACTTATTTCATTATTCGAGATCTCGGACGAAACTCAGCTTTAGATCGAGGCCATGAAATCAGGGAATTTAACCAATGAAATATGCATCAAAGTTGAACATATATGCATATAGAAATGTTTAGTGCTCGGGCATAAATAGACATGGTATTAAAATAACAGACATGCGCGCGCACACACACACACACACACACACACACACACTCACACACAGCACTATAATAAGTCCCAGACACTGGCTAACCAAGCTGCGGGTGCAACACAAGCTATTCATATCCACAGCAATGAGTGGTTACAGGCACTTTCCCTTTCACTCTCTCAGGCCTCTACAGAGCTATGAATGTCTAAATATGCATTCAAAGGCAAACTGATTAAACTGCACTCCTACATTATAACACTCGAGTACTTCTTATCTACACAATAGAGCATTATTCAGAAATAAGGATGTATCTACACACATTGTCATTTTCCTGTTGAAGTCTTGCTTTCTTTGCTAACTCAGTCATCTCAATGAAATGAATTTGGTCTAAACAAAGAATACGGTTATTTGATTCTATGGCTAGGCGAAACTAAGCGTAGCTAGGCACAGGTGAAACGGTGTGTTGGGAGATCATGAATACCTGTACGGCGAAACAAACAAACAAACAAACAAACCCTACAGTACTCAAAAGAATAAAATAGAAATAGAGTAGAAGTGCTGGCACTCCATACCAGTGAGTCCTTCCTACTGTATTTCAGACACGGCTAATCAGTAGTAATATGATAAATCAGTGCTGATATTCTTCTGAACCTAAATAAGGTTGTTTTTTTTTAAAATAATATTTCAAAAATATTAATTAAGTTATTATAATATTAACTACATTAAACAAATCACAAAATGTCATATCTAATAATAGCTGCTAGCTCTCGTGCCATTGTTACCATCCACGACATATTTAAAGTATTGGTTTGTGTGTGCTTTAGAGAAAATTACAGATAAAATTTGTTCATATCTCTCTGTGAGAAATGATTATGGCTACCACTTACAACTCACATCACAGACAACAATTTGACCTCTTATTTGGGAATATTCATCTAAGATCCCTAATCACGAATACAAGGTGATCCTCTTCATACCACATTCTTAAGCACTGCATATAAGTTTAATTCAACACTCGTGAAAACTTTATGTAAGGTTAATGTTAAAGTTTGTGATGTGAAGAAAGTGTTTAGAATGTGTATTGCTTTGTCAACTGCCTGATGCTTTGTTTATTTTAGAAGATAAAAGACTGCATGTTCATAAAGCATCTGTCTTTTGGGAAGTCCAATTATTGCACATTTCTTTCGTGAGCATGAAACTGAACGTGTTTCTACGGAAGTACTGGTGATAAATTTGCAGTCAATCCTACTAGGAAGCACCATTTTGACAATTTCTCGTACTGTATTTGCAAAGCCAAACGAATTATGTCAGTGCTCTCAAACTAAAGTGGCAATCAGATAAGCATTTAACTCTGTTATGATGTGCGTATTTCTACATGCACATTTCTATATTCTTCAACTACCTTAACGTGTCATAAACTTGCATGATGTAACCATACCCACGGTGTCACCACCCTGATAGTATTATTATATAATAATAATGATAAAATATATATAGATAATAATAATAATAATAATAATAATAATAATAATAATACTAATAATAATAATAATAATGATTATTATTATTATTATTATTATTATTATTATTATTATTATTATTATTATTATTATATAAACATTTATCATAATATAATAGCTTGGGTACCAGTGTGTCCAATCCAAAGATGAAATGAAACCTATGCTACTGACATAAAATAGTAAATTCAGTGTGTCCAAAGTGTGTTGGGAAGCGAGTGGTGTAAAAAGCCAGGGACAAAGCACTACATGTGCCAAATACATTTACATACAAGAGAAGTTTACATAGACTCTTCATGGAAATGAATGTCATTTAATGATTTCTTTTTTCCTGGAGAACAACATACAACAACCCTGTGGTGGATCGGTGACCTGCCCAGGGTATAACCCCGCCTCTTGCCCGAAATCAGCTGGGATTGGCTTCAGCTCCAATGCCCCCCACCCCAACCCTGAATGGGATTAAGTGGTAGAAGATGAATAAACTTGAACAAATAAACAACATACAACATATATCATTAATTGAAAAATAAAACAAGAATTTGGTGCACAAGGGTATTCATTTATTTTAGGTTTTCCTACATCAACTCAGGTTTCCTACATCAATTCAGGTTTCCTACATCAACTCAACTACAGCACACCTAATATTTGGTTAAATGTCCCTTAGCAAGTTTCGCCTTGACCAGGTGCTTCTGGTAGCCATCAACAAGCTTCTGGTAGAATTCTGGTTGGATATTTGACCACTCTTCTTGGCAAAATTGGTAGAGTTCAATTAAATTTGTTGGTTTCCTTGCATGGACCTGACCTTTAAGCACAGTCCACATATTTTTGATAGGGTTGTGGTCACGGCATGGTTTAAAGCCTTATGTTTTCCTGCTTTATCAATTTCACAATCAGTATTGATGTGTGTCTGGAGTCACTGTTGGAACACCAATAGCTCCAATTCCATCCACTTTGTGCAATGCAAAACAACTTTTTGACCATGAAACGTCCACCTCCATGCTTAACAGTTGGCACAGTGTGGCCAAACAACTCAATCTTTGTCTCATCTGACCATAAAATATTCCTCCAGAAGGCCTTTTCTGTGTCCCTATGGACAGCTGCAAGCTGATCTAGTTGAGCTTGAAGGCATTGGTTTTGTAGCAGGGGCTTCATTCTTTGACAGCAGCCTCTCAATCTTCATCATTAACAGGAAGGTAAGAATCCTTGGGCTTGGCAACTTAAAAGACGTTTGGAACTTTCAGTACCACTGAATAAATAATCTAAATGTGCTTACCGGTATGTATATTTATGAAACTATGGGTATAATTTTGACCCTGCATTTATTTCAGAAAACCCAAATTAAATAAAAGCTTGTACACCAACTTTTTGGTTATCCTTCTCACTCGCTCAATCGTCTTCTGCCGTTTAGTCCTGTTCAGGGTCGTGTGGGGAAGAGATGGGATACACCCTGGGCAGGTCACCAATCCACCGCAGGGCCAACCCACAGACACAGACAATTCACACTCACATTCACACCTATGGTCAATTTAGAGTAGCCAATTAGCCTAATCCTCTCTGTGCATGTCTTTGGACTGTGGGAGGAAACCAGAGAACCCAGAGGAAACCTATGTGGACATGGGGAGAACATGTAAACTCCACACAGAAAGGTGCCCAGGTCAACCTGAGGATCAAAGCCAAGGCCTTCTTTCTGTGAGGTAACAGTGCTAACCACTACACCACCGTGCCACCCATGCTTTTCCTTCTATTAAACATATTTGTCGTACAATCATTCGTCCCCAAAAAGGAAACAGTTTAAAGAACTCACTGGTATTGCCATGACATTCATCTCCATGATGACTATGTAAACTTCTGACCGCAACCGTACATCAATGTCCTTGTTAATCTATTGCATCTGATTCTCGTTTTTCATTTTGGGTGCTAGTCAATTATGCCTTTTCAGGTCACTGCTTTGTCTACGGAAAGGTCTCTGGTTTTGTATCATTGGGTTATCTGTGATTCTACAGTCAGGTGGGTCTGTGTGACGAACACTGTGTGGGTGTGTGTGCGCATGTGTATCTGTCACACTCCTATATAAAGGAAATCTGGGATTGAGGACAACCGAAAATCTCTTCAACCAAGACAGAGCTACGACAGCCAGCATCAAAAGACGAGAAACTTATCACTACCCTTCTTCAGTTCTAACGTCCTTTAGTTTATCTCCAACTATTCCATGATGTACAAAGCTGTAGTGCTGGCTGTGTGTCTGCTACTGGCTGGAGTGAGGGCATATGATGGGCCCTCATATGGGGTGAAACTCTGTGGTCGCGAATTTATCCGTGCTGTCATCTTCACCTGCGGAGGCTCACGCTGGAGACGCTCCATCACAAACACAGGTATGATATCAACCCAAATTTTTACTATCTCTAAGTACAATATCAGAGTCGATATCAAAGTCAGAGAAGTAAATTCAGTTCTCATTTGTAGTTAGCATGATGGCCATGGGGAGTTATCCTCTTTCATCATTTTTTTTTTTTTGTTTTCACTATGGAATGTCTTCTATATACCAGTTCCATTTATAATGTGACATTTCCCATCAAATAGAAAAATGAAAGCGGGCTGCATCCGCTTTCATTTTGAATGATTATGCCTAAGTGCAAGTGTTTGCATGTGTGAATCCGCTTGTATCCAATCTAGCTTCTCTTATTAGTCATGTTATTTAAACAGGCCAAAGTCCAGCAAAGTCTGTCAATTTCCCTAACCTAACACACTTACTAAACCTTAACTGTCAAAGTGATTCAGGTGTCTTTAAGCTGGGAAATCAGTGAAATGTTCTTAACTGGAAGTGATGTGATCACTCCCAACACTTGTTGAATATTAACTAGAATAGTACTGTAGAAATTATAAGCATCTAAGCAATGAGGAGCATAAGCATGCGTGGCAACTAGCATAACTGGTGAACCCTTCAACTCAGTGGTGAAATGGGCAAAAACCCATGCTGATCCTAACCCATGCTTTGTCCACAGATGACCTGAGCATAGACCTGTTTGGTTCAGACATAAGAGATGCCGCAGAAGGCTTGGTGCTGCCATCTCACCCAAAAATCTCCCTCCAGCATGACACTGAGCCGGCCTCGTTCGAAATGGTGCGTGGAGGGAAGGAGGCCTCTGAGTTCGTTCGGCCTGCTCGCGGCATCATCTCAGACGAAGTCCTGGAAACACTTCGTACCTCCAGCAGGAAGGGCCGGGACGTGGTAGTAGGACTGTCCAACGCCTGCTGCACATGGGGCTGCAGCAAGAGTGAGATCAGCTCCCTGTGCTGAGACCAGTCACGTGTGTGTGTGTGTGTGTGTGTGTGTGTGTGTGCGCGTGTGTGTTTGTGTTTGTGTTCTTTCCTGTCTTGGGAATATGATAGCCCATTATCTTGACTGCCCCTAGATCAGAATTTCCCACAAAATGTTTATCTGTATCAGTTTGACAGTGACGTCATGCTTGTCACCAAACACGTCACAGTTAGTCCTAGTCGGTTGTATTTGATTATTTTTATTAAAAAATAATAATAAAGTTGAGTCTTGAATATTGACCCTGTCGGATCTTTCTTTGGAGTCACGTGAGACTTTTTTTTCCCCCCTGTGCAATTTTGGAGAATATTTTCAACACTGAACATGAATTCTCTCAAGAATGACGACACTCCTAAAGCTGAGTTGCTCGAGCTCGACACCGACACGCGTCAGTTTCCGTAAGAGCGCAAATAAACCTCAATGACGGAAAGCCGAAGTAGCTCTGAGGGGCGGAGAATTATATGGGTTTGGTCCAAATATGAAGGGGTTCACGTCCTAATGTAGTCTTTAAACAACAGTCCTTGTCGCATGTGGCTCAATTTCTTTTGCTATTTTGATAGGAAGACACAAATTACCAAACAGTCCGGAAAATAACAACAAATAGACTTTTGACAAAATTTCTGCACATCTTCAAACCATTGAGTTGAACCTACCCCGGAAATGTGCTCACATGGTAGCGGCCAAAGTAAGCTAGTGTAAACATGCGCGGTCAAGAAGAAGGAGCTCGCGCAGGGAGGCGCTGACAAGTCGCTCCGACGAGCTCAGCGTTCACCTTTTAAATGATTAGAAAACTTTTCTATGGTGTTTTTTTCTTTCTTTCTTTCTACGTTTCCTTCCTGCTCCCTCTTCCGAGTAGTCACCTGGAGTCCAAAAAGCCTCGTGGTGTGATTTCTAATGTAATTTCCAACACAATTTGGTCCTAATGAGCTGACTGAAGTGTGTCAGGTTTGTAGCGGGTTTTGCTACTTTGTTGCAGCAGACCGCGTGAACTCAGCTCGAGTCACAGAGTAATGCCAGTCACTGATGCCGCCTCGGGCACGAGCATGCAGTGAGTGATGATGATGGCATTATGGCAGACTCGAACCTTTGTTGGACCTCTCCTCACACTACACATCGCCTTGCTCTTTCCTCACGGTGAGTGACCCAGTCCCTCTCAATCATGGTTTGGGTTTGGTTGTTTGTTTGTTTGTTGTGGTTTAATAGAAACGTTGAACTAGTCAGTAGTACTGGCCTGGAGGAGCTGGGTGTTCCCCAGATTGCGTTATGCTTCTCAGGACTTTGCCTATAAAGGTGTGTTCCAGCTATTCCAGTCCTAATGTTTCTTCAGTTTAATACACGGTCTGGCCCTGCCCTGTATTATAATCAGGTAATAACCTGATAACGGTCGGGATAGGCACTTGGATCATTAGGAATGAGTTATTAATGATGATCTAGTGCACTTTTTAAAGGCCCATTAAACTCAAAGTTTATACCTGTGTTTATAATGATCTCATGTACATCTCACTTGAGCAAGAGTCGATATTTCAGCTTGTTTGTTTGTTTGGATTTTTGTTTGTTTGTTCGTTATCAGGAATAGAATGTAGGAACTGGCCCCATGAATAACTCTGAAAGTGTGCATTAATGTGTTTTGGCCCTATAATAAGCTGGGCAGGGTAAGATTATATATATATAAAATCCATTTTTTTAGGAGTGATTTAGGAGTGAGCGTGGGTGCTGGGAGAGTATGTGTAGGTGATGTGTTGGGTGTTTTGAGGGTGATTTGTAAATTAAAAGGTGAAAACAGTACTCCTTCTCAGATGATTGTGGTGAATGAAGTGCTGAAACCTTATGGCAGATAAGAGCCATGTGTGTGTGTGTGTGTGTGTGTGTGTGTGTGTGTGTGTGTGTGTGTGTGTGTTTTAATTTAAAAAAAAAAAATCAAAACCGAAAGAATAAAACCATTTCTTTGTGGTTGCTGAGGTTGAGGTTTGGATCGGGTTTAGGATTGGGTGGAGAAAGTTTATTCCATAGCTGACATTCAGGTAGTGTCTTCATATGTATAATCCGTGTCCTGAGAAAGCAAGCATAAATATAGGCATAAATATATATATATGTGTGTGTGTGTGTGTGCATGTGCAGGTGTGGTTTCTGTTGGCTTATTGCCTACAAGATCTTGAGGTTTTGCAAACAATATACCTGTAATCTATTTGCTTTTCATGTTTTACCCATTCCGTCGTTTTCTTCTCATCCAGCCTCCTTTGGAGTGGCCGTCAAGTGCTGGTGGCGCAGGGTTTCCTCAGTCAGCGATCATGTGTCTATCGAGTGCCAAGCAGATCCTCAGGGATCCATGCTGGAGTGTGACTTGTGTCACGTGCATATACTTCCCCTTAACCCAGCAGGTCACGTTTCTCAGACCGGATGTAGCCACATGAGTGCAAGCTTCAGCACGCTCATGGATGCAAACGCAATGCAGGACGCAAACTGCACGCTGCTCTGTCCAGGACACACACCAGGAAAGACATCTTTGCATTGTATGGTACAGGAAGGCTGTGAGTATTAACACTGATTTAACAAGTTTATGGGCCGAACTTAAAGAAGCTGGCGGTGTTGTCGAACTAGTGCACGATCTATAGGTTTTAAGCAGTGCTGAGATAATGATCAGCTGATATCATTGGAATATTGTGACTGCCACAGTGTTGTCTGACTGTTTATTCTACACTGTACATCACAAATAGTAAGGAAATTGGTAGTGGTGGTCGATAGAGATGCATCGTAAATCATTGTTTGACCCGTGGAAATTTAAATTGACCAGCACGACCTGTATAAGGGCTGTAAAAAAAAAAAAAAGTATGTGAAAATGTAAGTGTTGGTCACAAGTATGACCAATGAAAATTTAAAGAAGCATCAGTTGATTAGACTGTATGTTTATTTATCTTTTACAGTTCTGTTAAGTAAAAGCATGCTGCTGTCACTACGGGAAAATTAACGCATAGCCTCGGTGAAATGCTACTCTACCGGAATATTGCTCATCATGTTGCTTTTATGACATACCCAAAAAAAAGGAAAAAAATGGCAGAAACTTAAATTTCCAGGTTATACAGACTCTCGTACGTTTTTTATAAGCTGTGATCACATCCAGCTTGCACACATATGTACGTTTTAGCGTGTGTGTGTGTGTGTGTGTGTGTGTGTGTGTGTGTGTGTATATATATATAATACACACA
>JAQMCW010000008.1:10674057-10697913 GCA_030068335.1 Chrysichthys cranchii | reverse complement strand
TGTGTGTGTGTGTGTGTGTGTGTGTGTGTGTGTGTGTGTGTGTGTGTGTGTGTGTGTGTGTGAGTGGGTGGGTGAATCTTGGCATGATCCAGCCAGATCTGGAGAGGATATGGGGCTTAAAAGGCTGGGGGAGTGGGGTTGTCCTCCCCTGGAGAGACAGCGAGGTTAGGCTTGCTGTAATCTGCTTTCCTGGATCCCCATGAAAGAGAGAAGCGGACACACCAGAGACTGACCCTGTCAGTCAGATCCACCGTTCCCCCATCTCCAGCTATCCTCATCTGGTATCTCTCTCTACCTCTCTCTGTGTTTCTCCACCCTCACATGCAGGTCAAAGTCTGCCCATCTCATGCTAATCAGTAGCTCCCTTTACAGCTCTCCTTTCCACATCTTGTCCATCTGTCCTGCATTTGTTTTGAACCCTTTCTGTCCTCCACCCTTTTTGTTTTTTTTTAATGATTTAAAAAAAATATGTATTTGCTTCTCCATAAACTCATGTAAATTCTTTGTAAAACCTCTCTGTCGCTACTGGTTCTGGGATAATCATAAGTCCACACCTTGCTCTTTTCCAGTTCAGAAGTTCACAGGAAGGTGAATACTTTTCATATCAGTTGGCACAGTCAAATTCTTACAAATACTCATCCTAGTACTCATTCCTAGTATCTACACTCTGCCTGGAGCTGTGCTCGTTTACAGACCCTATTATGTCAGTGTATGTGAGAATCATAAACTGAACTATTGAAAATGCTGTCATCATGAAGGAAGATTTGAGTTTAGATTCTTTGAGGACCTTCCCAATACCTCATGCTCTAGAGTAATCATGACACTTTATGGGACCATCATACTCATTTTCTCTTAGCTTTTCCAATCCTTTCATTCTTCCTCAGTTTCCTGTGCTCTTTCACACCTCAAAGATGAGACTCTTGTTTGGTGGACTTAAGCCATAGAATCTGCTCTCTCTCTCTCTCTCTCTCTCTCAATCTCTGTCTCTCCCCAACACACCCTGTTAAGGGGAGGGGCTTCCTTGGCACTTCTAGGCTCTGTTTGGTAGAATGAGTCCAAGTCAACATGAATATTCATGCGCCAGCCCCCTCCCTTTTGTTAATGCCACGGCAACACTTGGTAGCAGCACATGGCGGGACAGCTGTTGCAGGCTAAGCCAGGCATCTGTGCACAGAAAGTGCGCAAGAGAGAGAAACAGAGAGAGGCAATGATGTGGACTGACGGCTGGATGGATAGATGATTGGATCAGGAAAGGGTGGGGAGAGAGAGAGAGGGAGAGTACAGGAGCAGGGCAGGTGAAGGGTAAGAGGAGCCTCCGAACAGTGAGGACGGTGTTAAGGTGTCATGACTAACTCTGAGTTCAGAGGATTAGAGAGTTTAAAGAAAGTTCAAAGTTAGTGAACTTTAAAGTGGTCCAGAAATGGAAACTGGGTAACACTTCTCAATGAATAGCCACATGGTTGTGTCAAGATCTTATGACCACAAGTTCAGTGTTTCAGATATTTCAAATGCTGACTTTACATTAGCATTATTAAAGTTCCGTTTCCCTAGCAAACTATAAAAGTAAGAGGTTAGTTTACAAGAGGGTTGTTAGTTTTAGGGAGCAACACACACACACACACACACACACACACACACACACACACACACACACACACACACACGCCCCTGGGCCTGCATCTGGGCTGCCCTATATAGGAGGTAGTCCAGGGGGCTTAAAGCATGTCAGGTCCCCTGACAGAACTGCATACTGAGCTTTTTCTGAGGGCTAAAAGTATTTAGAAGCTGTCCTGTGTACATCTTCCCTAATTGACTAGGCTTAAGTGAAAAGTGCTAACCCAGCTAACAATTTTTGGTTCCCAGAACGTTTTGGGAACATTATTTGTTGGTTACAGGAATATTCCATGAAGGTTCCTGTTTGGTTTTCCTATGGTTTGCCAGGAAAGTTTGTTTTGTGTAAATATAACAGGAGTTTTTACTTGCCTGTTTTGGTTTATGAAACGTTCTTTGGAGAATGTTCCTGTTTGGTTGCGTTAATGCTCCCCAAACCTCAGCCTGGAGAGACCATTCTCTAAATGTTGACAGAAGGTTTTTGCAAAACTAACCATAGGACATCCATAAGCTAACGTTAATTGAATGTTGTGTGGTCGCTGGGAAAGGGGTGCAGGTACTACGTAGTGGGCATATATACTGCACGGTTCATTTATGAGCACAAGTTTACATTGCAATATCATGACTCTGGCAGATGAGAGTTTAGTATATTTGTTGCATTGAAATTAGAATGGAAAAGAGAATCGGAGAACTTTAAAATGAACTGTGAATAAAGGGAATTGAGTTAAACGGCCGTGACCTAAATCAGCTGCAGTTCAATCTAATTTGAATTCTAATTTAAAAGAACAAATGCTTTTGTTTCAGTGGTCCAAGCAGAGAAAAACAGTAAGTAATACTGTAATGGTGCACATGATATAATTCTGTGATGATACCTGTCGTGGATCCATCGGTACAGATTTATTTAAAAATGTAATCTGCTAATATAATTATTCAAATATTAGGTAAATGAGTACAGCAATACAGTGTTTTGGCTATTTACTGAAGCTCTAGCATTTTTAGTCCTGAACCTTCTACTCACCAAATCACATTTTTCTGGAGGGCTTGCATTATTTATAGCCCTAATTGTTTCTGTTTTTTGGTTAGTAAGGTTTAGATTGACCAGTAACCAGCCAAACAAGCTAAAGGAGTATGTGGGAAAACAAATCCCCAGGACCATGCTGAGGATCTTGGCTGTACAAAGTATGAGATAAGGTAAAAGGGGTTCATATTTACTCTATTCAGAGTTCATACAGGTAGAAACACAGATATGGTATAATGCTGTCAGCTATATTACGGTCTCTCATGCAATTTCACTCAAGAATAATTGTACCTAGGACCAGAAAAAAGAGGCGGCAACTCTAAACCTTAATCTAATGTGGAAATTTATTCTTTATGTCACATTACAGTACAGATGCTGTCATCCAAACTACTGTGGCTTTGCAGTGAGCGGGATGAAATGAGTGATGGAGAAAGAGAAAGGAACAGAAATGGAAAGGAGGAAAAGTGTACATACCATCAGCCACGACCTGGCAGAGAAGTCGTAGCACAGCTGCCACCTGAGCCCTGGGTCAGCCTGTCTGTTCGCCGTCATTCACTCGCTTTCCCGCCAAAAATAGAACGGGGGGAAAAAAATAGAATCCTCTTCCTTGGATGGCTGAAAATTAATAAATAAAGGAAAATCACAAGGCAAAGACCAATCAGGAGTATACCAGCAGGATGAAAGCAGCATGCACGGCCGTGTTTGCACGCGTGGTGTGTTAGACGTGTAGGATGTGTGTGTAAGAGGGAGAGGGAAAGAGGACATTGACACAGAAAAATGCCAAGATGTGCAGTCCAAGCAGCTGCAGCCATACAGAGCCACTCCAAGAAGTCTGCCATGTTGAGGCTTACAGACATACCAGCAGCGCACAGCCAACCAACACAGAGCTGTGGGTGCGATGGGAGTTCTTCTGCCGACATCAAAATATTTACTTTGAGGGCTGCATTTGCAGTTGAGAATGAAACGCTGCCGATGTGCTGATATATAAACGCGTATACGTGCAAGACAGGGTTGCCCTGCGTGCAGAAGAAGACGTTTTTCTACTCCATTTTTGCACAACCGTTCAGGCTCAAATGAGACAACTGCTGCCCTTGTGGATTTTACACAAAGGATCTTCTGGGCTTGCAGGTGTTAAGGAAGAACAGAAAATGTACACCTGACCAGATTGTGTACGAAAGAGTATTTGTTACATGTAGTGTTAAAAAAAAACCCAACAAGCAGTAAATTTCAGACTTTAGTCATTTTACTTGTTTGTTTTCTGATTCTCTGAGTAAGATTTATTTCTTTTTCTAACCATCTGTCTGATGGTGCTCTTCCTAAAACATCTGTTTGTAGATATTTTACAGTGGTGTGGGAAAAGAAAGTACACCCCTTGAAACAGTCACTATTTCAATTATACTCCTTGGTGAAGGTAATTCAACTCTTTAGTTAGTTTCACTATAGTTATTGAAGGATATGCCTAGACATTACATGGATTTCAAATCCATTTCAAAAAGATTTTTCACATAAATTTGTAATTCAGTTTCCTTGACTGAAGAGAACCTGAAGACAATCCTGATAGAGACATCAATGGAGAAAGCAAAGGAGAGAAATAAATGTGTGTGAATCTCTTTAAGCAGATAGATGAAATGGATGCGTAATGACCTGTTTTTTTTTTTTTTGTCTTCTCTTGTTGAATTTTATAATACACTTTTCGAATATACCTTTAGCCAAGAGAAAGCCTGTGTCTCATCCCCACAGGAATGCAGTAGGCAATACATGTCAAGGAAAGATGTTCTTAAACAACATACTGATGAAGGAACAGGTAAAAATGTTTCAAAAGATTCATAGACAATTGCATTCTGTTAAATATGTCTAATGTCTAGTTGGTATACATAATGTCTGTTACAGGTAAAACTAGTGACTTGTTTATTTTAGATAATTTGTCAAATTCTTTATATATTAACACTGCTGGAATGAAGCGAGGTGGTATGGCTCCATGGTCCACGGGGAGTTGATCTTGGCCTCTTGTTATTCTTTGTGAAACGTTTTGTGTGTTGTACCTCTTCCTTTTATTCTGCCAGATCCAGAAAATCTCACTTAATGGACTAGAAAAATATGTGGAACTAAAATCTTTCCATGAGAGACATTTATATTTCCACAGCACTGTACTTCATTGGACATTAGCATGTGTCACTTTTTGTAATAAAGGCAGGCAAGAGCAACAGTAGCTGACAACTTTGCCAAAGTCTTCCATGACTGTTTCTACAGTTGAATTTTTGACACAGGATTATTCAACAGATGAAACACGGTTGGATGTTAAAATAAACATTTCAAGGCCAATTTGGATGTGCCGTAGCAGAGCCATAGCTAAACCAAAACCAGACTATTATCTTGAGCTGTGAGCTACATTTTAGATACAGATGCACCTGGAAAATATTCATCCTTTCATAACTTCTAAGGGCAACGTTTGAATGGCTCTAGGTTTAGGGAACGACCAAGTGATGCTGTAACCTTTTGCAAAAAGTCCTCAAGAAAACAATTAAACATACGTTTGTCAGGAGGGGACCAAATTAAACTTATTTTGCTCTATTTGCAGATATGATTTTCATCAGAATATATGGGAGTGTTATTAAAGTCCAATAAGGAACCACAAATCACGGGCAGACGCCCTGAATATCACATGAGAGGTAATTATAAGCCCAGTTATGGTGCAATGCTTGATGTTGACAGTGGCCCTTAGTTTTCAGGGAAATAAAATGTGCTAGACAGGATCCCTTTGTGAACGTCACGTCTAACACACATTTCAGTTGTGCTCAGAGCTGGCACTTGAAGAAGGCCCTTAACAGTGGGAAGTGTCCCAGTGTCTAGATGACCCTTAGTAAAATGGAAATCAGTAGACGGGGAGGTTGACGTGTTTTTGTGTGTTAATAATCTAAATATATAAAATTCTTTTCGCGTTTGAAACGGAAATTACGTATGACCACTATTTGATGAAAAATAAAATTGGTAATTAACAAACTTATTTTAAAAATACTGCATTTTATTTTTTTTCCCCCTTGCACTCAGTGAGCGAAGCCACTGGGGAATCAGCTAATAGTTATACAAATTGTAGTATGGCCTGAATACTCAAGACTCTTGAATTCAACAGCAAGATGACGGGCAGTACCAAGTTCCAGTACCAATGAATCATAACTGACAGTGATAGAGGTGACAGATGGTGACCAAACTAGTTGCTACACACGTCTGTGTAAAACGTTGTGTGAATTGTCCCATCACTGCTGTAGAATCCACCGAGTCACTACCCATTAAAACTAAACTAAATTTGTACATCGAAACATGATACACTGCAATTGTCCACTGTGTTCTCTTTCGGGCAGCCTCAAAAACTCTCTCCTGGCCTATTCTGTGTACCCACTGCTTATTAACTTTCAAAGGTTTCTGGGCAACGTGAATGGGTTAATATAAAAAAGTTGCCAGGCATTTTTTTGGCACGAAAGTGCATGTTTTTTGTCCAGGACAAGAAGGTTACCATGGCATCAGTGGGCACCTCATAAAGCAAATCATTGTTGGGGGTTGGTGTGTGTGAGTGCCACACTAAACGCCCAAATGCCATGCCAGCATCCTCTAAATACTAAAGGGCACCTGGTGATGCCAGTCTGGTTTTCATACATGTAATCTCACTCTTCTCATTCTTTCTTTACCAAGCAAATTTTTCATCTGCCTGTCTATTGGCCTGTCAGCATGTTGTCTATCGGTCTTCTGCAAAAATGTCACTGTCTGCCCTCTCATCTACAATGCTGCAGAGGCCAGTCATTAAACTTGTGTGACGGCTTCACTTTTAAATTATACACAAACAAGTCTGAGAGAAATAAACCTAAATTATGCTGCAATTTTTTAATCGTAAATTTCTGATCCAGAAACTGTAGCCTTCTGCACTGTATATGAAGAAATTAGGTAAAGTAATTTTGTAAAAATGTTGTACATTTTTTGTTAGTACATTCTTGTAACAACAACAACAACAACAACAACAACAACAACAACAACAATAATAATAATAATAATAATAATAGTGTACATAGTATATATACTTCACAGACAGAATCTATGGAAAATAATCATATTATGAGGTAAAAGTACAGTCACAAAAATAAATAAGCTTCATTAAAATTAAACTGCTGTAACAAAGCAATTTGTCACATGCCTTTAAAAACGATAAAGTAATATATATACAAAAATCCAGCAAATTGCTCAAAACAGTACTTTAACCAGTTATATTTAAAATTGTCTACAATATACATTTTCTATACAATACATGCTACAATATACTTTTGTATACTGTTCAATAATTCTTACATATTTCATTTCATGATTCTGAAGAACATCAAATGTAACTTAAAGAAGAACATTGCAAACAAAAGATTTCAAATGGCCTCTCGGTATTGCCAATATTACAGCGCTGAGAAACCGTATGTGCATAAACAGTCAATTCAAGAAAGGCTTAAAGCCTCAAAGGGCAAGTTGGTTGATTCATGTGTGGCTGATGCCCTTATTCTGTTATTTATTTGATCATAATGTTTTTTTAACATTATGTTTTATTTCTTTATGTCTGGTGGGCTTGAAATAAACAGACAATTTTTTATTACTTTATAGGACACTAATGCAATTTCTAAAATATAATCAAATATGGAATTTGAACTTGCAGACAGAATCTTGAGAAGAAAGTTTAAAAACAAGAACATAAGTAGGTTGTAAAAAATATTTATAGTAATGATTTACACATATTTTACATCTTTGTAGTTTGTAGTCATTTGAATACATTGGCTACTTTTGCACAGTGGCAGAATTTAACTAATTGCATTTATTCAAGTACCGTACTTAACTAAAAACTCAAGGCACTTTAACTTTACTTGAATATTTCCATTTTATGCCATGTTATACTTTTACTCCACTAAATCACAGAGGAAAATATTGTACTTTTTACATCTCAAAAATTTATCTAACAGCTTTAGCTACTAGTTACTGTTCAGATTATAATTTTTTCATACTCTTCCTGTCCAGTGAAAACCACGCAGTTCCAGATGTGGTGATTTTGGATGTTTGTGATAAACTGAAGGTTTAAGTGTTCCTTTTGGATTTGAGAAAATTGTCTTTCTTCTTAAGCTAAATAAACTATTTAATAACCCTTGTGGATTAGCTGGAATATGCATTGTCACAAAGATGAAAATATGATTTTATAGAAGATGCTTTGCTGTATAATAATAATAATAATAATAATAATAATAATAATAATAATAATAATAATAATAATAATATGCATGCTTTGCTGTAGCATAAACAACTCATCAGTATATAAATTAATTACAAATTTGCTCAGCCTTAAACATATACAGGAGGCAATTGTAACATGCACATTAATGCAGCAGAAGTATTAATCCCAAAATATCATATATAATAGTAAAACTCTGACAGGGACCATTTTACAGCACAACAAGTCCTTTTACATTTGATATTTTACGTACAGTTTGCCGATGATCCATATTTTTACTTAAGTAAGGTGTGGGATGGAGGTGTATTTTCATAGTCTGGTATTAGCATTTTTCCTTCTGTAAAGGATCTGAGTACTTCCTCTTCCACCACTGCTTTTGTGCATAATGATTCATTTTCAGCTACACACTGATATAACTAAATATTTCCTTCATGCTCTAAAGTAACTGACTTAAAACCCGCATACCTAAAATAGGCCTAATCACAACATAATTTGTCTTATCTTGGTTTGTCTGGGAGTTAGGAAAATAATGGCTAGATTTTTTTTCCACGCACGTGCACTGCTGGTGCACGGGTTCAGTCGAAGACCACGCCCCCTTTTCACCTGACCTTATAGCACAGAAAGTACACGTTTTGAGATGAAGCTAAGAAGTGAGCCGTTTTAGGCTACTATTCAAGAAAACGCATCAGCGAGCGTCTCTTCGCTTGTTAGACAGGAAATGGAAAGATGTGAAAGAGATGAGTTTCATGTAAAGAACTTAAAGTGGGGGTTTATTTGCCCCATGATAGGCTACGTGCACTATGGTCAATCCACAGAGCAGCCTCAGGTCTTCCTTCGACAGCAAGTGAATACTCTCACGCCCTCTGCTGGCTGTCCATGGGCAGTAAAAGTCCGGCTTTGAACAGTGGACGCCGCGTTCTCTGAAAAAAAACCCCCAAAAACAAAACAAACCCAAAACAAGCCGAGTAAACATAAAAGCCAACGGGAAACCTCATTTAGAATGTTATTTCTTAGCTCACGGGTCCTAATTGTGGGCCAGTCCGGGCTACACCGATCAACTCAACCCGCAAAAGAGAAACAAGGCCCGCAGTCTGAGCTTTAGCACTTTAAAACATTATTTAAAGAAGAGTTTCAAACCCATTATTATAGATTATGGGTTATTTCACGCAAGAGAGGTATCATATTCTGCTTAAAATAAGGAAAACCCCAGTGTGGTTTGGGGGATTTGTGTCTGGCCTGTGAAATGTTATGCTTAGTTTTAGGATTGTGAATAATAACACACGAGACACGTTTACATCATGCGCCCTAAACCCAGTGTGGGGAAGCGCCCGAGGGACTAACGGCGAAACTCAAAGGATCAAAAAGTAAGGACAAAAACAGGCTATAGCCACCCCCCATAAACAAACAAACAACAAACACACACACACACACAAATAAATAAATAAATAGCGAGTAGCGTGCACAACCTGGTGTGCATACGGGCCTATATGACTTCCCATTAAATCTGTCCATAATACTACAATAATGCAATCTGCTCCTATGGGTGTGAACGCACACGGCAACCCTGAGCAGCATGTTTTGAATAATCCCACACCATGTAAGGCCCAATTATAATGAGCGCCGACGTGACGAACAGAGAGATTTTAGCGGGTTAAACCTGAGATTGTTGGGTTTTTTTCTGTGTCTTGGCAACAAGAAGGTCTCGCCCGTTTTTATACATGTGGAACACAGCTCCAAACAGATTTCGGAGCAAGACAGGTGCCAGCACAACCATCTGCTTTGAGTTTCACCTCCCCCTCCCCCTCCCCCTCTCGCGCGCTCCTAGGCCTGTAAACACCGTCAGCGCCTTCACAGCCAATCACATCTCGTCTCCCGCGCGCTTCTCCACCAATCGGAAAGCCGCGCGAGCTCTCGCGTTTAACACGCACCTGGCTGAAGTTGACCTGAAATACAATAGTGAAAGGGAGCTAAAGTGCAACGGGTTGCTTATAGACTGCAAATGTGGGGATATGTTACTTGAGGGGGAAAGAAAAAAAAAAATGGAGCCTACAAGGTCCTAGTAGCTACCTAGAATTAAATAGACGACCTATAGGGCCGGTATGCTTACAATTAAGCTGCTGTCCTAGAATGAACTGCAAAGCTGCCTCCCATCTGAGGAAAAAAGCAGCTCCATAAATCACCTATGGAGGTTATATGGGCCGTGCTGCAGCCAGCGCTCTGCGTGGAGCCGCGAGGCGGGAGTGCAGCCCAAACACAGGAAAAACCAGAAGAGTCCAGCTTTATGCTCCATACCTTAGTGCTTTCTGCTTGGCCCACAACTTCACACTGGTTGAAGTGTACACCAATCACAGGGAAACACAGTACGACCCCAGAACACCCCACTCCACCCTGCACGAGCTCCTCTTTGGGAGTTTCAGCCTGAGCTGCGAATTCCTGAAGTGTGAGTTCAGCACCGAGCCTGAAGTCCAAAATATTTTTCATCAAAATAACCGTTTCCCGGGCAAGCTTTCGAGTGTGTTTTCGCTCAGACGAAGCGGTGTTATATGCAAACTTGGTTAACGCGAGGTGACAGGGCTCATTTCGCGCACGGCGCCTGCCTTTATTAGCCCTCATTATGGCGGCCCGAGGCTCTCGTTTAGCAGAACCATGCTGTTCGTTAATGAGCTCATTCACACCAAAGGTGAGCTCACCAAGCGGGGAAGGAAACACAGAACTGAAAGGTGACAAAAACTGTTTGGGGGGGAATGAGAATGAGAAAATAGCATACACAGGCTGTGTGTTTATTTTCTGTGCTTGGCACAATAGGTCAGGATTGCAGGTTCCAAACGGTCCAAGAGCCACCAAAGCTGGTCCAGAGTCTGCAAGTGTTTTCAGGAGAAGGTTACCATTGCACACCCGGGAACAGGCCGGAAAAGCCACTTAATGACATCGTAAGCTGCTTTGTATATTAATTGGTAGTTGTGGTCATTTGCATATCGAAACTTTACATGAGGAAGGGTTTCTGAGAACACTTCGAGTAGAATAGAATAATCAGAATAGAATTTTTTTAGACCATACTGTACTATAAAGAAGCCCTTGGTTAATACGAGCTACAAAATACAGTTAGACCAATTATTTGCATTACATTACCATTATTTGGTAGACGCCCTTATCCAGAGTGACTTACATTTATCGCATTTATACAACTGAGCAGTTGAGGGTTAAGGGCCTTGCTCAAGGGCCCAGCAGTGGCAGCGCTTGGTGGTGCTTGGATTTGAACTCATGACCTTCCAATCAGTAGTCCAATGTCTTAACCACTGAGCTACCACTGTCCCTACATATTTATAAAATACTTTTTTTCCATCAAGAATGCAGACAAATATAGAAGTAGTGGTGGTAATTAGTTGGGATATAGACAGGGAAAAAATGGTTGTGGATGGAATAACTCATTTTTATTACTTGTAAATTAAACCATGAAGAAAATTTAGCACAGAATTAAGAAGTATGCAGATACTTCTTAGAGAAGGTCAAACCATGGTGATCCATGATTGGTTGTTCAGAACAATGGTGATCGGCAGTTGGTTGTTTGGAACAATGGTGATCAGTGATTGGTTGTTTGGAACAATGGTGATCAGTGATTGGTTGTTCAGAATAATGGTGAACAGCAATTGGTTGTTCAGAACAATAGTGATCAGTGATTGGCTGTTAGGAACAATAGTGATCAGTGAACCATTGTTATGAACAATGGTGATCGGTGATTGGTTGTTCGGAACAATGGTGATCATCGATTGGTTGTTTGAAACAATGGTGATTGGTGATTGGTTGTTCGGAACAATGGTGATCAGTGATTGGTCATTAGGAACAATGGTTAACAGTGATTGGTTGTTCGAAACAATGGTGATCAGTGATTGGTCATTAGGAACAATGGTGAACAGTGATTGGTTGTTAGTAACAATGGTGATTGTTTTTTGGCCATGATAGCTTGTACATAAGCAACTCATTTAGACTTTACACACGGTGGTGAGTTGACCGACCCTGCTCTCTCAGCTCTTATAACCAGCAACCGTGACATGAGCTGATGAGCAATATCAAGTGCAGGACGGTCACCAATGTTTTTGTTTGCTGCTAGGCTCTAATTTGAAATTAAGTCACTATAGGGATCTAAATAGTTAGCCAGGGTCTCCTTCCATTGCAAAAATTTTTATATAGTATTTATGAATATAATTAAGCTATAAGCCACTTTAAGCAAATGCATTATCCTTTTCTTAGTTTTATTAAATTCACAGTTAGATTCAAGTTGACAATTTATACTTGTTTTTTCCCCTTAATTTAACAAGGCCTACAATTAATTACTAAGAAGTCTAAAACATTTTAAATGATTGATGGATGCTGACTACCTCACATCATGCCATATTCTTTGAAAAAACACAGACCTCAGACCTTAATGCACAGGCTCTGCTACACATATCCCACTTTGAGAACCATGGTATGAATGCATTCATGAGTTGAAGATACATTTGTGCCACATTCGAAGCAGGGAAATCACAAAACCGTGCAGTAGTGTGACCCAAATTGCATTAGTTTTATTCATTATACTGTGATAAGATAGTACTGGAGAATTTGAAAAAATAACTTTGATCAAGTATTAGACGAACAGACTACAGGTGCTGCAGTATATCCAGGCCAAATCTGAAGTGTGTGACCAGCAATCACTATTTAGGCCTTCTGAAGAGATTGATCAAATTGCAGATGGGTCCACACTTCTGTGAATATAGGTTCAGACATTGCCAGTGTAAAAAATAATTTTTTGAACAGCAGAAAATTGAAAAATACTCCCTTGGCTGTAGGGTAATAAAATAAATAAACACATTGTACAAAAATGTAGGGATTGTAAGCTGTGACATTGTAGCATGTCTGAAAAATTCCACACTAAGCCAACAGAGAAACATGTTTAGTCGTTGCAAATAAGTATGCTGCATGTAATACATGCTTTCGGATACATCTCTGGTCTTTCTCAAGTACAGCTCTGGACTCCTGGACAGATGCTGGGCCCCCTGGCATAGACCATCGGCTTAGTATCTAAATCACAACTGACCAGCAGGGCTTTCAAAAGAGTGCCAAGGAAAAGAGTATGGATTCGCAGGTGCTTCTTTTAAAGGCAAATTGTTCGCCTGGCTATTCTGGCACAGCTCATCTAGCTCTAGGTGGCCTTTGAAAATGTCTTGCTTTTTCACAGATTTATTTTACCTTTTAGATTCACAACCACCATCCTTTTAGGCTGTGAATATAACAACTTTTCCTATAAAGTGGTTCATTTAACTCTTGTTCAGGATCATGACAGCTATTTGGTGTTATAAAATAGGCAATAAACAAAACTGTTATATTTTATGCATAACATATGATATTTGGTATTTGCAAAATTGAGAGCTTGGAAAATTCTCTCTAACAATTTGGCTTTTAAAAATGAAAGGTAGGGTTTTTTTCCCCCCTTAGTACTTGCATTTGTTTCATATTTCTACGTACGGTCAAAATCTTTACCTTAAAATGTATTCAGTGACTTGTAAAAAACCTATTTACAGTTGAAAAAAGTGAACGAACATTTGCTATAATAAATAAGTAATGAGATTTATGCCATAGTCAAGAAGTAGTACTAAATAGCGGATTTTGTGTTGTACTATTTGTACATGTTTAATTAAGACATATGATCTATTATTTACAGACTATTTACATTGCAATCATGCAGTTTGGAACATAGCCTACAGCTGGGAACCTATAAGCCAAGTCTATGTGTCCATATTTCTTCACAAAAAAATCCCCGCTGTCCAATTGGACTTGTATGGATGCTTTGGGGAATAATTCAGCCAAGAGAGCACTGCACTAGTTGGGTTAAATCCATTCCTGTGTCCTGTCCAGTACTTCTTTGTTAAAAAGCTATTGATTTCATGTGATCAAACTGCCTAGCAGATTTACTCAACGCTAAACCTGATCTTATTATACTGCTGCTAAACAATCCCGCAGAACGGCCGAAAACAAAAGAGTGCTTTGTGTTCAAGTGGCTATGCACACATTGTGCAGGAAACCTGTACACGTTAAATTAAGCATGCTCCTTGCTCTAATGCAATCAGTATATATAAACCGACTGCAGTGATTGCATTTGCGCAAGAATCATACTTGATATAATGTGCCAGAGCCGCCAGGGCCTACTGCAATCAGTCTATTTACATAAACCTTGTGTATTATTCCAGAATTTTTCCAGCTTCAGCATTTATCACTGAAGTACATAATACAGGGGTTTATACACAGAATATATATGTATATATATGTACATTACAGTATATATGTACATTATATATATATAATGTATAAACAATTGCATTCAAATTCAACTGCATAATTTAAAAGGTTTATTTATTTAATTTAACATTTCTGTGAATTGAAGGAAAATGACAGTTTTCGATTTTAGATCTGCATGTAACAGGTATTTTTTATTTATTTTATTTTTTTTTAACTGAATAATAAAATCATAGTCTACTAGTAGGTTGGTGGGTTCCTAAAGCCAAAGTGCCATGCACACATATTATCATCTTTTTATTGACTTTTTTTTAAAAAATAGTTTTAATTTTCAAAATATTACCACAGAAGTAATATAAAAATTGAAAAGTCAAAAAAAAAAAGTAATAAAAATTTTTTAATTAAAACACAGAATATCAAGCCAAGCAGAACTGCTGTTGCTTTCATCTAGGTAGCGTCTGCTACATGCTACTTGCTCCATGCTATGGGCTACTCTTTTGTTGTAATTCCTACACTGTGAACATTTGGTTTCACTCCCACAGCACCACAAAACTAATATATGTTACAATAAATTCCTGTATTAGAAATTTACAATACATTATAGTAATAATTTGACACATTCTCTCCGGTTTGTGTCATTTCCAGCAAAATTCATGAAGGATTATAGGATGGATTTTCTGTTTTTGCCAGCTTTGATTTTACAAGTGATGGCATGAGAGTAAAATATTATATAGGGAGGAATAACTACTTTATACCACTAGTATTGTGCATGTTACTGAAACGCCAATTACGGCTAATTCCAACTAGTTCAGCAAGCTAGTTTTTCAATATGTTGCATGGGATGATGCTCATGAAATGCACTTCAGTATCTTATCTTTATTATGTTATGTTGTTCACTATGCAGACATAGTTTATTTCGTTTTTAGCTGTTTTCTATTGGTTTTAACTGGTACCTTGTAATTTCATACAGTAGCTTGCCTGTAATTTACAAATTTTACAGTGTGGTTATTTAATTTCAAAACAACTGTAACACTGATAGTGCCAAAATTACTGCATAATTCTTTGATAAGATATTACAAAATTAAACAAACTGCCTATAAATTTATGTTTTCTGAAATCTTTACATATAACTGTTGAGGAGAAACAAATATTTAAATATCCATATTTCCAATATCCATCACAATTTGACTTAAAACTAATTCTTGTACGTACTTGGAAAGGTATACTTTATGTAACTGTGTTGTTCTTGGTGAAAAACATATCGTGCACAGTGTGCACAGAGGACGCAGGGAGACTCGTCAAGGCCTCACTGGGATACGTCGCCTTGAATCTCATGGACGTTACCTGAACATACTGCACACTCAATATTCAGTAATTCGCTTCATTCGAAATGACTCAAAGCGAACCGATGAAGGGAAGGGTGGGGGGTGGCCATCTGTCTGTAGTGAGATGTAGGAGAGGAGCGAAAAAAAAATCTGGAAACGGCACAGGAACCATAGCAACGCCAGAGAAGACCTAAAGCTTGTGAATGCCAATTTGTCTTCGGAAACATGACCATTATTGCAGGTGTAAGACCTGCTTCTTATCACCCACCACAAAAAAGGGGATGATACTTAAAGAAAAATAGATAGAAGCTGGTGTAGGTCATCTCTAAAAGACCACAAATAAAATAAGTAAAAGGGAAACGTGGTTTCTGATCAGCACAAAAGGAAGGTTTCTGCCAACACAGTGACTCTGAAGACCCCTTGTGCCACTAGAGTATATGGATTAGTGTTCAGCCACGAGGTAAATTTACTCTTTGGAGATGTGAAAGACCCAACACTTTACTGGTGGAGCCTTTGCCCGAGCGGCCTTCCAATAGAAACGCCAAGTGGCTCACAGTAACAGTGGGCGACAAGGGCACCTTGGGTTTGCAGATGTTCGGCCTGATGACAGATGGCTGTGGTACAGGCACGGGGAACGGCGGGATGGCGTCTGCGCCAGCCTGGTGCCACCTGCACCCCTCTGCCAGTCCCCATCTCCATAATACCCTCCACAATGGAGCTGACAGAGCGGGCTATAGTGGGCACGGTGTGTGTGTGCGTATGGGTGATGACTCAGCTCTAAGCCATCTCTAGGTACCATAGAAATCATCTCCTTCGCCTGCAGTCTCGTTGAAACAAAATGACGGTGGGCCGGTGGCAAAACAGAGACTACTACACACTAATACACCCATTAGAAATCTAATTATGTATTTTATCAACGCTCCTATGCTTATGAAGTTAAGAGATAGTCATAAAGGGAAAGATTAAAGGGCTATGGACTGATTTCTAGACCTCAAGAGGGCACAGCCGCAGACAATGCTGACATTTGAATTCACTTATTGACCATTAACAGTATTAAATGCCTTTGGCAATGCAGTTGTTTTCAGTGAACAGAGCTTCATCTGATTGGCTGACGATGGCTGCCAAATTCCCAGCGGTTGGACGCACAAGCGATGAAGGGCGAAGCAGACAGAACGCAGGAGGCAAGTTAGCGAAATGTCAAACTACTCATTAATGTGGACACACACAGACGGGACATGGTACGAAATTTGCTCTCAAAGGAGGAGGAAGCAAAGGAACATCATGATATTAACGCTGCACAGATGATCGGGTATGAAAATAGACATTTCTGTGTCTAGCTCATACAATATGAACTTCTTTGGAGGTGAATGTAAATTGAGGGAAACTTCTTACCAAATGGCTCATTATGCCTTCCTTGTATGTAGTCTAAGGCATAAAGAATTCACACATAGCAGAATATGGTCATTCGAGAGAGAGAGGCACATTGGCAGTAATTACCCCATCCATCTTAATGGAGACTGGTGGGCACCCTCTTTCAGATCAGTCCTCACTAGGCCCAGCATTTTGATAAATCTCTGCTTAAATTAGCCACCCTTGAAGCCTAGGGCCTCCTTCACTCTCTCAGTTTCCATTCATCATCTCATTAAAGAGTTAGGGCAAGACTGGCTGTGGTTCTCCATGCCCAAGGGGAACTTTTGAGCCATTCTTGAGAAGACAGTGTGAGTAAGTGCTTTTAAATTCTATTGCTTCAGGGAACGCTGACAACCAAGCAAATAGTGAAACCAATGCGCAGCAGGATTGATTATGTTTTGTTGGCATAGAGCACAGTCACAAGAATATTTCTGGCTATTAGTAGTGACGGGTCTTCCTTTGAGATGCGTAATAACTGTAAGTAATTCATTTGATGACAGTGTGAGCACAGTGGCTTAAATGACGAAGCCATGAACTTTGGACAGAATCCGTAGTCCGAGCCCATTCCTTTCTTTCTTCAGCTTAAAGTCTAGAACCACAAGAGGTTTGTTGTCTCAACGTATGTATTTTTTTTGCACTGATGCCTGAAGGATGAAAGATAATGCCTATTTATCCCCTTCCTTTTCCTTTCCCGGGATCTAGAATCCCAAACTTAGGCCAAAAATCTTGGTCATGTGGATATGTTGTTTACTTTTACTTTATCAAGTGTGACATGTGTAATATTCTGAGAGAAGCACAAGAGGACATCTTGCGTCTCACTGTTGCTGCATCATCTTATTTTCAGAAATCATTATGAATATTAAGTTTTTACCGCTGATTGCCATCATTTGATAAAATGAGTGATATACAGACTGGTAATTCAGACTGTATTTAGCAACCTGATTTGCTATGATTGTTCCAAATAGCTATAATTCATGGCTAAACATTACATGAGATTAGTATCTGCCGTCATCAGCCCTTATTTCTACACAAAACATAACTTCAGCAATAGCAGAGGTTGACCAGCTTCTTGTGTGTGTATTATTCTGAAAATTAACTTTAATCTTATTTATTTATTCATCTATCCATCTATTTATTTATGTGCATTTTGATTTTAGTTGGTCTGCCCCCATCAAAAGAACCAAACTATGCGCAAATCTCTTGCTCTTGCTAATGGCTTACTCTTGCTTTCCCTTTGAATCGTGTTTTAAATGGCTCTCCCTATCAAAATGGTTGCCAAAAGCCGTAGCCAACAACATCCAGCTCATCCACTCCATAAATAAAGTGCTAATTTATTGGCCTTAATGTTGAATGATCAGTATTTTTCAGTTGCTTGAGTTAAAGTGAAAGCAAAGAGTATATGTTTTTGTTAATTTGGTTAAATCATATCACTTGTTCCACAGGGGACAGTAAACGAAATGGCAGACACTGGACTCGAGCTCTCAAGCTGAGTTTTAGCAGCAAAGTGAGTAAAAACAAACCTTCTCCTGGGCGCTTCTTCTCCTTACTATAATCTATATTTTTCCATCTTTCTCTGTGTCTCCTCTGTCTCCTGCAGTGACAGAAACACACCACTAAGTTCCCCACCATGTGTTATATCCATTACTATAAAGCACTTCACTGCTCCCTGCTGAATTTCACCGTCCTGGAGAACATCATTTTTTGTTTGTGGAGAACCTTTGGGCTCGCTCCAGTTTATTCCAACATTTAGTGGTGGTTGATTATGTGTGTGTGTGTGTGTGTGTTAAAAATAGCCATCCACAAGAGCTATATCTCTGTACTGACTTCCTAATCTGAGCGGACAGGCACATGGAACACCTGTAACACATCAGCCTGAAACTGTTAACCCACAAACTATTTATTTTTTAACTGACACTTCAGACCAGTTAGAGGTATTTGCTGTTGGAAATAACGTTTTCGGGACTGCAGGTTGTGCACAATTTAAGCTTACTTCACACACTTTTGATTCTTCCAGATGAATTCAAAACTGTTTGCCACCTTTAGTGGCTGCTTCAGGCCCTAGTAAAGCTGCATAAAGCTGCATAAAGCTGCTGAATGTGGCATGTCTTATGACTTATTTCGTACTTTTTATAGCCTGTTTTTGCACAAAAAAGGCTATTATTAGCATTCATATATTAAACTCCGCTATCTGCCCACTGAACAAGGATTTTTGTAGCCAAGTCCTTCTAATGATGCCAAGTCAGCTTGACTTCTCTTTGTTTATTAACCACATTTGAGTGCTATGTGCAATCTCTTTCGATTCTAACACTGCGGGGAGAGTTTAAAAAAAAATGCTCACGCTTCTTGTTAAAATACCCAAACAGCTGCTAATGCACTCTTTACAGCTTGAGCATGATCGAATCCATGAGGGTGTGAGATGAGAGGGATTGTGAACAGTAAATAATGCCTACCGAGATACCGTAAGCGAATTTTTTCTTTGTTATTTGATTCCTAAATTCCATTCCAGTTTTCAAGGGAATGGGCAGTATAAATATTGTAATATTTCACCCACTTATTCAAGTGAGTTATTTAATTAATTAGAGAAGCTGTTTTTATTTCTTCGAACAACAACAAAAAAATCGTTCCTATTAAAACTGCGTTTTTGAAATAAGGGTGCCAAACAAAATCAAAAATGATCAAAAGCGTGCAGCAAAATATAAACAAATTTGTGAATGCCTTGCGAATGAAATTTCTAACGGCGTCATGAATTCGCTTAAGTACCAGGCTTTTAGCTTAAAAACTTGCTGCCTCTGTAAGGAGGTTAAGACTGAACTGTAAAGTGAGCCACTCATCAACAAGAAAACAGACCACATGCCACATGTACAAACCTAAGAACACAAAGCAGCTTGAAGTTTTCTGCGTAGAGGGGTGTCCTTTACATGTCTCTCCAGCCTTGTTAGACATTTCAGGAAAATGCTAATCATCTCTCCAAATATTGATTATGGCAGAGCTGATCATTTTGAAAACAATGTTTTGTTAAACCCCCACAAAGTTGTGCAGTGACCTCACATGTTTATGTAATCACCTATTTTGTGTGTGTGTGTGTGTGTGTGTGTGTGTTCATTTTATTTATTTATTTTTAAGGTGCCAATAATTCTGCACTCATAGAAAAAAAAGGTTTTGTCTTAAAAGTTCGTCAGCTTCTCCATTCTGGACTCCATACCACAGTGTTTCACTATCAGAGATGGTTACACGGCCCCTTAAACACAGAAAGAACCTGTAAGGAAAAATTCTGTAAGAGTGTGGAGTTGACTGTACTTATTTTTGGTACTTCAAGCACTACTTGATCAATCAACAATACTATTTTAGATTTATATCTCTCCAATCAAGTGCTTCAGCCATTTCCCCATTCTTTGGTATATATCCTACTTTCTTGCCTTTGAGTTATTGAGTAAAGTAAAAATCTTAGATGGGTGATTTATTAGACGAATTTCCTTTGTTCGTAAACACACGGTACACCGTGGCTGGAGAAGAGTGCAGTGAGGCGGAATATGACCATCCATGTCACAACTTTTTCCATAAATTACTCATGAGTGTATAAAAAAAAATGTGGAGGCATGTAAATTTTTAATCACAAGACCATATGGATGGCCTCAGATGGTATACACTAAGGAGTTCTGACACAGTGAAAGTCAGTCCACAGCTTGTATAATCCGACCTCTCCTCTTCACAGGAAGCCTGACTGAGGGCCTGAATGACTAGGAGGCTGCCAGGCCAGAGGACGATGCTGGGGATCATCTGTTCAAATGATAGAACAGTTATTATTTATATGCTCCATCCATCCATCCATCCATCCATACGTCTGTCTGTCTGTCTGTCTGTCTACAACCAAAAGCACATCAACGCTTGACATGAGCTAATAATATAAAAGTGTTACTAACATTCTATTCAAAGACTGTTCATTATACTTCACACGGTGTTTGTATGACTCTGTATTTCTAAAAACTGTTATAATTGAGTCTCTTTTCCTAACTTTTTCTTAGTATCTTCAGATAACTCAAGCAGAAGCAGGTCATTACCCAGACAGCACATCTCTTTAACACTCCTTAGTTGGCATGGGATCTCTTGTGCCAAAATTAAGCCCCATGTCATGCCCACCCCACGCCTCCTCCTCTCTCCCCGCCATGGGAACGTTACATGTTTAATGACGAGTGAGATCTCTCCTCTCTCCCCATGCCACAAAAGCCCTGACATCTGTCTCTCCAAGAGCTGCACTCCAAAAGCCGCACATTTGTCCCTATCTTCTCCTTCTTCTAAAGAAATCAAAAATAAAAGAAGAGCGGCGGAAGAGGGGAGGGGTGCTTAAAGAGGGAGGGATGCAGGGGTTAAAACAAAAGGCCTTTTCTCTCTCTCTCTCTCTCTCTCTGAGTGTTAATTCCTCTATAAAGCATTTCGAAAATCCAAAGTAGGTGTTAAAGAGGCCCTTCCCTTCTCTGCTGCAGTGCGTATAGTACAGCTTATCTGCATAAAGAAAACAACATCTTTACATTAAAAGAAGGAAATTGAGAAAGCAAGCCATGTTCTGGCTGTGACTATGCAAAGGCAGTCACAGGAATTTCTACAGGTTCAACTAAACCTTTATTTAGAGATGGTTTACTGAATATATTTACAGTATGAATGTTATAGTGAATATTACTAACTTTCTATAGCTCCTAAGATGTAGTCTCTTCATAGGCAGATAGACAAATAAGCCAGCAACCAGGAAGTCTTTAATGCTATTATGGGTTAAAAATTGGGATTATGAAATATAATGTTATCATTTTAGAATAATCCTACTAAACTAGATCTGTCCAATAACTCCAAACGAACAAAAAAAAACCCCCAGAACAAACAAAACCAAGCAAACTAAATTCAAAAACCAGATGATGCCACAGCTGCAACAATAATGCAAACGCAGCAGCTTCTGCAACTGCTAGAACAGTGAGAGCTAATAGTGAGATTAAGTACAGCACAGCAAATAATCCCGCCTGTGTAAAAAGTAGACAAATCCCCAGCAGGGTAATAAAAACAAGTCATGCCAAACAGAAATGTATTCCCTTACAGAAGGTTTAAAATGAAATTAGATATGGGAGGAATCCTTAATGAAATAATTAGCACTCAGTTTTCAGAATTGAACCACCTCACAAATTCAGAGAAATTACATGTACTTTATTAATCCCAGCCTGGAAAATTACTTAAAAGAGTTATGAGGGGAACATAATCTCTCTCTCTCTCTCTCTCTGTCTTTACAGATCAGTAAAAAAAAGAAAAAAGGCTTGTATACCCTTTGGACAAGATAAATAAAACATTTATTTTAACTAACAACACATTTGAGTTAGGTACCACAGATTCTTCTCTTCATTATTATTATTATTATTATTATTATTAGTAGTAGTAGTAGTAGTAGTAGCAGTAAATAAGGTATGCTAAGACACCAACAATGAAAAAGTTAGCCTCTTTTTGTTAGATAATTAGCAGTGAATTGTATACCGGATGTCAGCATTGACAGACTCCGGGGGACAGAGGGCGCTCTACATCTCTCAGCGCATACTACAATACTACAAGCACGTCACCAGGCACATACACACAGCGCCCTGTTTGGACGCCTGATGTACTTGTGCGCAGGCGCACTCTGAAGGACGCGATCCAACATGGCGGCCTCCTTGTTTCGCAGGAGAGGAGCTGCGCTTGTAGGCTTTTCTCATATAAAACAATTTATCTCCGTTGTTTCTGGGAATAAAGTCGTACAGTTGGTAGCAGGTTATAACCCCAAGCCTCTCAGGCTGAATTTAAAAGAGCCTTACATTCCGGACAGGAACAATGAGAAAACCCCGGAGTGGCAGAAGACTGATAAATACGAGCGCAAGCTGTTTGCGCGTTATGGCTTTGCCTCCGGTGTGGATCCGGTGAAACTGTGGCCCACTGTCGCCCAGCTGGAGGAGTTAATCCAGGAGGAGAAGCAGTGGCACCCGTCGCTCGAGGAAATGCGGGAAAACATCGCAGCGAAGGAGAAGGAGAGAGCGGAGAGACAGCTGGCTAGGTAACGGTCCTATTGGTGTTAACTCGCAGCGGCGGAAACCGATGTGCGCGTCTATATGAGGTTTTACGGCTGCATGAGCACAACATGTGTCCTCTGGGTCGTGGCTCTTGACGTCCCTGCAGGTTATCTTGATTTAACCCTGTAGCACCCCTGGGGTCATATTTGACACTAACTTTGAGTTCATCCTTATATTCAACCCACTCATTAGTTGGTGGACGTTAGTGGACATCCCAGGAGGTCTCCTAAGGACCATTTAATGACATGTGGTAGGAAAGGGTTCATTAATAAAAGACCAAACTGTTTTTGGGTTCACTGAGTCTGGATCATCAATTTAGCCAGTGGAGATATTTTCCCATTATGATCAGGTGGTGTGGGTTTTCCAGAGTTAAACTAATGTATGTGGTGGTATAAGGATGTTGTGCACCAAAGAATATGTACATATGTGAAAACTTTAAGAAATGACTTTTGTAATACACACGCCATGCTGAACACATGCTGTTTTGTAAATGCCACAGTATGACAGGTTTCAGTGCAGGGGTGGCACAGGTGGGAATTAAAGCACCAGTCTGTAAAGTTTAAAAGTCTTTCAAGGCCTACAAGAATCATGTGAGTTCAAATATACATTAGGAAAGCAGTGTTTTACAGTGCATCGTTCCACTTGGTTTTAATTAATTAATCGATTTAAAAAAAAAAAAAAAAAAAAATTCATAAATGAGCTCCCAAAAGAAGAGAGCTGAAGACCACTGATAAAGCAGACTTGCATCACGTCTCACACACTTAATTGTTATACTTTCAAGACGAAGGGTGTGTTCGCACAGGCAACCGAACACTGCTGAAATCACTCCAAATAATTGGTTATCACTTTTTTTTTTTTGTTTAAACAAAAGCAAGTAATTATATGTGTGTTTATTTATAT
>JAQMCW010000008.1:10645456-10662259 GCA_030068335.1 Chrysichthys cranchii | reverse complement strand
AGGATCTCTGGAGCTCAGCCAGAGTGATCTTTGGGTTCTTGGTTACCTCTCTCACCAAGGCTCTTCTCCCCCGATTGTTCAGTTTGGCCGGGCGGCCAGTTTGAGGAGGAGTCTTGGTTGTCCCAAACTTTTTCCTTTTAAGTGTAGCAGCAGAGTAGGGCTTTGTCCTTTAGGGGCTGCAGCTGCAGTTATTGGAGTGTTGCTACTGGCTAATTAGTAGTCGAGTGAACTATAAAAGTGACGGCCTTTGTTCTTTCTTGCATCATTCTGGTTGTACTCCGGTTATGCATCACTTCCGGGGTTACGGTGTTTGTCCTGCATAGAGCGGTTGACTATGTGCCTCAGGCTCCAGTGCATGTGTGGCATTTGGTCGTCTAAGGCAGTAAGTGCCCTTTTCCTTTTTGTGTTGCATCTGTGATCATTTGATTAACACTAGTATGTTTATAGGTGCTTGACCATAGCGGTATCAGTCTCTCTCTCACCCGCCATGTACTTACGTACTTGCTTCCGCCTCCCCTAAGTAATTTTGTCATGCCAGGTATTATTTTGGCTAACAGATGGAAGTCAAATCGGCTGATTGAGTCATCATTTTATGACGAAGTTCATTGGATGGTTGGGACCACTGCTGTTCTGTCTCCATTTTTTCGGTGCTCCATGTTTGGGCCCGCGATGCTTGTACTGGGGCCTTGAACTTCGCTCTCCTAACACCCAGAGCTTTGTGCTTGGTTGCATGGAGCACTGGGTCTTCATCCTGCTGGTGCATGTGCTAGCTTGGGTTAAATCCCATGTTGTTTTAAGAGTGTTTGGGCAGGGTTACAGTTTATTTGTATTTGTTTTGTTTTTGTATAGTTATTCCTGGTATGTTGGTTGATTTTGTTTGTGTACCTGCCCCTTAAGTGACAATGCCTGTAATGCATTTGATATTCTGTTTTTATGTGAAATAGATATTGGTTTGGTAGCAGGTATGTTGTTTTTTTTTTTTTTTTGGAATTGTAAGTGGTAATTATTGTAAGTTGTGTCTCCTGAGTAACTATCTTTGTATGATTAAGTTTATATTTGTAATTAGTTATTTGTTTGTATATTTTATTGTTGTGACCTCCCCTTATTCATTTTATCCTTTCAGTGGCTGAAGGCTGGTGGTGGTGGCAGTGCTGGTGATGTGGGTGGTGGTATCCTCTTGTGGAGTGTGTCATGCTTTCCTTGGGATGTGGGTTGGTTATTCCACCAAGGGTGTGATGGTGTGTTTGTGTGATTCTTTTCCTATGGTTGGGATCCTTCTCCCTCTTGCCATCCTCTAACTACCTCATAAGCCTCAGCTTCTGATCAGGTGCCCTTTTCTCTTTTGTATGAGTGGTGTTTTAATATTTTTGTAAGTAAAGTGTGTATTTTTGTATATTTTGAAATAAAAGTGTACACTTTGTTTAAACCAATTTTGGACCACGTGTCTAGCCCTTGAATGGACCTGGGTGCCTTGGTTCTTTAATGAGGGAAATAATTCTCTGGGTGGAATTCCCAGGGTAGTCGGTAAACTTGTATTTAATATTTATTTGGTCAGACTAGCAACAGTGCACTATTTAGACATGATCGCCCTCTGCGCTCGTGCCACATTAGGATTATGGAGGCCACTGTGCTCTTGGGAACATTAACTGCAGCAGAAATGTTTTTGTATCCTTGTCCAGATCTGTGCCTTGCCACAATCCTGTCTCTGAGCTCTTCAGGCAGTTCCTTCGACCTCATGGCTTAGTTTGTGCTCTGATATGCACTGTGAGCTGTGAGGCCATTTATAAATAGGTGTGTGTCTTTCCAAATCATGTTCAGTCAATTTCATTGAACACAGCTGGACTCCAATCAAGGTGTAAAAACCAGCTCAAAGATGATCACGAGAAATGGACGGCACCTGAGTTAAATATGTCAGTGTCACTGATTACTTACGTCCATGTGATATTTCAGTTTTTCTTTTTTTAATAAATTTGCAAACAATTCTATAATTCCGTGTTTGTGCTCTCATTATGCGGTACTGAGTGTAGATTCATGAGGAAAAAAATTAATGTGAATGATTTTAGCATATAGCTGCAACAATACAAATGGTGAAAAATTGAAAGGGGTCTGAATACTTTCTGAATTCACTGTATGTTTTCTTTAATGATTGTGCTATTTGGAGATGTCTCATGGTTTAATCTGAATCCCATTAAAAATAAAAGTGATGTGTTTTCCCTGATTACTCATGTTTTCATTACAGAATGGTCCACATTTTACAAAATCTGCCAGGGTATGCAAATTTATGAGCACAGCTGTAGCTTTGGGACATTTCAGAATAAAAAGTTCACAAACTTTCCAGTGTGTGTGTGTGTGTGTGTAAAATTTTATATCTATTTTAATGTATATAAATATAAAATTAGGAACACCTGTACATTCATGCAGTTATCTAATCAGCCAAACATGTGGCAGCAGTGCAATGCAAAAAAAATCATGCAGATACATTCATTTTAAGGCTGTTATGGGCACAGACTCACCAAAACTGGACAGCTAAAGATCAGGTGGGGGGGGGAATTTTTTTTTTCGGTTTTCAGCTGTCCAATCTGCGTGACTCTGTGGACATGACAGCCTCAGATACTTGCTCTTGGCTAACAGGTGTGAAACCTGATGTGGTCTTCTCCTGTTGTAACCCATCCACCTCAAGGTTCGTGTGGTGTGATGATTTCCGCTCACCACCTTTGTAAAAAGTGCTTATTTGATTTACTGTAGACTTCCTGTCAGCTCAAACCAGTTTGTTCATTCACCTCGTATCCCTCTCTCTCTCTCCACAACAAGGTGCTTCAGCCTGGCAGACCCTCCACTCACATGTTGTCTTTTTTGTCGTTTGCACCATTCTGTGTAAAATCTAGAGACTGTTGTGTGTGAAAATCCCAGGAGATCAGCAGGTATGGAAATACTCAAGCCAGCCGATCTGTTACCAAAAATCATGCTATGGTCGAAGTCAGAGAGATGATGACTGGATGACAGTGATGACTTCCTGGACATTAACTGAAGCTCTTGACCTGTACCTGCATGGTTGTATGCCTTGTGCTTCATCCACTAATGTGGAGAAACTATTGAAGAAACCAACGCAAATTAGTTTGTTACCTTGTCCCCAGAAAATCCAGCAAACTCCAAAACCTTGAGAATCCGTGCAGGGAACAAGGAAAGTGTCTGAAACAATGAGTGACAAAACACTGGGGAAATCAGTTGTCCACAGTATACCATTTAATCATATATGAAGAGTTCGTGCATCTTGTGGAACATACCAAGTTGAAAGCACCGATTCCAAACGCCACCCCTCCCTCCAGGTGCTTGTGATTTGGTCCTTTGCAGGAGCTATGTGACTCAATAAAGGTGTGGAGCTCCCTGTGTGTGGAATTACAGTACAATCATTTCCTGTACCTGCACTATGATTGATCAGTGTGCTTAAGGCTTGTCTGAATGGGAATTCATAGCAGGATACAGATATGTTTAAACTGCAGTCACTATGGTCTCATTAGTTCCTTAAATATCTGTTCTTCTGCCTACTTTTTTCTTTAAAAATATCACATTCATCAATATATTTAGTTATAAAATTATACAACTTTCCCCCATTGCTATATTCAATTCATCCCTAAAAAACGTTAAACATCTTAAGGTTTAAAGGAATATTTCCATGTTTTCTGACCTGTATCTACGCCACAAAAAAAAGACATTTCCCTGTACTGCAAGCATAACAAATCCTGTAAAATTCAATTATTGAATAATTCTTCAATCAGAGGTATTTGTAAATCAAACTCCTGTCCTGTTAGACATGGGCCTACAGAGTTTGTGGTTTACTGATATCTTGAACCACTGAAAGTAAAAATGGAAGTGCATCAGATTTCACATGATGGTGCAGAATTACTCCTGCTCCAAGACACAAGATTGCATATATCAGCAGATCATCTGTGCATTCTAGTTAATCCACCTAATAAAAATTAGTCTACCACCTAGATCTCACCTTGGCCAGTGTATGTAGTACAACAGGAGGTGGGATTCAGAAGCACACGTTACAGTTACAGCATTGAGTTGTGTCATACACTTTGTAGTATACAAGCCAAATGAAAACGGTTGTTTTGCAAATGTCAATGAGCACTGTAATTTCTTTTCTTGTCCTGGTTGTTGAATCTACTTGTCCAACATGCAACTACAAACAAATTAAGAGCTAAGAATTAAAAGCTACTCATTCCAGGAGCCCGGGCTACTGATTAATCCACCCCCGAGTTTTAAATCAATGTATTGAAATGAGATTCTTGTCCAAAATTCAGTGTGCCTACATTTGACTACACATGTTCTGCAGATGTGGCTGCCTGAGATTAGGGTGAAAAATTCTGGAATGTTCCTTTAATGAGAATTAGGTCAATAGCACACAGAGCTTACTTACTTGTATATGAGGTAGCTATTGCGTACTTTGATTCCTCCTTTAATGAAACTCACCATGTTCTCATCCTGTCAGCAAAGAAATAGAACAGGAAACATAGAGGAATAAGAACAGAGAATGATGAAGCAAAACACCCTGAGAAAGAAAGAAAAAGGCCTGACTGGTTGGGGCATGTGCAGCATCGCCAGCTCATCGTGTAAATCCATAATGAGTGGAAATCCTACAAGATTTTCCGGTAGGTAGGTGTGTGGAAGGCAGTTTTATGAACCCTTAATTTCATCAAAAACAATGCACATACAGATAAAACCCAAAACCTAGAAGCAGAATGTTTATGGTGTACTTTTTATGAATTACAATTATGAGGCTTGATAGCAAGTGTGTGGGTGAATGAGTGTAGGTGTAGATTTTAATAGAACTCTGTGTGTGTGTGTGTACAGGGAGGTTACTTCCTGAAATACCAACCTGTAAAAATGTAAGAGCAGCTCTTTGTAGCAAGCATTCGGCATAACACGCCTCAGCGTGGAGCTCCTCTACAAACACACATGTACACAATAAAAAGTAGAAGTAATGGAAGAGGTTTTGTGCATACAATATGCAGCCTATTAGGTGCAACCATACAGGGTATTATTTTACCTTATTATTAGGTATTATTATTATTAGGTATACCTTATTATACCTTTTACAATATATCCAACACTTTCACGAATGTAATTTAAAAAAATGTAAATAAATAAATAAATATTGCCTACCTTCAGACAGCTCATCTCCTGCTGCTCTGGATGCCAGACTGCCGGACCTCTTACGAAACCTATAGGGGGTATAAACATAGACATTCTCACTGATCATTATCTCTAGATGTAATATACATACGAGAACAGAAATCCACACTCGTTTTTACTCTTTTGGAAGAATACAGACTCTGCCCCAACCATTAGCCTCTACATGACCATAGGGCAACATTCATTACAGCTGGCAGGGAATTACCAGATATGATCAGCTGACGACCATTAAAAGCTATTGAGACAGGGCTGCGCTTTATCCCCATGCAAACACAGGCAAATTACTACTACTACTCAGTAACAATTCTGTTTCAGCTCATGAAAGTGTACCAGTTTTCCTAAAGGTCTGAAAATCATAGGCTTTTTAAACACCTGTGCACTGGGAAAGCCTGATAGCACACTATTTTTAGAGACAAATAATATCTCTGCATGTGTGTGTGTTTGTCTGTCTGTCTGCCTGTATGTGTATACCTCTGGCAAACTTCTTGAGCACTCTTCATTGTGTTTCCTGCGTTGACAATGTCATCGTGTTGGAAAGTCATCATAGCCTGCATCTCTAACACTGTAGCGTAGATCAGAGCATGATACATACTCTGTTTACATCTGCAACATGACATCACATTGTATTATAGACAAACCCACACCCAGGTTAAACCAACCTAGTCCCTCAATGTTTACTGTTATATAAAGTTGAGACCAAAAGTTTACATACGCCACCCATTTCTGCACACATCAACTCCACACATTTCATGTTACCATACATCAGTGGTCACCAACCCTGTTCCTGGAGATCTACCTTTCTGTAGGCTTCTTCTCCAACCAAAACTTCACATGCCTCTTTTAGTTGATCAAGAACTTCTTAAAGCAATGATTAGATGGCTAGGTGGGCACATTTATGGTTGCAGCTAAAGTCTTCAATGAGGTAAATCTCCAGGAACAAGGTTGGCACCACTGCCATACATTATATTAGCCTTAAGTTACTTTAGATGTAATACAAATAATAACTAAGAGACATATTTATTACCATCCTGAGGACCACAAGTTTCAATCATCCCAAGGCCCATAAATTCCTGTCATCCCAAAGCATCCAAGTCCATAATCATGTGGACCACAAGCTCCCACCATCATGGGGCCCACAAATTCCCTTTACCCACAAGTCCCCACCATGCTGGAGACCACAAGCAGCTTTCATCCAAAGGACAAGTGTCTACCAACCTGATGCCCACCAGCTCCCACCATCCTGAGGATCACAAGCTCCCACCATCAAGGGCCCAAAAATTCCATTCATCCTAAAGTCCGCAAGTTCCCATCATCCTGAGGTCCACCAGACTCCACCAACCTGAGATTTACAAGCTCCAACTGACCCAAGATTTTCAAGCTCCCACCACCCTGAGGCCTACAAACTCCCACTATCCTAAGGCCCACAAGCTCCCACCACCCTGAGGCCTACAAACTCCCACTATCCTAAGGCCCACAAGCTCCCATCATCCTGAGCAGAGCAGAGAGTATGAAAGCTTGTAAGTTTGAGATGGTAATTTTAGCTTCTCTCAAACCTTGTCAAGTTTGTTTAGCTGAAAATTTACCAAGGCCTTTAGGCCCACAAGGTCCTAATCCTGTCATGGTCACGTACAGTCTTTTTCTGGTCTTGAGATCCACAAGGGGCCTGCTTAATTGGGCTAAAATGAACCCAGTTGGACTGTATCTGTTTAACTTTCCAGGGTTTACATGCTGAACCTCACATGTTCAGCTGCAGTGGAAAGTGATAGCACATAAAAACACATATTAGCCGACAATATTTAGAGTAATTATGCAGAACAGTAAAATCTTCCCAGACAATTATAGAACAACTTTTGCTTTAGCATGCGTCGCATTTACAAAAAGAAAAACTTTTTTCTTTGTTTTTGTTCATGGCCCTGGAATAAAATCCTAATTCCAGTACAAGCTCAGAAACTTCTGCCATCATGTGTAATTACGGTAATTTAAATTGTAAACATATTGCTATAAAATACTCCTATAATAATGCATTCAGAAAGTGAGTACATTTCAGAACATACATCAGGCTGTTCAGTATGATCAACATCTTTTAGACACGTGCTTTATAATATTATTGTACTGATTTTAAGATGCTGTCTGCTTTTCTGAAGAGAATTCTCTTTCCGTAAGGTGTCTTATTACAGTCATAGATTTAGTTTTATTACAAGCACAAAAATATAAACAAGCATTGCTCTATCTTCTGTATTTAATTTCCTTCCTCATTTAGGGACCCTGTGGTCCATATCATTTGGCAGCTTAGTTTAGCTCTAGTGTCAAAATGGCAACCTCCAGTTGCACATAAAGAGCGTTTAAAGCAATTATCATGCCAAGGAGTAGTTATATTCAAGAGAAGTTATTCAAGAGAAGCCGGTAGTTATATGCATCTGTTAAAAACACTTTCCCCCATTCAAATCAGTGGCTGATAAGTGAGACAAATATAGAAATTAACTTTGGGTGGAAGTGAAGCATTTTTCATTTCCTGATTGAGGCGCTCTCTATGTAATGCAGGAGTGTGTGTCTTTGGGTGTGAACCTGGGTAAACACCTCACATCCTGGTCAAGGGAGTTGGCATTACGTACGTAATCAAACAGACAGTGAAATGTTTCAGCCATGTCACTGTTTCATTTTAGGCATTTAAATGTCTAAAACACACTTCACTACCACTGTAGTATCCATACTTTAACACTTCTCTCTAGCTCCCTTTCACTAAACACTTGATCACAATGGATTATTGTATCACGATTCACTGGACTATCATGTTTTTTTTTGTTTTTTTTTTACCTGGCTGTTGTGCTTGTGAGCATATCAGAAGGGTAAAGGCAAAAGACAGGCAGAACTACTTGCTCTCACCGTGGCTGCAGTCTGTCCAGACTCTCATTGAAGTGGTTGTTGAGAAACAGATCCAAGGCCTCCATACACTCTTCAAGACATGCCTTTAAGGACATCTGTGTGGAGCTGAATCAAGATAAGCACATAAAAACGGCACCAAATGGTCAAATAATTTAGTGCATGACAGAATGACGGTTTGCCACCTCATGAAAACGTTCAGCATAAGATGATAAAAAATTAATAAGCAACGTCTTCCGCTTTGAAACATGCCCTTTATTAATTATAAATTATGCCTTATGACACAGAATACCTGGGGCTATAAAAAGCCCCCAGTGTAACAGGAGAAAGCCAAATGGTGGTGATTAGTCTAAGAGGCTCAATAACAACATTTTATTATGTGTACAGAGGAAAGATTTACTGAAGTGGGATTGTGTCCGATCTTAGGCCTGTACCATACTCAAAACACACACACACACACACACACACACACACACACACACACACACGTAAAAAGGTACACTTGCTCTTAGGTTAGCATAGGAATCTTAGGTCCTGCACGGTAAAATAGCCTTCATGGGCTATTTCACCATCTGTACGAAATTCATGAGCAAGCGCACACACACACGCACACGCACACACACACATACACACAGACTGTTGCTAGGAAGTGCTGGGAATTTTGTCACATGTAGAGCTTGGTAAAACAAGACACAAAACACAAACTCACGCTCTTTTCCCAAGGTGTCTATTGTTTGCTCTGAGTAAGCAGCCCACAGCTGATAATTACTTTTCAAGTGCTTATGGGTAAAACGTGCAAAACAATAATAATATATATTATCACTCTCTCTCTATGTATGTACGTATACATGTATGTAAGTATTCCTACATGGGCTGCAATTCAATTTGGACATTTAATGAGTTAATAAGAACACCTGTACATTATGTATTTATTCAGTCAGCCAATCATGTGGCAGCAGCATGACATATAAAATGCTAATCATCATGCACATGCAGGTCAGATGCTTTTCCCCATTGTGAAACACCAGAAAGGAGAAAAAAAAAAAAGGGTGATTTTGGTGACTTTGATCATGTCATGGTTCCTGGTGCCAGACAGGCTGCTCTGAGTGTTTAAAAAAGAAAATGGCTGATTGCCTGTATTCTTCCCACACTACAGTCTCCAGAGTTTACTCGAAATGGTGCGAAAATCAAAAAACATCTAATAAGCAGCACTTCTCCGAGCAGAAACACCTTTATGCTGAGAGAGATCAGAGGACATCACACGTTCACTGAAACATGACAGGTGAAGACTGGAAAAAGACCAGATAGCGTTTTTTCCCCCTCCCATCTTTAACTAGCCGATCGTGATGTACTCACATCTGCCCATGTGGCACCAACAAGCAAGTCACGGTCAAAGTCACTGAGATCATATTTGCCCGATTCTGATGTTTGATGTAAACAAACAGTAATTGAAGCTCTTGACAGGTATGTGCACCAGGTTTATACACAGTGCTGCTGCCACATGATTGGCTGAGTGGATAATCACACAAATAAGCAGTTGTACAGGTATTCCTAATAAGTGAATATTGATACAGGTGATCCACTCATCTACGGACCCCGCATTAATGGATATCGGATACAACGGACAAAATCCGCTGGTCTGAATACATAAGCCATTAGCCAGAATGTCTGGTACGGAAGTTTAAAAATCACGGGTGTTGCGAACCGAGTCCAGTCATTCAGCGATTGTCCGCTAGGTGTCCGTGGCGTGCGTGCTACTAGCTGCTTACAAGCGTCGGTTGAGCTGTGGTCGTTGTGAAGCTATCCTGTTTTTTTCGGCGATTTTTCGGTGTTTTTCACCTCAATGTTCTTACTCTATTTATGTTGGTCGTTATGCTGCTTGGCATGTGTACAGTACTTGGGTAGCACTTTTATGGACCGTAGTGGTGTTTTTCCTTGTACAGTATTTCCATTATTTTAACCCCCTCACACAAACACTTCACATCATCGGACTATTCAAGTCAACGGACAACCTCTCCCCCCAATTAGTCCGTTAATGAGAGGTTCAACTAATATATATTATATATATACATACATACATACATACATACATACATACATACATACACACACTCATATATACACATACATACACACACATACATACATACACTAATATTACATGTGTGTACATGTACAGACTTATTGGGATGCAAATCTTTGATAGTTATATAAGGACAAATTACTACTACCACTACCACCAATAATAATAATAATAATAATAATAATAATAATAAACAGAACAATGCTGGTGATACACTGAACTTCTCAAGAGTGGCCTAGTTTGTATTCTGGGTAAATCACACACACACACACACACACACACACACACACACAGAGAGAGCTAGCTCAGAGTGCACGAAAAAGCACTTACACAACAAGGAAGGAAGGAAGAGTCGAGAGGAAGGAGGGAGGGGTGTGAAAACTAACCCAAGTAGGAAGGAAAATTCTCACCAAAGTGCAAAACTCCCCACAAACACACTGAATCAGCCGAAACGGAGCTCAGCACGTCACAGTGTGGAGGCACTTTAACAGCCACCAACACCTCCATCGCTGGAACACTGTACACTGCCGGTGTTCAGCGCCACATCACGCCTATTTATTTATATATATATATATATATATATATACTTATTTTTTTCACGACAGAAAGGATTAAAGCCTCTGCTTTAATATAATTGTCACCACACCACAACACACACAAACCGGGAGCTCGTTAAACAAGCCGCCAGAGGCGGATCACACTGCTCTGTTAGCGCGTGCACACAGGGGCGCGTGAGCGGCTAACACATGAGCAGCTGTCGCTACTTACTTTGCGCTAACAGGTGCATCTTTCCCGTTGGACATGATTCCAGTTCCGAGTCTCTTCTGCTGGGTCCTGGGTGTAACCGAAACACCTGTCAGGAAGTGCTCCGGGCTCGGCTCGCTTCCAAACAGCCAATGACTTCGGAGAACTGAGCCGAAAAGCGGTGCGCTGAAGCACTCGGTCGCATTGAGTTGCGGAATCCTGAGGACTTCAGTAGGAGCGGAGAGGTGTTTCTCCTCCTGCTGCGGCTGCTGCTGCTGCTGCGGGAACACGGCCGCTTCTTGGCTCCTCCTCGTCGTCAGAGCAGGTTTGGCTTTGTGCCACGACTGCAATAAGTGTGGACAACATCACCGCCTAGTTCAGTCGAATGTTTCAGCTGTGTCAGTTATAAAATTCTGATTGTAGGAGGCAAAATGTGCAGCAAAAAGGTCTAATGTTAGGTCTGGTTAACCCACTGTACAGCATGGGTTCTCTTAGGGAGCAGTCAGGTCAGGGAGCCCTGCATTTATTTATTTCACAATTATTATTCCAGTTGGCATGATTTATAGGCATCATAACTTTTTTGTTTGTTTGTTTTTAATAGCAGGTGGTGGATTTCCATCACTGTGATAAAAGAAAAAAACAAAGCAAAAACAATACTTTGTGGTTTCCCAGACTGTACTTTGAGAGCAGCTCTATTCTGGACAAATCTGGAGTGTTTAAACTGAGAATAAAATGGGCAGGAGAGCTGGAAAATGTACATCCCAAAAAGCAAACACATACAGTTCCTCTGCATTCCCTTATGAGCCATTTCAGCCTCTGCACCTTTGTCATTTATCACACCTTGTCATGGTTTACATAACGTTTACAATTGTTGAGTTCAGTGACTAGGTCGACGAACATGAATCAGCTTGGCCTCTGTAGCAGAGCCTCCATTGCTAAACACGGTATTTCGCTGAATTCGGCCCGGTGGACCAGGGACTAACTACAGAACTTAAGTGTCATTTTATTTACCCTTTTTGCTTTGGTTAGTGAACTGGAGACATGGTTTGTTTAAAGAAAAGCAGAGGACAAAAACAACTTTTAAAGTGTAATAGACCTGCATTTCCCCACCTCAGATTTCGAACACGTGTCTCGTCTGTTCAGAGTCTGTGGCGCAAGTCAAAAGTGATGGCATTAAACATCACTAAACAAACTCTTCTTCAAAAATGACTTTGAATTGATTTATTTATAACCATATGTATGGTTAAGCATTAAAAGGCAGCTACTCTACAAATTTTAGTTGGAAGCCCCTGCTCTGAGACATAGGCTTCCTGAGCTGCTGTGACCCTTTGCTGCCACCCTACCAAGCCTCTAATGGTAATGCACAGTAACAGCTGCTTAGATGCAGTTTAGCAGTAGGTTTAGTAGATTGATCAGGTCAGCATGTCCAAGCTTCAGAAAGAACAAAATCTGACTTTACACGTAGCCAATATTAGTAGGGCTAGGTAGCTATTGTTAGTTAAATGAGAGCCCGGAGATCTCAAATCAGACTGAACTACAAAATAAACTGATCAAGTAAAAAAATGCATGCATAAAGAGCACAGAGTAGGTAATAAATTGCATACACTAAACATGACCATCCTTGTGAGTTTGGTTCTCCATGCTGTGTTCTAACAAGTTAGCTGAAGTTAGGCATAATTTTGGGTGTAAGGCAGGCTGGATTGAGTAGTTTTGTAAATGCTGATCTGGGATTTTCATTAACAACAGTTTCTAAAGTTTGCTTAGAATTGTGCAATAAAGAAACAATATCCAGTGGGTGGCGGTTCTTTGGGCAGAATCACCTTGTCGATGAGAGAGGTGGCAAGACTGGTTCAAGCTGATGGAAAGGCTACAGTAGCCCAGACAACCACTATGCACAACTGTGGTGAGCATAAAGGCATCTTAGAATTCATAACACGTTACACTTTGAGGCGGATAAACTACAACAGCAGAAGACCATGTCTGGTTACACTTCTGTGAGCCAAGGACAGAAAGTTGAAACTGCAGTGGGCACAGGCTCACCAAAAAAGGACAGTTAAAGACTGTAAAAATGTAGACTGTCCTGCTGGATCTTGATTTCTGCCCACAGATGGCACGGTCAGAATTTGGTGCCAAAAGAATGAATCCATAGACCCAGCCTGCCTTGGGTCAGCATTTCAAGCTGGTGGAGGTGGTGTAGTGATGTGAGGAATAGTTCATTGGCACACCAATAATAATAATAATAATACCCATGCCAATTAATAAATAAATCGTTGCTTGAATGCCATCACCTATTTAAGAATTGTTGCCAACACTGTTTGAGCATATTTTAACTCTATGGGTTAACCCAATGATTGTATAAAAAAAAAAACATGGGCGGCGTGGCTCCATGCTCTTCCATTCTATAGCAGCATGTCATTAAGGCTGTCAAATACTTCATTCACAAGTGTATCCACTTCAACATTATATAGAAGTATTTCAAAAACTATTTTCTGGGGAAAATAAAAAAACATGCAGATATCAGCAAAGGAAAACTAGCTGTTCAAATTAGATGGAAAGACATTTGATGACAAATGTGACATGGAAAATATGCTGTTTTCTCATAGAAACACATGGGTGGTGCTACACATTATACTGCAGCCCGTCAGCAGGGGCACTAGACATGTGGTTACTTCACTTTAGAGACCTTATGCTGGCAATAACACTGGCAATCAAATCTCCCTAGTGAAATGAGGAAGAAACCTTGAGAAGAACCAGACATAAAAGGGAACTTGTCTTCTTCTGGGTTAGACCAGATTGGGTATTATAAATAATTACAATGTACAGCTGTAGAATAGTAAGGGCAAACAGTATTAATTATGTTTACAAGATGTTCAGTGTGAACATATTATAAGTAGATGTCCTGGGATAAGAACAGGACAGTCAGCAGCAGCCCTTTGTATGTACAAAAATTACAGTGTCCGATGAAAGGATGAGGCACAAGTCATGTCAGAAAATGTTCTTTTGAGAGTACATTACAGATAGCATTTTTCTACCAGAGAGGCATTTTAACTGCCAGATATTGCATTCAGTAGCTTTAAAATGTAAGTACACCCTTGAATTTGGTTAGTCCTCACCATCAGTGCAGATTTGAAAATGAATTTTAGTGTGCACATCACACAAGTGTCTGGCATGAATAATGGAGCAGATGAAAGGGAGAGGTCAACATTAGCAATCACATAAATAAAGCTTTATGCCAGAAAATGGCAGGGCAAGCAGAGATAGCAACACATCAGAGATTATTTGAAGTGGAGCAATTCTCTACACCAGACTCCCACTGGTTTGATAATAGTAATGAACTAGATAAGCGAACAGTCAGCTAAGAGCCTTATCTATCTGAGCCTCTGATTGAGAAACACATACAGTTCCTAGAGACTTGTATGGAGATTGAAGAGAGGTTCATTGTTGGTGAATGTACAAGCTATGCATCATCCTAAACTTAGGTGTTTATATGGTAATAAAATAATCAGCCTAACAGTGTGTTTGTAGTATTCATTATATTGTTTATAAAAAGTTATATTAATTCATTACCATGCTCATGAACACTCTAATACTTATAGGCTATGAATGGCATCATTAGCGTTACCTCGTTGACCATCAAATTAGTCTCATTTTACAAGCTACCTGGTCAACCAGAGGAGCTTTCACAGTATAGTGCAATGCGAGGATGAATCGGGGGTGTCATCATCAGGGAGTGGTACAGAATTCCGTGACTGATTTGCCTTATATGGTGCATCTCAGTAATCGAGGGTAGCGATACATCATCCACATCTGTAGCAGAGCTGAACCAGAGGGGTGCTACGGAAGTTGCACTAGAACCAATTTCATTTTTAACTAAGTTGAGTGAAATGGCTCTTGAAAAAAGTGTTTCTAGACCTAGAATGTACATTTGCTCTCAATATCCTAGAAAAACTGCATTATTGTTATGGTATTATGCTATTTAATGCATGGTGCTAGTTTCTTTTCTTTATTACATTTCTCTCCTAGAAATTAGTTCTGTCCCCAGGCTGAACAATGCTGCCCAGCTCTGTTTCTTTACAGCTCTGCAAATCAAAAGACATAAGTAGTTTCCAAAGAGGGATTGGTTGGGGGAATGGAAAGGCTTGTTAGTTTTTTCATTGTAATTGTCATCATATGCAGCATAGGGCTCAAAAACCTCTTTAATATCACTGACTGACTCATACATTGTAGGTGGTGTCATTCTGGATATTGGTAATGTTAATTACATTCTTTGTTTGCTTTCTGCAACAATTGTAATCTGGCCTAACACTTCAACATTAAAAGACAGCAATAGATTAATTGCTGGTACACAGTAGCTTGCAGTCATTCTCTGACTAATCATTTGATTACAGATAGCCAGTTATGTAGATGAATCTGTGGTAAATGATAGCAGACTCAGAAGCTGAAGTTAGAGATTGGCAGTGAGTGTTCATATTGGGCCTGTGCCACTGTATGTTATTAAAAGAGAGAAAACAAGAATACACAAGCCTACTGACTTTTCAAGAGCTCTGTCTCTACTCAGGTCACACACACTCCTCAGCCATTTAATAACCATTCACAAATAAGTGGCAGGTGTGCTATGTTGATTTGTTTGCTCCCACTGCAGACATTTACTAAATCATGCCCCCAGCTGTCACAGTAAACCCGTTGCAGGCTGGAGAGCCATTCAAACTGTGACCAACTCCCTGCAAAGGGAAGGAAATTTAGCCACTACCATCTGTGCCTTTAGCCTGTGTACCACAGTGAACTTAAATGGCTGTAACAGCTGATACCAACAAGTGATTCACATGTTGGCATCCTCTATGATGTGGAGCTACTGCAGTGGGACATGGCCTGAACAGAACATGAATGGGCATCCTAGCTATTAGTATCGGAGAATGAGGACTACGCATTTGATGGGCAGACATTCCTTTTCCATGGTGCTGTACTTTGAGTCTCGGAGCAAGAATTTTATTTTGTCGTACAGCACTGGGTGGTCCTCCCCCTCTACCGCCTTGGATAGAAAGGCCCCTAGCCCCCCTGTCCAACATGTCAGTCTTCAAGAGGGAAAGAAAATTTAGGAGAGTGTGGCACAAACCTGCGATTGTATCCCGCCAGTCCTAGGAAATGTATCACCTCATTTTTGGTCTAAGTATTAGGCAGGCCACAATTGCTGTAGTGGAATTAATCTGGAGATGCACTTATGCATGACTGAAGTAGAAGTGCAGGAGTTCCTGCACCACAGGAAGTTGTGGGTGGCAACAGTCTCTTCTGACACGGTGCAGGTGTGGGCAGAGTTCTGGTAACCAGCAGTAAGTCACACTGTCTCTATGTGTTTGCATCCATAGACATGTAGTCCTTGGCTGGTTGGATGGCATTGGTCTGTGAATTGGGTTGATGACACTAGATTAATTTAGATGTTCCCAACAGCAGCTAGGTAATGAACTGTTCCAGTTCCACTCACTCAGTGACCTTGTTTGGGTGGGAAGGATCCAGCTTCAGCCGGCATTTACAGGAGTCCAGGAGTTGCTGGTCATATGTGAACAGTTGATCCCCCTCCCTGAGCACCATGGAACAGAACCACCACCGATGTTCCTCTAACATGCTCAAGCATGGCTCTCAGTGCAGTCAAGCAGTCTAGCTGGCACTCCATGGACTGCCATCTGGGCTTCTCCCATCAGGAGGTCATGGATGCACAGCCCCCACTCTTCCCTCAGCCAACCGCATGCAGAGGCAATACCTTCAAACATCTCCCAATGCACCTCAACATCATTTTGGGGTGTCACCCTCATTAGCGAGAATGAGCTTAACCTCCTAAGACCCCACTGTCCTCATATGAGGACATCACATTTTCTCCCCACTATATTGTGCATATCTCCTTG
>JAQMCW010000008.1:10634317-10645356 GCA_030068335.1 Chrysichthys cranchii | reverse complement strand
ATCTTAAAATTAAAAAAAATTTTTGAGAATCAGGCTTGAGAGTTGTAACCCCCCCCACCCCGGTCGCAACATTCTAACAGCACACCCAACAAATGCCCCGCTCCCCCCCGCTTGCAAAATTTTCTCCGCGGCGGGGGGGGGGTCGCGACATAGCGTCAGAACCTGAATTTGGGTCGCACCCAAAAAAGTTTAAGAACCACTGCTTTGTATCATTTTGGTAGCCATTGCTCACCAAAAATTTACGAATGCAGAGTAATAATAAAAATAAACAATGGATCGCATGGCATGTTATGACTCAAGGTAGTAGTACTGTGTCTGGGTTTATGAAAAAGGTGTCATTGTTTTTTTTTACTTTACACTGTCAGAGCGGTGAGGTGAGTGCGGACACAAACGTAGGCTGGAGTCAGACGTAAAATCCCTTTCAGGCTTTATTTAGGCTCTAGGCAGAAGTACATGAAACGACAGGCAAACTCGTAGTCGAAGAACAGGCAGGGTAACCGAACTGTGTACAACACCATGAAGGAACAGACTATAATCATAAGCCAAATAACAAGCGACAAGATCAGAACCAGAAGAGAATTCAGACTTAGATCACAGCTTGACAGATTTACACACGAAAGCGGCAATCAATGTTTCGCCATTTGAGTGTCCAACAGAGAGTCTCTTATAGTCTGAGTCATTAGACCAGATGCGGATCACCTGCAGACCACGTGATGGCTGCACCTGGAGCAAATCCTTGCGCCTGCGCCCGCAGCGCCACGGAAGGGTGGCGCAAGTCCCTCAGCTTGCACGGCTGCTGGGAGTAATCAAAGCGGGTGCACGCGGGCGGATCCATGACACACACATTGTTTGGATACATTTATTTTCTTACGTTACAAATTAGTGTTTTGATGAATGTGCTTAGATGTGTTTAGTATGTGCTCTTCTTGTTTTATCCTGTTCATTTTGTTTTTAAATGCTAAGAAAAACCATTTAGGTATAATTTTTTGGGGCCGGGAACCAATTAATTGGTTTTCCATTATTTCTTATGGGGAAAATTTGATCAGAACTTGAACTTTTTAGGATTCAAACCCGCGTTCTCAACGGATTAATTTCGAGTTATGAGGTACCACTGTATATACATAATCATACCAAGTTAAAATCAGATATATAGACTTTCCTTCAGATTTCCTTGGATGATTTCGACAATAAGAATTGTTAAATGTTCTGCTTTTTGTCTGCAGCCATGACTAAACATCATGATATACAAATATACATGACTTTGGATGCGCAGGCTGTAAATGACGGAAAAAAACAAATGAGGTGGACAACCAACACCCAATCAGAATGAGTGTGCCTTTCTACCTGCCTGTCAATCATGTGACCTGTTGATTCAGAAAGCTCCTCTCCTGTGCCAACACATAGGCATTCTAGCCTGGGCATTGAGTAGGTGCGTTTAATGGCTGGGCTTTGAATAGAAAGTGAAAATGAGCTAGATTTGGTGGAATTCTAAGTTTCCAAATCTTTGATTATGGATTTGAGTGCATTTGGTAGACGCTTTTCTCCAACAGGATCCACAAGCCAAACAAAATTCAACACCATTCGGTTCACTAGCACAGAACCTTCACAGAGTTACAAAAAAAGTTCTGCCAATAATTATAAATCCACTATACTTACAAAGATGATGCCATTGAAAAAAAACATCATTGCTTTCAAAAATCCAAAGCAGCCCATCTTCACGGTGTCTGATGTACCTGAAATAGACACACAAAAACATGAATGAATTTAAAATAAAATCAGCACTCAAGACCAAAGGTTTTCTATGTGTCAAAGATTTCCTAACAGGATCTGAGTCCTAACGTTTAAAAAAACCCATCAACATCATGAAGAATTTACACTGACTGTAGGAAACTGATCAGAGTAACATGTACCCTGTACATAATAATATTATTATCCCCAGTTACCAAGTTAGAGGTTACAGTAAGGCCTGGTAGTAACTGGACAGCTTTCATTTAGTTAGAAACCATAGTAGAAAACTAGAAAAAACCCCCACAGAAACTCTAGTTCACGTGTGAGCTATTTAGTTACTGAAAATAATAGTTATCACACTGAGACGACAACACTGCAGATTTAACATTTTTGACCACGCCAAGAGTTCCATCACTGCTTTAAGAAATATGTGTAATTGTTGTGGAAACATGAAATAGTACGCAAGTTGAAAGAAAAGAAGACAAAGATGAGGTCATGGAAAGAGAGGGAGTGACGTGGCGTAACAATAGAAGGGCCGTTTGGTGGAATTCTTTAAAGTGAGGACATTCAATGTCAGAAAACAAGGATACAAATCCCAAGGAAACGACGACAAGGAAACATGGATGACAGTGCAAGATTATTCACTGTGGTAACTGTGGTCACTAATTTGCATCATGACGCATTAAATACACTACCCTCACACTCAAAATCCAAAATGGAGACAATTAAAGTTGAATTATGGGTTTGGAAGGTTCAGGAGGTCTTGAGCTCTATATATTCTTTAAAGCATAAGAAGTGACAGAGAGCAGGATTGGTGTAAATTAATTAATTTATATATGGGTGATAATCCTTCAGAGGGTCTCTAGATTTTTTTCCACTAATGAAAATCTGGTCACACAATTAATTTGCTAGTATTGGTTTATTATGGCATTTCAGGTCAGACCAAATCTGACACTGGAGGCGTTTTTGGCCATGCACAATTAACCCACTACAGAGCTGTTAAAATGCAAATAGACAATAGACTCAAGAAAGGAATTACATACCTATATGTAACTACAAAATACAAAAAAAACCCTTTTAGAATATCTTTCATTTTATCCCCCTTTAATAGAAATTGAACTCTGACTGAGCTTGTCAAACTGTTAGACCGTCTTTGCCAGGTGGTTGGTGCTGAATTACTAGATGGAAAGTTATTTTTGAGAAATAACTTTAGAAAGCTACCCACTGGGGCAGGGAGTAGCTCAGGGTGTTACGACGTTGGACTACTGATCAGAAGGTAGGGTCTGGGCAGTGAGCAAGGCCCTTAACCTCAAATGCTCAGTTGTATAAATGAGATTTAAAAAAATGTAAGTTGCTCTGGATAAGGGCGTCTGCCAAATGACTGTAATGTAATCTAATGTAATGTAAGAACCTAACACTAGAATAAGACTCTTAGAAATCAAGCGTTCAAACATTTACTGATCAATTTAGTCAAGTAAAAAGAAAGTTGTTAAACAAATAAAAAATTAAAAAAAAGATGGTCTACCAGCATGACCAGCTCGACCTGTGTTCAGGCTGCAGATGTCTGGTCAGACTAAACTGGACATTTCAACTTCATCTTGCACTCAAAGGGAAAACTGGCAGACAACATTTGCTCACTCAGTGAATATTTTCCTTAAGATATGCCAACATAACAGAAGACCAGTGAGGCCTAGATGTTTCGTATGTCTTTTACAAATGTAAAATTACTATTTAATATAATCTTTCTGTATACATTTACTACACTGTGCTTGGCATTTAGCTATTTTTACATTTTCAGAGTATTCTTCCCTACCTTAAAAAACATTAGATAACGCTGTCTTCATGTTTAGGTTTGTGGTTTTCCATTCATCATGCAAAGAGGTGGTTTTGAAAAACCCTGAACCAGGAACTCGCATTTAAATGCCTAGCAGACACTAAAGATGCACTGCAGACACACGCAGTGTCAGTACATATAATGAAAAAGACCATCATAATCTATTCAGCATAAACCATATCTGTTAATCCAATAAGAAATGGTATGTTCTACCAAATGGTTGAACAAATTAATATTTATTTATACTAATGTTCTTTATATATAATAAGATCTACAGGTTTCATTTAGGTGCCTCTAGTGTGGCAAGGCAGTGCTAAATCAATGTATTGATTTGTAAACAATTAAAGTGTTCATAAACAATATGGTCAACAGAGAAGTTATAGCGACACATTTTTCATCAGGTTACGCAGTCACAACCTGCATCGGAATCCTGAAATTCTGATAATCCAGGCAACAATGTTAGGTAGACGAATATTTGCTGTTTGACTAGAAAAGATAAAACACATCAACTGAACAAATTAAGACAAGGATTTGATTTGGCACGTCTGCTTTTCACTTCATGGACTGTGGTGAACCATGAAGAATCACAGCATGATCATCAAGAGACAAAGTTATGATGAAAAGCTTCCAGTCCCATCTCGTTTCCAATAAATGTCCCTGACTGCTGAATGTTCTGAATTTGAGGCATTGATGGTTAGTGTCACTAAAACTCTCACGTCCTTACAGTCAGCAGTTATTATCTTCTACCATCTCGTCCTGTTCTTCCCTGTGAATCACAAAAAGCTCCAGAAAGAAGATTGTTATCTGATCATAATTTGTATATGCCACTGGTCAAAAGGTCAGATGCAAATTGTTATATTTATTTGTACTTCCCTTAACAAAAGAACACAGGATTGTTTGGGCTATGTCAATGTTTATCCAGTGTTAGGTTAATCAGGGCAACACTGAAATCTCAGGAGAGGTGTGTTTTTTCCCCCCTCTCTGTCTCCTTAACATGCTTACAGCCTACATGTACATACTGAATGCATAGAAACAGGAAATCCCCCACGGTCTGCTGATGCTTGACCTCCTGGTGAGTTACTACAGTGATTTATTAAGTACCTAGTCACATATAATCAACCTGAATATCAAACCAGTCAGGGAAAGCGGAAACTGGGAACTGGAGTTTTACTTCATCAACAGTATTTCTTTTGCTTTGTTTATGGCACAATAGTCACCGGAGTTTTGCATGGACGTTTGAATTAGTGAGTAACCTGATGAGGACCGGAACGTTCTTGCTTTGTATAAGCAAACATTAGCAGTGAACATTCAGTTTCTGAATTGTGTAAATGACAAGTCAGGAACTAAATGTGTAATTGCAATAGAACAAACATTATTTAATGCCAAGAAGACAAGTCAATGAGCTTCTGCTACTTATTTAAGGCTTTCTGTATTTCCTTCCTATTATTACATTGCTTTTTGAGGAGCTGGAAGTTCTGGGCACACCTGGTGACAGATGTTCCCTGGAGATGGCTAAACCAGTGGAGAAGACATGAGAGCCCAGAAATGGAAACGCCAAGCCCATGACATAATGGGATTTTTAAAACTATATTATTAGTTAAAATTCATTTAAATGAATATTAAATGTTCATAGGAAATGCAGAGATATGCTTAAAATTTAAAAGCATTATTTTATGATACAGTGTCTACCAGTGTAGTACCAGAGAAAAAACTTAGTGCTCCAAGGACATTCCTGTAACATAGAGTGAGAAAAAGAGATTCTTACCTTCACTGAAGACTTGAAGAGATTGAATAGAACGTAAGATCACAGGAGGCTGTGTGGGAGCTTAGTATTTCTGAGTGTCCACAGAAAACAGAGCTGAACATACAAAGCACCAGCCAGTCTTTTCTATACTTCTGCTTCTATCACTCTAGATCAACTGCAGCAGGTTTACAATTGGCAGAGAGAGGGAGGGAGGGAGGAGGGAAGAGATGAAAGGAGTGAGTGGGAATGACGATTCTCTGTTCCCTGTGGAGAAAGTCCCACCTGAGAAGGGAGGGGTGCATCATGGCGGTGGCCATGACAATGAACAGGCTTGCATGTATACACATCTCATGTTTACTGGTACAGACAGAATTTTTTTTTAACAAAGAAAATATGAATGATGTCACTACAGGGCACATGACTAAGGGAAAATCACAAAGAGATACATATACATACATATATATATATATATGTGTGTGTGTTTATTTCTAGATCAGTTTGTTAATGTAAGTGTGTGATATCGATGTTAACTCCTTTGTACAAAAGATCAGATTTTTCTTTATTCTTTTCCTTTGCCTTGAAGTATATGAGCCTGTACCCACAGTAGCCTCAGATTCCTGTCCTTGGGTAACAGGACTGAAACAAATATAGTCTTCTGCTGTTGTATGCCATCTGCCTGATGGTTCAACATTTTAGAGCATTCTGAGATGTTTTTCTGGTCACCATGGTTGTAAAGTGTGGTTATTTTGAACCAGTCAGTCTGGCCTCTCTTATCCAGTCACCCACTGGATGTTTTTTTGTGTACACTTTTCTGTAGAAACTCTAGAGACTGCCATGCATGAAAATCCCAGGAGATCAGCAGTTTCTGAAATACTCAAGCCAGCGTGCCTGGCACTAATTACAACACTGAAGTCAAAGTCACAGAGAATGCTTTTCCCCCCACTCATTTTAATGTTTGATGTAAACATTAACTGAAGCTCTTGACTCAGATCTTGATTTTATGCACCGCACCACTGTTTCTGATTTACTGAATGAGCAGGGGATCAGGTCTATATAATGTACTGAAAAGAATAAAATGTTCTCGAATTAAGCTTAAGTGAAATTCAGTCCATAACATGACTGGTTCTACACCCATCAAATGTCAATGTTGAATTAGGTAAGGCTTATGGATTTACTATTTTATATTAGCTTAGGAAGCAATATGGGATAACAGGGAGGTTTATTAGTCATGAAAATAAGGGCTATTATTTTTATCTGACACAAAATATTTTCTCAGTTGAACCTGTACAAACAATATGGGGATTCAGCTAGTTTTGTTTTATTTACTATTAAAGACAGCTGGATATAGACTAAAGCATTATAATACTTCAAATTTCAGAATATTAATTATTTTCTACAAAGGATCATCCAGTGTTTAACCTGGCAGCCACGCACACAACTAGAAAATCTGGTTTCACTATGATAAAGCCCACATAAAAGTCCGAGAAAAGCTGGTCAACAAAGCAAGGCTAAATCAGATCGCCAGAACGTCTTTTGTCATTCCACGTTTTTATATAATTATAATATTTTATATAATATATATATATACACACACACCCATTAAGTAAAGATTCATTTAACTTGGAGGTGTGACAGACTGTAAAGGTTGTCTTTGTCTTCAAAACCGGTATAGAAAAGTGAATAGAACACAAAAGAATGGAGATGTATTTGCTATAAAAATTCTGTGGAACAAAATAGTGGACTAAATGGCTCTCATATTGCTGTTCAAAATGAAACTGCTCAAATCCCTGAGAAACAAAATGAAATTAAAAAAGAATAATGCTCTGATAGCTAATTACCTTTCAACATTCATCACACATAGGTTTGAATTCATGCAAATTCTTGTGCATAATAACATTTAACATTTAACAATAATATAAACACACACAGTCTGAGTAAATGCTGTATTTGGCATTAAAAAATATTGAAGCTCTCTGTTCATGTAAGGACAGAAGATAGATAAATGCAGTTCAGCTGTAGCTTATGCCTGTTCAAAAAGAGCCTCATTTTTAGGTAAATCAGAGTAAAAAGGAGATGGTCACCCCCCCCCCCCGAATAATAATTAGTATTAATACTTTTCACACAACTTCAATATAAGAAAACTGTTATCACAATGAAACGTACTGAAGAGAAACTCCAGAATTACAGTGCTGAACTGTTAATCCTCATTTCATCTTTAAACATGATTGTCAACTCAAAGTGCTTTGATGTAGCAGACATAAAATGAGCTGGATCACAATAGCTTAAGGTTTTGGATAAAAGAATGAGAAATATAATAGGTGATGACTGTTTCCCCTGAGAATTGAAGTACTGCATTACAGTCACTTCCTTGTAAGCTCAACAATGCAGTTCTGTATCGGGACATTAAGCAGGCAAGTGAGAAGTCACGCTTCAGGCACTTCCTGCTTTCAGGTTGGAGAACAATGAGAACAGGCTGTAAACATTGTCTGTAAATGCAGCAACACTTTCAAGGGGCTACCAATTATAGTATTTACACCTAAAGATTGACAAACAAAAATATGAGGCTTCAAACGCCTATCTGCTCGTCTTGGCGTATATAGAAGCGTAAACTAATCAGGCACCACAGCTAAAGTGGTTTCATTCAAACTGAAAAGAAATCGAGGAAAAGACGGGGGGGGGGACAGATTATTCTCCATAAGCTATAAGTAATACAAATGCCAGCATACACTGAAAATTGAATAAATCCATTTAAAAGCACATTGGATAACAGTCTGGTGTAAAAAAATCTATTCTTTCAAGAAGCATATTAATAAATAATACAGTTTCATAAAAGAACAAATGAGACCAATTATGATAAAGCAAAAGTAATCCTTTTGTTCGTCAGTATTGCAATAAGTCCTGCATATTTCCACTCAGCTGTATGTGTCAAGTTTTTGATTCAGAAATTAAAAAAAAAAATATATATATATATAAAAAAAAAGAGCAACGTTCAACAGAATAGCTACATGTAGTCAGAGTATTATACAGTTATTGGCACCTCTAATGAATATCAACTTCTACAAGATTATGAAATGAACATGCAGTTAGTGCCATGATGAGCTTGACCATACAGAGATACCGCACGGTTCCATTTTAACACAATTTTTTTTTTTTAAAAGTGCAACTTATTCTGCAAATCAGCGGTTTTATTTATTTATTTATTTATTTATTATTTTTTAATTATTGGCACCCCCTTGAATTCATTTTCCTTTCCTAAAAACCTTTCATGGAAAGAATAACAGCTGTGAGCCTCTTCCTGTAATGGCGGAAAAAGATTGGAGACGTTTGTAGAGCACAAGTGTAATAATACTTGGTGGAATCCTCAAACAAAAGAACTCAGCATGAATATACTGTAGTGGCCGTTTCTCCTAAAAGACAGGTGTCATAAAAAATTTCAGCACATAAAATATGTTCAAACACATATGAATTAAACACATTTTATACCGCTTAAGATAAGCATTGTGAGCATATAAAACTTTGTAAACAATACTTCACAGACATTTAAGCAACACCAGAAACTGGTGAATGGAAGCTGTGACCAGCACAGCAAACAGAAACATTATGCCTCAAACTGGCACACATAGGCTTAACTACTGCTGCTATTGGCGTCTTTGGACCACTACTTTTTAGGTCTACTCTTCATGCTTTGCTTCTTTATCTCCTCCCCCTTGTGCACTTAGAAACCAGACCACAAACAATACACTCTGCCTACCAGTCACCAGCCTGGATAAAACTGGTTTTACTAGAAGCCCTTATGGATTTGTTTTTTAATATCCATCTACACACATTTTCTCAAGTGGTCTGTCTGTCTGGGTGGCTTTTAAGCTTGTGGAACTTGACGCTGTCGAGTTTCTCAAAGCGCTTGCCGCAGTGCTCGCAGGTGTAGTTGTAGTGCGCCTCGGACGTGTGCTTCTTCATATGCCAGTTGAGGGAAGCCCGCTGACGACACTGATATCCACAGATCTCACACCTGCAAAGGTGAATCCACGATTTTTCATACAGGATCAAAAGGATGAAATACCAGGTGATTTAGTGATGTCTTGACAAGAACATTGAAAAAATTAACTTATTAGAAATGCATAATTTCAAACAATGATGAAGTCCTGTGACGAACTGCAGGTATGATATCTATGCCATGAAGTTGTTAGCTCCCGTGCGCTGATGAGGCAGAACGGATGACTTTGTAGGGGGTAGAAACATAGACTGTTTTGATAATGTCTATAAGAGCTGTTTTAATTACATCATAGCTTGGTGAACAAGTTTTGTTTGTCTAAAAATATCCCATGCACAGTATTGGCATCAGGGCGATACTGGTTGAACCACTAGATCAGTGTCAGATAAGATTTGACAAACTACTGGCAGACTTTATACCATAAACATTATATTGACTGACACAGCAGACCAGAGGACACAACACACCTTAAAGCATGTAGTCGGTGTACTTTTAAAGCTCAGTCACTTACAGGATGTCAGCGATAGATCAGGATTAAGAATCAGCCTATATCCAGAGCTCTGATATCAGTAAATTTTAGAAAACTGAAAAAGATGAGATTGGTGCATCCCACCTAAAAACACTGTTTCAGAACAAGCAGAAAATTCTTTTGGGATTGTGTTGTACAGTAATCCCCCGCTATATCATGGTTCACATTTCACTCCCCTGGCTATTCGCAGATTTTTATATAGAATACATGTTTTTTTTTTGGCATTATAAAATATAAACATTAATTAAATGGACTAAATTATTAATAATATCTAAAATCCAGTACAGTGTATATTTACACAAAAGACAAAGAACACAGTGTTGTTTACGAAAACGCGGTGTGGGGATAGTGAAAAAAAATATGGCTGGAGGAACGAGTCTGGCCAATCGGAACGCCCTATTCATTTAACCTTGGTTGTGATTGGCTGCTGGCTACGACGCGTAAGGTTGGGGAGAAGCAACCAGCATTCACCAGCATCCCAGTTCTTCACCCGTAGCAGTACTCGCTATAAATGTGATGTTTCTATGAATTCTACACAGGATTACCCTCACTATATGCTTGCAAATGTTTTCTTTATGTGTTTGTGTCTAGAAAGTGTTTAAAGAGTGTGGGAGGATAATTTAGGGCTTAAACTATTTATAAAAAAAATAAAATAAAGGCATTTAAGGTGGTGTCTGTATATCGCAGATTTTCATCTTTTGTGGAAAGACGTAATGTAACCCCCATGAGAGATAGGGGTTTACTGTATTTTCACACAGGCCAGTTCTCATGTTTTCAATGTTTCTTTCAGCTGGATGGAAAGTTTTGCACTGGTTGCATGAAAATCTAAACAGACTTATTGTATTTTAATATTTGTAGTGTGTTAATAAAGGTGTCCAGAGCATCACACCAAACATCACACTGCCTCTGCCAGCTTGCCTTCTTCCCATAGTGCATCCTGGAGCCATCTCGTCCCCAGGTATGTGATGCTCACACGCGCACGCACGCACGCACGCACGCACACACACACACACGCGCACACGCACGCGCACACGCACGCGCACACGCACGCGCACACGCACGCGCACACACACGCGCACACACACGCGCACACACACGCGCACACACACGCGCACACACACACGCACACACACACGCACACCCCTGGCCATTTGTTTCATAGCCAACATTAATGTGTCAGCAGTTTGTGCTCCTTCACTCCTCATGGGTAATC
>JAQMCW010000008.1:10599584-10625387 GCA_030068335.1 Chrysichthys cranchii | reverse complement strand
AGGACAGACGTTGGTGGTGGGAGGAGGAAGAGATTGTCGGAGGAGGTTTGTTTACATTACGTACGTCGCCCTCTATCACCAAGGCACCTTGCCTTGCTATACACTTACAGAACATTGCTAAATTTTTTCTACACTTTACGTATCGCTGAACTCATTCTACACTTTAACGCTAAACTTGACTTAACGGTAGAATTACTCCGTCCGTACTCCTTGCACAAGTCCGTGACGCGCACACCTTGAGCATGTTTTTCAATGATTTCCTGCTTTATATCTAAGGCAAGTGGCCTCTTCTTCTTCTCAGCACCAGCCTTGCTACTCACTTTCTTAGGACTCATGATGAAAATACAGGGTACAGGACAAATAAAGTTCCAAAATGGCACAAGGGACACAAAACAAAGCGAGAAATGTGGCGGTGATGCTTACTCAACAAGCGCGAAACGTGATCTGTAGGTTGGCTTGGGGCAGACTGGGACACGGGAACGCATAATGGCGGCGGGCCACATGAAACGTGATGAAATCGCCAATGTCATATCCCAAAAAACTGTCATATCCCAAAGCAAAAAATAGCCCGACGTCAACCTCGTATCTCGGAAATGTCGTAACCTGGGTTGGTCGTAAGTCAAGGTACCACTGTATATGTTGAAATGTTTGCGAAGTGCTTAGCAATTATGGTCATTTGTTGGTTGGTGCGGTGTTTTCATTATTCTTGAGAAGTTAGCACTTATCTGTTGCACTGATGTCACAAGATCCCATTGCTAGCACATTTACGGTGGCATTTAATAGGGAAAAAAAAAATGCTCTCAAATCGAGGGTCAGGTTTCCTTGTTGGTGCTTACAAGCAAACTGAGCAAGAAGGTCTTTCCTCAATCACCATTTTTTCAGTGACCTTCAATGTCATCCTAATGAGAAATCCAATAATTAAACAGAGAAGACAACCAGTGTTGGACTCCTAGGGTCCAGATAGCAGTGAAGCAGTATGATGATGTTGCTTATGTGTTATGGCAGCAACGTGATTCAACTAGTTGGCCATCTATGAGATGACAAGTTTAGGATGGTTGTATTGGCATTCCTGGAAGGTCATGCTTTGGAAGCTCATCTGTTTGAGCAGAGTATACATATGAGAGAGCTGGACAGGCTAAAGGACTAAAGAACTGCTGCATCACACTAAGACTTTAGGTAGAGATGAAGTCCCATGGTGTCGCTGTCAGCAGGTGCTCAAATACAGCATTGTGGGTAATGGTGGAAACAATTAGCCAAAGTGAAAATAAACCATGTTGTTGATGACAAACTCAGAATTTAATTCTAATACACACACACACACACACACACACACACATATTTGCATAACTGAAGATAACATTATTTCTAAATATTAAAATTCAAGCCCTTTATTGTGGCTTTTCCATTAATGTTTTCTCCTTATAGAAAATCAGGTTTGTGTATCCCAAGACATTTGAGGAGTTGCTGGAGGATGTGGCGTCACTTCACGAGCTGGTGCCTGAGACTGCACCACTTCCTTCCTTGCTAATTTTAGATGGAGTGGAGAGGTACGTGTGTGTTCAGGACAGGCCACAGCAAGATTCTCAGAGCACAGCTGCTCACATCGTAGCACTCCTGCACGACACAGCTGCTTTCCTCAAGGCCAAAAATGAGAAAAGCCAACGACCTCCATGCAGGGTCGTCGTCTCTTATCAGCCTGAGTGGGAAGGAAGAGGAGGCGACATGTTTGCCCCAGATTCTGTCCTCTTAGTCCTGGAGCGCTACCTGCAGGTGAGGTGTGACTTACACAAAGTGGTAAATAGCGGAGAAGCGCAGAACGAGTGGCTGCTGTATCTGTCGGGTCCAGGATTGAGAGTTGATGGGTACGGTAATGCAGAGAAATGTCTGGGATTACAGTGGCGTGTGGTGATGCAGCCTAATGGGGCACTGGAGTTCAGGCCAGAGGGTGCACCAAATGAGGAGACCTCACAGGTACATCATGATTGTGGAAATGAAACATGACTAGTCGCAAAGTTTATTGGACTTTATTTAAATAATATTTGAAGGAAAAAGACTTTTGTGCCACACACTCAGGTGCAATGTAACATAACTCTTTGTACAAAATAAAATGTACATTTTTATGATCTCACTACTGAAGAATCCTCTTTGGCTCGGATAAAGTTTGCAGGCAATTAGGATTCAAATGTTCAGAAAACACAGGCTATAGCTGGGTGATATGATATCGTGGGTAACTTCAAAATCTTTTATACATAAACATTTTAAAGTAATTTTTGTTACAGAACTGGCTTGAAACAGCTTAATATTTAAAGTTGTAAAATTAAGATTTTTTTTTTGCCCCTCATTTTTGGTACATAAACATGGTTTTATGAATACAAATGTGTCTATCTATCTATCTATTTTAAATAGAAACAGAATATTGGTGGTTTGTGAGCAAACCTATATATACATATAATGGATATAAAAGTCCTCTTAGAATTGCAGGGTTTTACTATGTAAAAAAAAAAAAAGTAAGCAAGATAAATCATGTCAGATACTCCCTGCCCCCCATTAATGTCATAATCAACCAACAAAATTAAAGTGAAAAACAAATATAAACATTTTAGGAAAGGGGGGAAATTACAATAACTTAATTGTGTGAGTGTGCACACCCTCTGGGCATGAGACTGCTCAGAATGAGAAAATCATGTTCAAACGCATTTTTAAAGGTATTTATCATACCCCTGACACCTATGAAATGATCAACTCTAAATATAGACCAGGTGTACAAAATTGAGCAGTTTGCATTTAATATCAGATTTAGTGGATCACTTAAATAATACTTGAGCCTTAAAATATAACACGGGCAGCTGAGATGAACAGAAATCACATAGCTGTGTGTTTATTTAGTCATAATTCAGTGAAACGGAGCTACTCAACTGATGGAGTGTGGAATCTGGAACAGAACATTCAAAACTTTATTTTACATAAAAATATAGGGATGCTTGCATTTAACAGTTTAAAAATGACATTTTTTTAACACGGGTCTTCTATTCCATTTGGAGCTTATATAAGCAAGGGTAACATTTTATTAATGCTCTTTTAGTATGCATTAATGTATGAAACAAACAAAAGCTTAAAATACAATATCTTTACAATCTCCTGTCAATGATTAAAAATGATTTCACATGAAACCCCAAACCTAGGAAGGTTTAATAGCAAAATAATCACTTTATTATAGTCCGTTTATTTAAAAACAGATGATGTGCTACAGTAGTATTTACAGTAGGTTCTAATTCATCTTTAAAATTATACTGTTTGTTCAGCCTTAATACATTTTTCAGTCTAGGTTAAATTTACCATATTGTGTAAGGTTGCAAATTTTCTAAACAAAGTGACTTTATGAACTGTACAAATGCATTTATTTACATAACATGATGTAATTACTGTGTGTTAACCAAAATACACAAACAATTTACATGATTACTTTCTTCCCCCCTTTTTTGGAGGGGTTTGTTAACTTTATTGAGGTACAGGCATTAAAGTAGCATTTGACAGATACAGCTCAGCTGCTCTAGGAAACACTGTTAGAGCTTGGATTCTTTTTGTATAATTACATTGTAGATGAGTGATCTGTATTATACACCATACTTATTGCAAGACTACAGAAAGCAAGAAGACCATGATAGATGCACTATTAGACAGGCTTGCTTTTGGTATTTTGCTGACAACGTAAAATATGACGGCACGTGTGTCCTATGTAGAAATCTATTTTTTACAACCCATATAATGTCAGTTGAAATGCCAGTTTACATACTTTACAACAGCTGAACCCTTTTAATGTTCTGGGTAATCAACGGACACAGTGTGGATGGACACAGTCCTACAGACTCCAAAATAAAATATAGGAGTTGCAAACAAACCACTATTTTACATTGATTAAAAAATGTAAATCTTTTCAAAAGGTTATTGGTAGTAGTAGGGATTTGGTATAAAAATAATTCAAACTTCAACAGCTACCAGAAAAAGGAATAAAAAAAAAAAAGTACAAAAATAAGGACATTTGCTTACATTATTGCATTGTCATTCTGAAAGTCTCAGAAGGAAGCACTGAAGATCCTTGGTTTGAACTCATTACCATCTCCACGAGCACATAAAATCCAGTCTTTTGGATGACTCCCTAAAGGCCATACTTGGATATAAATTTTCAACACTGGTAATTAAAATTTGGTTTCATTTCTCAGAAAAATCAATATCCATAGTGGACAGGTTGACCAGTAAGTGGTTGCTTTTGGCCAGGAATATCATTTTTGTACTCATTGTCGTAGAGTGTGCCATTCCCCATGTCTGTTATTCTGCTGAAACTCATTGGACTGTAGTCCATGGAGACTCCAGAGTCTGCCACAGCCATGTAGGTATATTCTGGCCCTTTGGGGGGCCAAGTGTGATTTGGATATTCATAACTTGACTGTGATGAAAGTCTTCCTGACCTGGAGCTTTGTGGGAGGGAGCCAATATCAGAATCTGAGGCAGTCATCAAGGAGGACCCTTTGCTAGCAAAGAGAACCTGCAGGGGTGATGACTCCTCAAAGCTGTCATCCCTTTGCAATTCTTCCTGGGTATGCTGAGAGTTCTGGTTGAGGATGACGTAGGTGTCTTGTGACTCGAGTGGTGATGAATGGGAGTGGACCTCCGGCTGGTCATGAAAAGTCCTCAGCTGCTCCATCAACCGGTGGCTGTGTGGAGGTTCTTGCCATCTGTCAATCAAACCTGCATCGATGTCTCGTGTCTCTAACTGATCATCTGCAGCTTCTATGGCCCGTGGGTCTTCTCTCAAGAAGTCAGCTGCTCTAGGGGTTACTTCTGGCTTCTGGGGAGACGTGTGACTTGTCAGTGGTGGTGCTAGATTGATTTCAGATAGCACCTCCAGAGAGGAAGGAAGCTCCTCGGTGTACACGTGAACTGGCCATCTACTGCCATTACTGTTACCAAGCCACTCCTGAGGGTGCAATCAAAATAGTTACTGCAGAGTTCTCTGAAGGTTCCTTCTGAGATCATGCTGTTCAGGTAGTTACTAATTGTGCAGTTTGCTGATATAATAATATAAAATAATCCAAATTGTCCTCGCTAATTCTGAAAGTAATTGAAATTAAAACAAGACTACTTTTGCTAGTCATAACCTAAAGGACATGTCTTTACTTTATTATTTCTTGTATGCGAGTACTCCGTAGCAATACTAGTCGGCTAAATTAGCTGTACCTGGAAGTCTCCTTTGTAGACTGTGAAGAGGCCTGGGAATTTGTGCTCAAGGGAGGGGATGTCAGGCCACAGTTTCTTCAGCAGGAATCTGTAACGGTTTGCAAAATTTCTTCATAAGACTCCACTTGTTTCTCTTTTATACTGTCACTCAAATGTAGATTCTATGCTGTCCTTTTGTTGTTCACAATAAAAAATGTCATATTGTATATTTGTTTTACTGACTTGAGATGGGACAGAAGCATAGTGAGCGACAACAGGATGAGGATCAGAGAGATGATGACAACCAGTACCACAATCAAAGGGTCTAGTGAGGAAAAAGAGCATTACGTTATGTCATTATTGTTACACAAAATTGGATCCAGAATTATTAAACAAAACTTAAATTATGTTTACCACTTGGGGCTGTATTCCCAAACACAGGATCTGACCAAGCACTCCAGTAACCATCAACGCTGATACCGTCAAGTTTGACACGGATCTGCACCTCGTATTTGCTGCTTGGATGAAGGCTTTGTAGGATTTTGTATTTTGTGCTGGCTGGCACTATTTCCTGAAACAGAAAAAGTTTACAGTCTACTCCATGCTCCTAATCCATATTAATGGAAGTGGTGTCTGTAGTTATATTGAACACATCAGGCTGAAAAAGAAACAAGTTAATTAATGAAAGTCCAGGTCAATTGGACAGCCCAAGTTTAAGAAAGAATTAACAGCTGTAAGTAGGTTCACCAAGACTTTGTTTTTAAGAAAGAAGGTGCCATATGATGAACTCTAGGGGTATAACAATCTAACAATTTGGACTGATGCACTGATTTAAAAGGCAGTAATTATCATTATCAGTGATCAAACAACTAGCATCTAAGAAGTTAGTCATATTTTAAACTGCTGTGTAACCAGGTTACCTGTAAGTTGAGGTCATGTTTGAGTCAATGGTGGGTCTACCCTAAATTCTGAGCAAGGTTGGTCCAGTTTTCCTCTGATATATTTATTGAAGTTAACAGTATGGAATGAATACATTTAATAACTAAACATTAACATTGATGCCCACATTAATTAATTACTTGATTAATTGATTGATTAAAGAATATGAAAAAGTATTCAGACATTAAAAAGAGGGCTTGGAGTTTAAATTTGAAAGTTTGTACATTAAATGATGTATGGTACATGTATCGCTTCATGACCATCCTTCCCTTCAGGTAGTGGTTGGATTTGCATCTTCCAAAAACTCCATGAAAGGGGTACACATTTTAGCAAAGTCTGAGTAAAGTTTCCTTTTAGTAATATATGTCAGTTTCTCCAGACCAAGACAACTCTTATCCTTGACAACCCTTGATATCTATATAATGATGGAGGGGGTCCTCCCCCAATCCATTATCTGTACCACTTGTCTGTCAGAGTCACATGGAAGCTGAAGCCAATTCTTACTGACATCTGGTGAGAGGTGCGGGTTGCCAATCTATTGCAGGGATGATCAGATCTATCTAACACAGAAATGAGTGGCCAGATCCTGGGAGAACATGCATCCTCCACACAGAGAGACCCCAGTTTGTTGCAAAATTCAAACCTAGAGTCTTCTTGTATGAACTACATCTGTTTCCTTGTTACTGAAAAATCTACTACAAAGTATACAAACTGACACAGCACAGGGCATTCTTTTTAACAACCTGTGAAAGACACGGTTTGACTTTTTTCCCCCCCAAAGTAATTTGTAAGGATTTCTGAATAAAATGTGATGTTTATTTATTTATTTAATTTGTACATTTCACACGAGTGCGCTGTTATGAGATCTTTTTGAATTTGAATCATTAGCCATTTATATTGCATTAATTTAAGACCTGTGTGCATGTGTGAAGTTTGTCTTTGTTGTAAACAAGCCACTTCCCAATCTGCTATAGCCATCTATTTATGTGTCTGTTTTCCAAAAATTTTGTCTAATGATTATTCCTCAGAATTTGTCAACACATTATGAAGTTTTGATATATGACCTTGATTGTCTACATTTTGAAGTTAAACTTGTTCAGTAATCGACAGTGGTGGTATGAGTGTGATCTTTTGGTACTACGATAGTATGAAGCGCCTTAGTTTTAGAAAAAAATGTTTCTTAGGAATTTATTTTCCACAAAGTTGGTCAAATGAAAGATCCTGTCTGCACAGAGAGCAGAGTTTTTTTTAATGCCTCTGTCAGCACACTGGTGTGAACTCATCATTCCCTCAAATAGGAGTAAATTGTGACCCTGTTAAGAACTCCCCCACATGTTTATGTACAGAGTACGAGATTAATATTGAATTTTTAAGAATGGTGTTTCTTGTCCATTTTTACAAAAATCTTTGTCAACTCATGACAGGGTAGATTATAATGAACTCTCTTTTTTTTTTTTATTCCAATTAAATAGGCTAAGCCTATTCTCATGTTTATTAAAAATGTGTAAGGTATAGAGAGTGGACTTGACCGGAAAAGATTAAAATATTTTTGGTAGTACTGATATCTTCCTGATATTTATTCATCCCATCACTGATGCTGGCAAATCCAGCAGTGTCCACCAGGAGGTCCTAGTTTGCCAGGAGTATTCACTGGAGCTCAGGAGTGATCTTAATACAAAGGTACTTAAAACCTTTTTGGTGGCCATAAATAGGGCATCTACCACCAGTTTCTGCTTTCTTCTTTATTCAGAAGCAGACGTACTTATTTGAATTTGTTTAGCTGATATGCAGAGAAGCCTTTAAATGTTTCAATAAGATTGAAAGTGTTATGTTAAGATTTGTTCAAAATGGTTTTTGTACAATAGTTAATTTCACTTAGGAAATACTTCACCAAATCCATATCAAAAGAAGATCAATGAATAGTCCCATTCCATCCTGTCAAATGCTTGATGGGCATCAACTGATAGCATTGCTGTATCTTGTGCATTATATCTTTCATACAGCACATTCAGTGCTCTTCTAATATTATGAAACCACGAACTTTTCATTACAAATCCCTTTTGCTCACTGCTGACCAACTTAAGACATCCATCATCTATATCCAATCTATTTGATAATGCTTTGCAGAGCATTTTTGTGTCAAAACCCATCAGGCTTATGAGTCTAGCTCTCTTTCCAATATCTTTTTAAAGTTTTAAGTGTTTCATTGAGTTTCCTGGTCTTAGAGCTTGTATAACTTAAAATAATTGTGTGTGTAAGCTTTGAATGCCTCCCAACTAACACGGACCTTTTTTTTTCCTCTGTTCTTTTTCAAAATAATAATGTTAGTCCCAATAAATTAACCTTTTGTCCAGATCATCTGTTTTTGCCTCATGATAAGCAATGTGTTTAACAGCAGAGGTGAGCAGTTTCATAGCTGTCAAGTTATTCCTCCGGAGTGGTAATACGGGTAATACTTCCTCCATGCGGTTTGTGTTGGAGGAAACATCTTGTGTCGCTTCCTTAACTTTCGCCTCCAATGATGTTATGAAATTTGCTATTTTATCTAAACTGCTACTGATGTGGTCCAATTTTGACCCCAACACATTATTTTTAGCTTGCTTAAAATGGTAGGTATGCTAGATGAGGTGCTAGTCTCTGAATTGCTAGTTTTATACTCTTGCTGGTAATTCAACTTGTTTTGTGGTAGATTTGTCTATCATATAGTGATCGGGTTAGGTAACCCTAACCCCATCTGGTGCCACATTAGTATCATATTGTACTGTAGCAAATTTAGTGATATCTTCAAGTATGACTTAGGATCTGATCTTAGACATGACATCAGTGAATCCATCTAACTTGCTAGGGTTTTAACACTCTCAGTATCAAAGTTTCAAGAATGCACTCGAGAGGAAACATTGAAAAGGTGAGCACTTATTTTTACCTTCCTCGCAGGAATTCCTTTTGCCGCATATCTGATCTCGTATATAAAACTGTCTTCATAGTACTTCAAGGCAGGAGGGAGCCAGCTCACGTTCAGTTCCCCTTGTATATTTGTGCTCACCACAGTCAGGTTAGCAGGAGGATCCAGAAGAACTGAACAAGAACAAGAGAAAAAAATAATAAATTAATTAACTTGGTCACCTTCTGTAGAAAAAGAAAGTATCTACTTGAGTTCTGTAGACATACCACACTGCTCAATGTTAAGGGTGCGGTTGTAGAGTTCTCTTCCCCCCTGAAACACATGTAGCTGGAGGGGCGCGAAGGCATCAGCTTGAGGGATATTGCAGACAAACAGCCTTTTACCATTAGCCCCCTTTATACTCAGTTCAGACACAGCACACACACTGCTGTTCTTGTTCCTAAACACAAACACCTTATTAGGTTCATGTCCTCATAATCGCACCAAACAGCATAGATTTTCTTTTATAGATGGACTGGATGCCGGTGTATACACTCAGGTCCGTAAGTGACAATTTTCAGAATTTTACCTGTGTAAACCACCACAAGAGATTTGAAATGAAGCAATCAAGATGATTAAACTGTAAAATTGGAATTTATGAACTAGTCATATTTTCACACAATCCCTCCATTTTCACAGGCTCCAGAGTAATTGGACAAACTAGCATAATTATAAATATAGCTACAAGCAGTGATTAGGGGGCCAAGCAGTCCAGCAGGGCATACAACCTGAATTCCAGAAAAGTTTGGACGTTCTTTGAAGTTGAATAAAATTAAAACTGAAAGACTTTCAAATTACATGAGCCAATATTTTATTCTCAGCAGAACATAGATAATGTAACAAATGTTCAAACTGGGAAATTGTAGACTGTTATCCACTAAATGAGCACATTTCAAATTTGATGCCTGCTACAGGTCCCAAAAAAGTTGGGACGGGGCACCAAATGGCTGAAACAGCAAGAAAGTTTAAAAAGATTCAGCTGGGAGAACATCTAGCAACTAATTAAGTTAATTGATATCAGGTGTGTAACATGATTAGCTATAAAACGGATGTCTTTAAGTAAAGACAGGCAGAGGCTCTCCAATCTGTGAAAGTGTGTGTAAAAAGATGCTTTCAGCTTTGTCTTAAGTAAATGAAAAATATGCTTAACTGGTTTGACTGACCTGGCCTTTTAAGAACATTTCATTTCTTTACCTTAAGAAGCTTTTGGGTTGCTTTTTGGTAGGTTTTGGATCATTCATTATCTGTAATGTGCAACGTTGTCCTATCAGTTTCACAACATTTGACTGAATCTGAGCAGAACGTATAGCTGTATACATTTAAGAATCCATTGTGCTACGGTCATCATCGCAGTCACATCATTAATAAAAACCAGTGACCCAGTTCCACTTGCAGCCATATATGCCAATATCCATCATATTTGACAGATGATGTGGTATGCTTTGGATCATGACACCTTCCTTTCCTTCGCTATACTTTTCTCTTCCCATCATACTGGTACAAGTAAATCTACTAATCTGTCCAGAGAATCTTGTTTCAAACCTGGGCAGGCTTTCTAGCAAAGTCTCATCTGGCCTTTCTTTTCTTGATTGTTAGCAGTGGATTGTGTCTTGGGGTTAATCCTCTGTATTTACATTCATGAAGCCGTTTCTTGATTGACAATCATAGGCCTACCTTCTAGAGAGTGTTCTTGACTTGGCTAGATGATGTGAAGGTGTTTTTCTTCACCAGGGAAAGCTTTTTATGATCATTCATTTTCGTTGCCTTCTGTGGTCTTCCAGACCTTTTGGAGATGATGAGCTTGCTTGGTAATGTCCTTACCAAATTGTTGATTTGGTAAAGCTTCCACTATCTCACTAATGGGTATAGTTTACTGATAGCCTCTTCAATTGGATTGACCCCCCTTTTTGAATCGTATATTGAGAAAGTCCATGAACAGCTGCTAGACTCAAATTCGATACTTAAAATCAACTCCAGGCCTTTTGCCTCCCTAACATGTCACGAAACAATGAGGAAACGGGCCATAACCAGCCACGAAATTGCATATCAGTCAATTGTCCAATTACTTTTCAGTCTGTAAAAATGGAGGGACTGTGCAGAAAATGGCTGTCATTCCTTAACTGTTAATGCAAGATTTTTGTTAAATGCTATGTATTCATTTGACACTTGAATCACATCTTGATTGCTTCATTTCAGATCTACTGTGATGGTATACACAAGCATAAATGTCTAATAATGGTAAATTTCCAAATACTTATGGACCTGACTGAATATCCATTTTGTTTAAAAATTATGCCATCAAAAAAAAAAAAAAAAAAAAGACTTTTTTCCATTTAAAATTGAAAATAACTGAAAGTTTGAGTTTTTCAATATTTAAAACAAAGAAAACAAATGTTATCTATCTTGAATATTTAATATTCAAGACTCTGCACTCCCCATATAAATGTAAGCAAATTTGTGATCTCGATCAAGTTAACTGCTTTGTACAAAATGTGAACGGATGGACTCGATCAAAAATGGTTCATAAGCTTTTGCACAAACTCGTGGAATCCATGATGGCTTGATAGCGGTGCACACCATCATTAAAGCAAAAAGGGGAACATAACTACTAAACTCTGAAATTCGTGTAAATATTACAAATATTCAAATTTTCGTTTTGCTCAAGTTGCTGTCAAAAATATAATACGTAATATAAATGGCTGAATTAATAGAATAGAAAAGTATACAAAACAGAAGCCTTTTCATTAATGTTCTCAACAAAGCAGTAACTCGACACATCTGTACCGTAACAGGCCTGTACTATATAAAGTTAACATAAGGTATAGATAACTGGGTTTTTTTTCTTTTTCATTGCACAAATTGACACTTTATGAATTCTCAAATTCAACCTCATCAAATATTTACTTACTCGTATTGGTATACAAAAGTGAACGTGTGTTGACTGGGGTAACTGTCCTTACTCTCCTCTTCCCAGAAACATGTGAGGTCCCTCACAATCTCGGAAAAGCATTTAATGTTCTCCTGCTCGTCACGAAGCAGCAGAGTAACTGTCAAAGATGATTTTATTTACGTTACAGCTTCATAAACTGGTGAATTCAAACATGTCCTACCAAGAAAAACGAAGATGCACAACACTAAGTCATATAATAATATGTATACACAGACCTGGAGAGGAATTATTAAGCTCCTGAGACCCAAACTAATGCTGTGTGCCTTGTCCTTTCTCCTCATTGTTGTTTTGTTTTTTTTAGTAACTCATAACTATTGAACTTGATCATTGTCTCTACAGAGGAGGAAGTTTGATGACAGAGTAACACCCAGTGTCTCCCTATAAGGACCCTGGGGTCTCAGGAGGTTAACAGAAAACCCCCCAGTTACTAAACAAACAGCTCAAACCGAGCCCTACCTTTGCTTTCAAAAGTTTGCCCCGCGTTCGCGACTAAAACCAAGGACAGTGCGCACACCACCAGTGTGTTTATCCTGTCATTGGACATGTTTTGGTCGTGTTAAACAAAAGTCGTGTCTCTTTCTGTCCCTCTGCATAATTCCGCAGTTGCCCGTCGTCTTGTAACTGCCCAGCTTGTCTGAGAGATACCGCGCGTGCAGCACGCCAGATAAAACCCAAGTACGTGCGACTCGTATGTTTACTCTATTTTTTTTTTTTTTACACTAATAAGGAGGCGGGGCCTGAAAGTGACTTTGTTTGTTTGAAATTACTTGAGGGCGGGGCTTAACTTGAGCGTATGTAAATTACGTGTGACGGCGAAACGCACGTGATCTTTGCACCCAACTGTATTGAGAAAATAATTACATTTTTATTTTTAAAAAAGTATAGTAGTTGACGCAGACTAATATATATAAAGAAAATATGCGCTATAAATAAAATCGAAATGTTCAGGTGAATTATTGAGAGTGTGGACCCTGCGAGGCTCGGATGCACTGCTGAGAGAGAGACAGAGTGTACAGAGTCGCACTGGTGTGTAACCGGTCTCCTTATCAGTATGCATCACGCGCGCTTGTTTTGCGCTCAGTGCGCGTTATCGCCGGTCCGAGAGCGTCCTCAGCGTGCTGATAAAGTGACATGGAGCCAAGTTAACCCGCCCTGACACTACCACAGTCTTATTGTTCAAGAACATCGCCATGAGTTTGTACACTGACACTCAGATTGAAGCGTAAAGCTTAGTAAATTAAATATCGACTCATGTTATTTGAAAGTCTTTTAGTTTTCATTTTGTTCAACTTTAAAGAACGTCCCAACTTTTCTGGAATTCGGGTTGATATCAGGTGTCCACATATTTTTGGTCATATGATGTATTTTACTACAAATCCTAAAAAAGTATATAATGACAAGAACAGTCCTGAGGTCATATTAAACAGGTATGATTTTCATCTGGAATTAAAAACTAACGCTTCTCTGGAAAACTAGGGGCAATAGTTGTTGGATGCATTCATTTCTTCAGAAAGGTTTTCATTTAGCATTTCATTTAGACTTCATGCTCCAGCTACTTGACTGACATAAATGTAGTTTTCTCATTTATGAGGTGAACAATTGTGTCTTGATTTTATGTGCCTCAGGAGGTTGTGGGTTACCAGTGGCTACAAGAAAACATGCTACAGGAAGCCCCTTTGGTCATGTGCACTTCTCTGGATAGTTAGATAAAACACAGGATGGCAGCCATGTGGTGTGCAGTCGTAAATCAGATGCTATCAGTGGCCTGCTGCAGCCCTATGTTCTTTACCAAAGACAGAAAATAAAACAAAACAGCAAAGAGTTATTGTTAATAAAAAGTGGACCAGCTTCCTTACCAAGCAAGGAATTATGGGCTTTATTAATGGCACAGTGTATCTCTCTCTCTCTCTCTCTCTATATATATATATATATAGATAGATAGGGGACATATCAGAACCAAACAACCCCAGTGAGTTAAAGAAAAAAAAGACACCAGAGTATCTGTGCTGAGTGGCACTAACGGATCATAACAGTTAACTGTATGTTTGACAAATGATAGAGAAAGGGGAGAGGGAAGGGGTGGAGTCTAGATGAGATGCTGCAGAGTTTTCTCAAATTTCTGTTATCACACTGACCAGGTCACATCTCAAGGATGAAATTTAGGCCTGGAAAGCATATTTAATTCCAAAAAACTTTATAAAAGCCAATATATGCCATACAGGTTAGGAGGTTGTCAATGTCATGTTGTCCCAAATTCTGTCCCAATGATGGCCCTAGCTTATCACATGAGAGGTTAATACAAATATATAAATGAGCAGAGCCAAGCCTGAGTCATCAATATACTGATGGTTGCAGAGCTGTTCCTGAATATATAAAGCATATAAGCCATATAATTCACACATTCACACTTACTGAATGAGCCTGCCACACAACAGTACAGTTTCTCTTCAGTACTTCACTCATGAGTGATATGGACGCAGGTAAGGGAGGTCCGTTGTACAAAGAAACACTGGTAACAAATGAAATACAACAAGGCTGACAAGTATAAAACATGTAACACATGACCTCTTTTTCACCTCCACAAACCCTTTGCATATACATCTAATCTTTCTCATACACTACAGCTCCAGTCAATTGATGGTTTATACACAAACACCATTTAAAAGCTAAAAAGCATACTAATTCCATAAGGTTCACAAATTGTACATTAATGCAATACTTAAATAGTGAGACTGGCTTTGTGCAGAAATGAACCGTCATGAAAAGACCTGACTTAACTGTGAGCTTTAAGTGAAACACAAAATGCAGAAAGAGTTCAAGGTATTCAATACTTAGTGTAGCAGGTTTTGAACATTCTTCACAGCTTACGTGACAAAGCCCTATGTATTCCCACTGAGCCACATGCAGCATTTTACTAGAAATTTTTACTAGAATAAACATCATTCCCAATAAGAAAAATACATGACATGAAATATAACATGCTCATTTAAATGTAAATATCACTTCCTCTCACCTTTTTTTTTTTTTACACTTGGTGCATTGACATGTGATTCCTCTAAAAACTACATTTTTCAACAAAACAAGACCTGGTACAGAGTCTGGTACAGGTTGGCAGTTGAAAACGGGACTATCGTTTTGTTGTGACACAAACACATCCACTGAGGGCTAAGCCACAGAGCTCTCCCTAACTTTTTTTTTTTTTTTGGAGAGGAGTGTGAGGGCTAAAGGAAATGGATGGGTGTAAATAGAAAGTTGTTTATCTCTGTAACAGCCTGTGCATTTCTGAGTGCAGTCGTGAGAGGAGTTAAAATGAGGTTTAAGAAGATTTTAAATGGTTTAAGACACTCTGTGCCTTAGTCCAAGTTCAAAGACCTTCCATGACCTTATGCTTAGCCATACCATGCATATGGACTGCTGTACAGACTATAGACTTTCACTTGATTGGCCAAGAGAATCGGAGTTGGAATACTGGTTCCATACTGGACAGATACTGAGGAAATGTGAGAAAGGTTTATAGAATCTGAACCAGAACACATCTTAGTGCAGAACAGCAAGTCTTAAACAGCTAGTCTGAAGTCTCTGAAGACAGGTGTGTGGCAGGGGGACAGAGACAAGGGTGCAGTTTTATAGGTGGAATGGAAGCAAGATGCCATGGGGTTGGTATTTTAACAGGCACAGCTGCTGTGTCCTTCACTGGAGTCTTGGATGTTGGAGTCTTTGAGGCTGGTGAGTGGACCACCATCTCCCTCCATAGTTTCGTTCATTTTCTCACAGATTACATCCACCAACCGCTCAAACACCTGCTTCACATTGATGTTGTCTTTGGCACTGGCTTCAAAGAACTGGAATCCTGGAAGAACAGAACCATGGAAATAATGTGTATATTATTGGAATACAGCAAGTGAATGAAACCTTTTAACATTCATGTATGTATTGGCACCTGAGCAAAGATGTGGGTGTGGTCTATTTGCCATATGTGCTGTAGTGTGGTGGGAGGAAATAAGTGTTCTCACCTAGTTCATCAGCTAGTCTCTGACTGTCTTCTGTTGGAATTAATCGGTCATCCTCTAGGTCGCACTTATTACCCACCAGGATCACTTGTGCATTGTCCCATGAGTATGTCTTAATCTGGGTCGCCCTAAAGGCAACACACACAGTAAAGAGAATAGATTATTATGTATGCCATGTGTCTGGACAGTTCTCTCACAATATGCATACCACTGTACAGAACTTTCAGTACTTTTCTCACTAAACTCAGTCAACCATGTAGAGTTAATGACACATGAACCATTTTAGGTACATGGATTACCGAGTTGTACTGGCTATTGACAGTTTGACACTGGGCATGTGCTGAGAGGCCCTGGCCACTAGGGGGCGCTCAACAAACGGAGATTTAAAGTGAATTATTATACAGTATTTGGTTACCCTATACTGTAACCCAGTCAATGCATGAGAAATCACATAATCTGAACTGGAGGCCCTGTCTATGTTCCCACCCAGGATTTACTAATCCACCTGTGATTTGTACAGGTATCCCTTTCTCTGTCTTCCCCTCACTTACCAGTCCTGTACAGCATTAAATGAGTCCTGGTTGGTGATGTCATACATTAGTAGAAAGCCCATGGCTCCTCTGTAATATGCTGTAGTGATGGTTCGGTAGCGCTCCTGTCCTGCTGTGTCCTAGGACAAAACAAATGCAAAGCCAAGGTCAAATATACAGCACTGTACCATGCAACTTTACTCCATATTTACAAGATTAAATAAAGCTTGGTACATTTATCATAAAGCCTTGCTTTGTGTTCCATGGTTCATTCAGGGTTTCCAATATGTGACAGACACTGACTGCTGCTTGGGCTACTTTTGAACTGGAAGTAGAGTAGGGTATCGTGAGATAACTACTGTTTCTACTGTGAGCCAACAGAGGGCAGCCAGTTCTAATTTTCTAGCGTTAGATTGACGGAAATGATCACAAGTGCTTCAAGTATTTAAATATTGTAAATGTTATTAAAAACTTTTAAAAAACATTCTGCGCATTGATCTCTGATTACACACTCATAATCCACTTTAATAGGAACACCTGTACATATGCAGTTACCTAAATCAGCCAACCATGTGGGAGCAATGCAGTGCAAAAAACAAAACAAAAGCGTGCAGATACAGGTCAAGAGCTTCAGTTAATGTTCACCTTAAACAACAGAATGGGAAACAAGCGTGATCTGTGACTTTAACCATGCCATTACTCTGGTGCCAGATGGGGTGGTTTAAGTATTTCCGAAACTGCTGGGCTCTTGAGATTTCCATTCTCTTAAAAGCTCTGTGGTGTCCAGCCACAGATCATGTGTGTTACAGCGTAATGTAAAGGGTGTGGTTTCAAATGTGGCTTGGAGAGATGCAGCTGTGTCTAAAATGCTCTTTATAAGTGAAGTGGTTCAATTGAGCTTAAAGCTAAATGTAATTCATTGGACCTTACATGGACTTATATTTTATATAGTTCCTATCCAGATATAATCATGAAATGACTGGGTGCAAACACGGCCACTGAATTATCAGCAGAGGACAAATTAAATTTGACACCAGAGACTTTTTTTTTTTGCCTAAAGCAATCACCAAGCTGAAATCAGACAGGTAAGGGGTTGGCACGGCAACTATCCCACTGTCGCCTGGAGACCTGGTCCTGCACCCTCGTTTGCATACGAAAGAGGGAGAGGAAAGGTTGCTCAGGTAACTGCAGTGTATCACTCAGGTTGGATATCAAGCCTCTGGATGTGTGCATCACGTTACACTTACGAACACCTTTTTTATTGGAAAGCCAAGCTGTATGATCCACATAGCTAAGTTTTCCAATATAAAAAGTGTGCCCAAGCCTTTTTCCTTTTGGTTAACAACTGACTGAGGAACAGATATGATCAATAAACAAAAAAGAACACTGGTTTTCCCCATGATAATATGGCATGATGACAGAGAAGTCAATAATGTAAACGTCATCGTGGCTTTTACAAATGTGTCATATCCTGTTTTCTGTGGACAGTTCCAAGCAGGAAGGTGTGTCCCCATGCATGAGAGACACCACCATGTCTGGATACACACACACACACACACACACACACACACACACACACAGGTGATGAAAGTGCTCAAATGTTTAAAGCTTATTTGTGGAACTGAATCCACATATTATAAATGATCTGAAGCCTTCGATCAGCATAAACCTAACAAGAGCAAAAGCTGTTTTAATAAGATACTAAAGGAGCTGTTAGGGATACTTTCTCACAAAGTACCATGTACGCAACTAGTCAGTGACCCGAAGTGAAAGGACTCATGTTCCTCGTTGAAAAGCTGTGAGCGTGACTCATGGTCCAATCTCCTACATCTACAAAAGATTCCTGTGAAAGTCAAAGAGGTGGAGGAGAAACAAAGTCCGACTACAAGTGCAGATAACTCTTGAGGACCCTGCCAGCTAAGCTTCCTGGCATTCGAAAGGAATGAACAGAGGTGTGGCTTGCTCAGGAAACAGATCGTGCCAGCCATTCTGTGAGCCCCCTGGAAAAGGTAGTGCACACAAACAGGCCATTTCAACCTTGGATTGAAGCCACTGAGCACATTAAGGAGACTCTGGACTCAGTGAGGGTCTGCAAGCAGTGCCACTTTACTTCATCTGCCTGCTGTGAGAGTGCAAATCAATTATCCTACCTGCTATTACTCTAATATACAGCTTCCTGGAGAAGCGTAAACTATACCCAATATTTCACATGCTAGGATTAGATAAAAGGTACAGAAATTCAAATGCAGACAAGAATCATACTACGAGTCATCTGGAGAAAATGGCAAGGTAGTACTATATTTCCCTTGAAGAAAGGTTACTCACTTGCGGTTTGAAGGCACAGCAAATGAGCAATCCTTACTTCCCCAAGGGACAAATGTGACTCCCACTTGTTGACCATAAAAGTAGCATTTGGGCAGCAGTGAAAGCTTGCTACAGCACATGAGCTGTTTTAAATGATTATCACCTGCTAAAACTATTGATTGTGTTTGATGGTCTACAATAAATAAGGAACTAAAATAAAGCAACAATTAGACAAAAGATTTGATTTTTGTCTTGTTATTGTTTTATCATTGGGTGTGCATTCCACCTATTAAAATGTGATCCAGATTTACTAGGAACAAAAGGTTTCAGGTTTCTCATGAACAAGCTTCTCAAGAGAAGCATTAAAAAATGCATCAGATACTGGAAACAACTCCAAGTAAAACGATAAATGTAATCACAGTTATATTGCATAAATCATATATGTTTGGTGGTTGTTGTTATTTTTTTGTTGTTGTTGGTAATGGTCTTAACATAATATATCCACATGAATCAACTGATGTATTCATTCAACTCAACACAAGCAATAATGCTGATTTAGGAGAAGGATACCTTTGTTTGTTTTTCCTAGTCACACGTACGACTGAGGATTCAGAACAGAAATCAGCCATATTAACTTCATACCCCTGATATACGAGGTAGTAGCGTTGTTACGTACCAACTGCAAAAAAACTCACAAACCTGCCAGACCTGGAGAAATCCAGACAAACTGTTGCATTTTCAGCTCCAAAATTGCTGTTTTGATACACAGTCATGAATCCATAGTTGAATTAGCACCTGCTCATTTATCGCTTCTAAATAACCTGATTATACAACTGACTAAACAAACCTGAATAGGCGGCTTCAGGTTCATGCATATGCAGTGATGTCTTTGGCAGCAGAGCAAGAAGAGTTTGTGTTGGTTTAAGATGCATATATAAAGAACCATTTAAAACGTAAACGGCAGCACTTGTTCATCCCCAGCAGTATAAAGTGCACTTGGCACCACATTATAAGTAGTACAGAAAACTGGATAATAAGAAGGCAGACGTATGACGTGATTCACAGTTTTGCTAAGCAATCATAAAGGTAGTGTCAGGTATTATATTTCAACTTTACTGTAGCAAACAGGATGAAAGAAAAAAGTAAAAAAAAAAAAAGTGTCAATACGGATTTCATATAAATGCTGAATTGTGGCTGAGAAAAACAAATGATCTGCTGTCCGGTTTTGCGTCTCTACTCCTCAGTCAACACTGGCAAGAAACAAATGCTAGGAGGCATTACATTAGAGATTTTGTTTTGTAAGGTTGTCCATAATTAATTAAAAAAAAAAAAAAAAGCTTCTAGGTCAATTAGGGGTTCAACTGAAAATCCCTTCATTGTCTCTACTTCATGAACCCATGACTGTATTCTCTGATTTTTAAACACTGTATGCATATTCCAGGTAAACTTCACAGAGCAAAGGAAACAGAACCAAATCTTTGTAATGATCAAACAGTCAGAAGTATCACATATATCACATGAAAGAAAACTCTTCAGTGACTTCCCTTTTAGTTTTGTACACTATAACCCAAGCTAAAGCTGAATCCATAGTGATTTCCCGCAGAAACCGAATGAAGTCTGCAGAATTCTAATTGACTACAGCCAATGAAACAAAATCACTGTCATAGTCTCAAAATCCTGGCACTCGGACAAGACTGAGAGACACCAGAGATAGCTGGAGCTTTACACAGACACAGAGATATTACACTGTAACTGTGTAGAAACAATAAATACATGTTTACTCAAACATACCCAGATCTGCAGCTTGATCCGCTTGTTGTTGCGGAAGACCGTTTTCACCTTGAAGTCGATGCCTACGGTGCTGACGAAGGCTGAGGTGAAGGAGTCATCGGCGTAGCGGAACAGGAAGCTGGTTTTTCCCACACTGCTGTTACCAATAATCAGGAGCTTGAACATATAATCGAAGTTCTGATCGGCCGCATCCTTCTGAGAGGGCTGCTGCAGCAGGCGCGAGTCGTTCACCGTCGCCATCTGGAGGACACGAGACATCGAAATGTTAAACAACAGGTTATCGTGTCTCACTAAAACATTACGTTACGAACCCTTTCCAGTTCTACTAAACTGCATTTTCCTTTCCTCACATCAATATTCCAGCCAATCCACAATTTCTCTGAATTTTGCTCTAATCGTTAAACAGGAAGAGACATTTTCAGCAACCAGGTGTTTTCATTTCGTTATCCGTTTCCTAAGCAGCATGGACTATCCAGTTAGTATCATCTAAATCTGAATACTTTGTTACCCTTTGAGCATAACCTCCAGAGTCTAGCATCTCCAAAACAGCTAGACACCCCTACTAAGGTTCAGCTAAAATAGAGAGAAGAGAAAACCTCTCATCCAGCACTCCCTTATCCACCCTACTCCTCGCTCCACCCTTCTCCTCCTCCTCCTCCTGATCATTCGGGGCTATACAGCGCTCAGCTAGCCTCTGGCAAGGTGTGTCTCCATGACGACAGGCCCCGAACAAAACATGCAGAGCCATTAGAGAGAGCGAGCCGAGTGCGCTGGACACGACTCCTCTCCAGAGGTGCAGATATTATTACATAACAAAGAGCCAGGATGGACAGGCATTGTTCTGGATGGAAGAAGAGGCCTTGTTTAAATGCTAGCTCTGTCTGAGCACATGCTTCTGGAAACAGGTGAGTGTGTATGTAGGGGTTTGATGGCAGACCCTTGGCACAGGAGTGTAGCTGCAAGAGAAAAGTTCAAAGGAGCAGCAAAATGCATTAAATTTCACCTGCTGTTCGATGAAGCTTCTAATGCGTGTCAAACGTATTCATGGTTTTCTTAAGAAAACCAGTTCCTCATAAGCCGCCTGTTTTGACAGTTGGCCAACACTGCATGACGAGAGTGAAATGCGCTTGTGGGCTATATTGCAGGAGGTGTTGCAAATGTTTAAGGAAGAGGGCAGTAGTGTGAGGGAGGCTTTGAAGTGAATGCTGAAGAAAAGAGCTTCTTTAAAACGATCCAGTCAGCACAGAAAGCTTTTACAAGTACAAATATTGTAATAAGATCTCATCAGTATCCAGTGAAGAATTAAGCATTAAGATTTCATATAACAAGGAGCTGTATTAGACTAAATAATTGCATTTGTTGCTTGTGCTTTTACCAAAGCCCACAAAAAAGTAACTGGATCATAGACAGCTTTTGTAAATCAGCCAGAAAAAAAAAACTTAAGTCCCCAAAAAGGTCCCATTTGCAATGCAATGACCAATCTGCAACCACAGGCCTCCAGCAAGATCACACACACACACACACACACACACACACACACACACACAAACAAGATAACAGCAGCAATAACAGATCTTTCCATCCTGACTAAGCAGTAAACCTGAAGACATCACAGACAACTTAATTATTTATAGTTCATTTAATTCCCTTTGTCAAGCTAAACAAAACCAGTAAAACTGCCTGCCATTTTTTTAAAGGGTCAAATATCAGTTTCTTCATGCAAAACCTTCATTTTGTTGTTTGGACCAGAATAGTGGGGATCAGCTGATTGATTACTATCTCAGTGACGTCCTAGAGCTTCCAGGGGGCACAGAAAAACAACTCTTCCACCCAAACAGCCTTGTCCAGATTGCTCTATCCAAACTGTTCATACTTTGAAACCATCCTGAAGGATTGGTGGGGAATTTCATAAATAATGAAGAATGAGCGCGTTTTTGAAAGCCTAGGTACAGGTTAGTCCGCAAAAATCACCTGAAACAACCTAAAGATGAACTGATGGATTACTGGTTTGGGCATCAAACCAAACAGCACCCAGGACTGGAGGGAAGTGGGTTCAAGAAGGACTCTTCTTAGTGATTATTTGACTGATTTGGCATCTGTTGTGTAAATGTGAGTTCGATCCGAAACAGCATAAAGCACTCTTATGAGGGGATCCTCAGAGGGTCTTTGGATGGTTAAGGAGTCTAGCTTTCTGAAGCAGCTCTACTGGGAGCAAAACGGACAGCAGATCTCGGTTGTAGGTTTCTGTACAGGACCTTTAATAAGGAAGGGTTCATGGAGACAAACATCAGACCCTTGGGACTTTTTCCACCAAGTGGGCGGATTTGAACGGAGTCAGTTTTATACAGTGGCCAACATTTACAAATATTACTTTAGTACAATAATAAACGTTAAAAAACACAGTTTTAATCCCCATGCATACAAATATACTCGCTTACAAACTGTCACTATGGGCGCGCGCGTTTGGTTTGGTTTGTTTTTTTTCAGTAGCACTCGGTATCTTTCCCTAGTGTCTTACTTACAAATGAGCGAATCCAGGCGGAAGTTTGGACCGAAATTCAAACTTTTCACCTGGATACTTTTTGATACCTGAAAAACCCTGTATATATATTATATATTATACATAAACAAATGTTATCTAGTGACTTTCCCTAAAATGTAAACACAGCTTGTGAAAATCGTTCCGCCTCGAAGAACACAAGACTTGGGCTAAAAACAAATGGTTCCGCACCTCTAGGCTCCGATTCATCTCCTGTCTGCGCCAGAGAAACTGATATTACACAGGACACACAAATCCGAAAAAGAGAGACAGGGAAAAGTTCCAGTGCCTGCCTACCTCCTCCTCCTCACAGTGAGAGGCGCGAGAATCCGCCGTGTGCGCGCCCGGGGCTGCTCTTACCGGATATGTGCAGCTCAGCAGGGAGGGTGCTCTGCCGTTGCTAGGCTGCAGCGTGCACGCGGAACCGTACCGAGCAGAGCTCCCGGATCTGCGCCGGTGTGTGAGACTGAGGCAGCTAACCTATCCTGCCCTGCCCTGAACGGGCCTGTTGTACCCAGACCCTCCACGTGCACATACCTCCACCTTCCCCCACATCCCAAACTACACACTGCGCCACTAAACACCACCAGTATGCAAAGTTATAATATGGAAATCAAACGGTAGGCAACCAGGGCTCGGTCATGCGGCTCCGCACAGGTGTACCTCATTAGAGGTAATCACGGGGACCATTATTTTGACTATAAGGGACGAGTCATTCCAGAGATGGCGTGGGTTATTGCTCGTATTGAACGGACTGCTCTTTATGGATATACTCCTCATGGATATTTGCACTTATCCGGACTAGACAGTAATTCCACTTACGTGACCAGTCTGTGCTCCGGAAACTCATCTTGTCTTTGTTTTGTTATTTGGTTCCTGGTGTCAGTTTATCTAAGTTTGGTTTTGGTTCACGTACTTTTGTTTTGTCCACATCCTCATACCTATGTTTGGCTCCGCTTTAAGTACTATACCAGTTTAGTTTCCGTTTACATATACCCGTGTTTGCTTCCCCCGTTTTCTGTCTAGTTTTGTCTTTGTTCCAAAAAACATCACTTGGATTACACACCTGATACCTACGTGCGCATGCGTTTGCCCATCATGCACCCTCGTGACAGAAAACTTCTGATTGGATTACTGTATAGTGTTAATAAAACATAAAGCACTACTGAGTACTGCTGTCCTGCATTTCTCACCAATTAGGTTGTAATCAACTGGAAAAGTTGAAATAACTTTTTTCAAAGACAATTTGAATAAATATCTTCAATTTCACATTACAGTTTAAGCTCTATGGCCTAGGTCCCAGGATGTTGCCAAATTGTTTTTTTTTAGAATCCGTGGGATTGAAAACAGGAACTTGCTACTTGGCGCAGGGGATTCTGGGAAGAAGGAGCCGGCCATTCTTCTCATTCATGTCTCATTCTTATTTCTTTTTTGTCAGTGATGCTGTGATACTGACTAATGAAGCTGCTTTGAAAGTACAGCCATGTTACATAAACTTAATGTAAACTATTAAATTGAAATAAATGTTTAAGTGCAGCTTTAGGATGTTGATCATGGATGCGTCAGCATTGTGTATTTGCTCTAACCTGTGCTATTTCACCTTTAACAATGAAAGTGTTCTCTGTTTTTGTGTCATACACAATTGTCGCACCAATTAAGTGAAACATGGTTCTCATGGCTCTTGACAACTTCTTTTTAACCATTTATCTGGCAAAAAAAACCCAAAAACATATTTGGTAACTTCAGCAGACAAACATAATGGTCTCCCGTGGTTCTCCATGAGGTCATCGAACCACATGGATTTCTACCATCCTAAAGAAACGTACAACTATATTAGTCTTTTTTCTTTTATATGTGTGTGTGTGTGTGTGTGTGTGTGTGTCTTTAAACATAATATTTTTGGAAGGTTTTTGCAAATTGTATTTAAAAATTTTTGGCCATATATGGGAAGTTCTACTGACCTTGATTTGAAACAGTGAAAAAAAAAAAAAATCTTGTAATATGAAGTCTTGTTATATCCTCCAAGAACACTCTAGGGTTAAAATTTTACATTTTTGAAGTATTCCACTCAGTGCCCTATAAAGGGTTCTTTACATTTGTGTCTTGATCTTGTTAGAATTCAGAATAGTATTAGCTATGACAAAACAAATGTCAGCAATGAAGAACAAACAGAAAAAACACAAAACTATAATAGCATTTTTAAAATTTTATTAATGTTTACACAAAAATGGAAAATGGTTATCCAAACACTATTATCAGACAGTTATCAGACTAAAAACTCTGCTGGGGGTAATACACTAAGAAAGCATGCAAATGTGTATTATTTTTGTTGTTGTTGTTGTTAGATTACACTGGTCAACAGTCATTTTGCTACTGGAATTCTGTCAGCTGTACCTTATAAAATTCGACATGCTGATTCTAAATCTGAAAACCTTATTCACGTCACGTTTTTAAGTTATGCGCCGGTTTGTGTTTGTTTCCATCCAATCTTGGCAATGTAAGCGATGTGCATGGGGAAAGATTTCATCAAGATATGAAGACGATGGAAAGCAGATATCAGGGAAAGTTCAATCCCAGTATGATGG
>JAQMCW010000008.1:10587375-10599484 GCA_030068335.1 Chrysichthys cranchii | reverse complement strand
TATTTCTGTGTGTGTGTTTGTGTGTGTGTATATATATATATATATATATATATATATATATATATATAAACTGCAGAAACAAAATCCTAGCCTGCTTCAGAGACCATGACTGTATATGCAGCAGCTTTGTAAGCGGTTCTGTATTAAGACGAATACATCAGATACCTTTGTAATTTTTTCCACAGTAAAAATGCGATTTGAAAGTCTGCAGTTTCATCAGGTCTATTAGTTCATGGCCTGGTCCTGGCTGGTGTAGATGAATGCACTGGTGCGTTTTAGCACCATGGGAATGCCGAGGCCACAGTACACGCACGCAGGTGTATGCCATGCCTAAAGCCAATCCACATTTAGTTTGTTTTGTCTTTAATTATGCCACAGTGGTGCAGGGGTTAGCACGGTCACATCACCGCAAGAACCGGTCCCTGGGTTCAAACCATAAGGTGACATGGGAGAGGATTTTCACTTCTGTACCTTCCCACTCCCACAGAATTACTGCTCTTCCATCCTAATCCCAAAACAGAATTAAAAAAAACATCTTCTCCTGTCCCATTCTGGATGAACGACTTGCATCCCTCTCCCTTTCCCATGTTTAAAATAAACGACATAGCATTTATTCATATTTGAGCTGTATATTTATTCATAAAAATTGACCTATTGGTATTATGATTTCCAGTCCCACCAACTTCCATTGACTTTTTTTATTTTCCCCTGTACCGTCCCAGGCATGTAATGTGAAATAGACTCCCGATCATGGATCGTGCATCATCCAGCCACTCCGGTTTCCTCCTACAGCCCAAAGATGCCAACCTAGGTCAACTGGCTACTCTAAATTGACCGTAGGTGTGAAAGGGAGGGTGAATGGTGGTTTGTCTCTGTGTTAGCCCTGAGATAGATTGGTGACCTGTCCAGGGTGTACCCTGCCTCTCGCTCGAAATCAGCGAGGATTGGCGCCAGCTTCCCTGGCAGATGAGCAGTATAGATGATGAATGGATGGATGGATTTTCATTTTTGTAAAATATAAATTACATGACAGTACTTTTCTTTGAAGTAAGAAAGGACCCATAAGGGCTAGGATAATTTATGATCGTGGTTTTGCAACATTTTTTCCTAAAAGCTGCCAGTGTTTCTCTTTAAACAACTCCATGCACTTTTTCTTCCCCGTTTTTTAGGGAGCGAAGTCGAAACACGGGTATAATATCTTGTACCGTGTGCTTGGAGGAGTTCCAGACGCCAATCACCTGTATCCTTTTAACCAACTTTAAATCATGCTCCTTGTGATGCATGGTTTGAGCTAATGTGTTAAGAGAAATGTCAGAATCTAGCTGCTGAACTTAATGTTGTACTAATTCATAAGCATTATACACAACGGAGAATCAGAAAGTAAAGGCAAAATACATTTAACGGTTTTAATAGAAGTAAGTGTGAAAACTGAACATATCACTTTTCCGCACGGTCCCCATGTAAGGCGATGCATTTGTCGTATCTTTCAACTAGCTTCTGTATCCCGCAGAGAAGTTGTTTTTCATCTACTCCCAAAGCCAGGTGAGCACCGCTTCCTTTACTTCACCATCAGAGGTGAGTCTGCGACCGCACAGCGCCTCCTTCAGTGGACCGAAGATGTGATAATCGCTTGGCACCCGATCTGGGCTGTAAGGAGGCTGTGGAAGATGTTCGAACCAAGAGTTGTTGCACTGTCTCTACTGGCTCTGCTCCTGGATGAGGACGTGCATTGTCACATGCAGCAAGACTGTTTTAGACCGCGTTCCTCTTCTTTTACTGGAAATTACAGGTTTAAGTCTGTTTCTCAGCAATGCACAGTGATTTGCACTGTTCACTGTTTGCCCATCCGCTCGGAAATGTGCCAGAATAGACCCCGTCATGTCTCAAAAACACATGAACATGATTTTCTTCGGGGGAGGACTGACTTCTTCACTTTAGAAGATGAATGTCCCCACTTCTTGCTTTGTCTTTTGCTCTCTGGGTTATTGTGCAATTGTAAAAGGAAATTGCCTCTACTTTTTGATTCTTCCTTGTATATATATATATTTCTATATAAACATGGCTAACCTTATTTGTCAAAAAAATTTTATTTTGTAAATTGGTGTTAAATCAGATGAGTACTTACAATGCATTATGGGTAATCTAATGGTTCTGTAGCCAAAAAGAGTACAGTGTATGAAGAACACACGCATGTCGTTAGAACCGTTTAAGACGTCTGGGCATCGGCTGTAGCATTTAACCAGGAGCTGGAGCTTCGTTCTTCCTTAACCTCTGCCTCAGATCTCTCGGAGCCCGTGGACGTCTACAGCGATTGGATCGATGCTTGCGAAGCAGCCAATCAGTAGCTCATCTCATTGGGTCAGAGGTCACAGAAGACTTCATGGCCCTACAGGACTACAAGGTGTATTATTTTGTATCATGAAATGTATTCTGCAATGCCCGGTTTGTCTCCTGATTTAAAGCAATCGTTTTCAGTCATGTGTGATCACTCTGCTCCCTTTGGTTATCGTTACACGCAACATTTAGACGCAACGGAAATTGGGTGAATTTAGGAGTTTGCGAAGCAGCCAATGTTTCTGCATTTAGTAATAACAGTTTAGACCCACATTTATCACTGGGGAATTTGTGAACTTTGTTTGAACTTTTCAGTTGGAGTTTAGGTTTTTATATGTCTAATGATCAGTCGAGTAAATGTCAATAAAGATGTGCGAACCTTCCTTCTTAGGAAGTTTGTGATGAAATGAGAGTCACTGCAGTTATTTTTATACTTACACAATATGTTCATGTAGGATGAAGCTACTGTTTATTTGGCATTGCGATTCGTCAAGGGAAAAAAAAAATTTTCCATTTCAGTAAAGCTTTATCCTGATCCGGATCACGGCGTATCCAAAGCCTGTTCTGGCTGGGAATTCACCCTGTACTGTACACCAGTAGTACACCATGCATGCACTCTTTGATACCTGGGGCAAGTTATTTCAGCCAGTCCACTTCCTGGCATGTTTGTAGGAGGGGGGAGGAAACCCACATGGGTGCAGGGAGAACACTGAGACAATAACCTGAGCTCAGGATTGAAGTAGAGACCCTGGAGCTGTGATTGGCACTCGATGAAAGAAAACACCACCAATGCAGTCTATAATTTGAAAAGTGGTTTAATAACTTGCAGGTTCTGAGCCGATGAAGAAACAGCACTGAGTCGAGAGATTCTGTAGTTCAAGATTGTCAATTAATCAGTTAATATTCACTTTTTATCGCTCTGCACTTGGCCGATTTTGTGGTTCCTTTCAGAACTTTGACACCGAAACGTGCGGCTGCATTTAATAGTAATTTTATTTGCGAAACCTCAGCCTAAGCAAACTTGAGTCGCTGTGGTCGCTAGGCAACACAAAGGGAAGTATGTAACAAATTTCACATAATTGCAGTTTAGGTATGCCAGGATTGTTCCAGTCCCATCCCCATGCTCCACTTCTTCTTCTTCTTCTGAAATATGACCACAAGATGGCACAAATATCCATGTACTGCACAAGAGAAGTATTCATAATTTCATCTGGAAATGCGTTTCCTCGGGACAGGAAGCACAGTACAGTGCATATGATTTCCTTGCTGATTTATACAACACTATCAGTGTGCATACTAGTTAGAAGAATAAATAAATAAATTTAAAAAAAAAGGGGGGGAATGAAGTCATGTCAGCTGTCATTACAGATTGAATATTGGGCTTAAATAGCCCTCCTGCCATGTAAGTCGGCACATGTACTGGAGCACGGGACTGTACTTGATGTCGCTGTTGAATGTTTAACTCTGATTGGTCAGCAGGTGTTGATTAATTTTCTGCTTGTATAACAGTACGGTTTTGTCAGTAGGCTGCAGGCTGTATTTCAAATGATAAGTTTGTCATAGTGCGCTAGTTCTAATATGTTATCATTTCTGTCGAAATTGCGACTCGTATGGCGGATTGTTCACATTAAACAGATCATGAGTCTATGAGGAGATGGCGTAGTGCTGTTCTGAGTCTTCAGGAAGGAGGAGTTGTAAGGTTCTATACTGTATAACATCACAACATCACATTTTGTTTGTCTGATTTTCTTTGCAAGAGATACAAAGTAGAGGCTTTCGCGAGAACCCGTGTTAATAGTTGCTGTAAATGCAAGTGATAACATTTGACAACATGATGTTTGTTTCAGAACGTTCCACGTAACTATAACTGGATAAAAAGTACTATTTGTTGTTCTTTAAGGAATAAACAAATGTTTGCCCTGGGACACAGCTGTGATTTTAAAAGAGTAAAACATTTAGGAATGTGTCGTACTGTAAAATACTCATCTTCAAGGTGGTAGCAGGTCCCTAATCACTGATTATCACTGATTAATTTGCTCTTTCAGCATGCTGTAAATGTATTTATTTATTCATTCATTCATTCCCATATGAATGTCCCATGCAGTTTAATTCGCAGGCGAGTCTTTGGAAGTCTCTCAGCATGTCTTCTCAAAATGTTTATATATATATATGTTTATATATTTTTCTGGTCTCGATGGTCAAAGTTCAGCATTACCGTCTGCCTGCCATCTTCCATTAACGACCCGGACCTTGCTGCTCTGAGTGCATGTGCTCATATTAAAGATCATTACAAACCCATGCATTTTTGCACTGGCTTGCTGAATTCCACATGAACTTGAAAACTAGTGCAAGCCCTTCTGTAACTGCGTGTAAGAATGTTGCTGTGTTCTCTCTTCAGATGGGATTTACAAATATGGACATAAGCACTTAGCAATTCCATGCCTTGGTGAAACCCAATCTGCACCTGATCTTTCACTTAAGTCGCCGTCTGCCCAAACGTTTCTTCATCTGATCAGGAATTCTTTTGTTGTAAAAGAGCCAGTTCACATGACTGCAGTTAACTCTCGCATGCATCTTCGTCTCACTCTCCTCAACCACGGTGATGGTGTTGGAGGCTTACCGGAGGATCGTTACTTTTACCAGGCGAAAGCTGTCTCTGGTTTGGAACGTTTAACCCTTTATCGGGCGAAGAACCACGTTTGGTAACTTTAACGGACATCCAAAGTGGCCCTCCCATGCCTCTCATTGAGGCTGTAAAACCACATGGATTTCTCCCATCCCAAGCAAATGTTCCTTTAAGTTTATATCTGTTTTTCTGTTTAAAATTTTAGCTTAGACTGGCCGTATATGGTAACTCTATTGACCATGACTTGCAACATAAAAATGCAAAAAAAAAAAAAAAAAAAAAAATTCTTGTAATATCTTTTAACATCCTCCCATAACACTCTAGGGTTGAAATTTTGAATTTCTGAGTATTTCAGTTAGTGCCCTATAAAGGCGTAAAGGTTCAACATCTGAGGGGTTTCCTTTGAGAAACGATTCCATGTGGAACCCCTGTAGAAACCTACGACTTTTCCCTGTTTACGGATCGCGTTTTTCTAACAATGTATGTTAGGCACAAATAATAATTTGCTCTAAGGGCCAGAGTTCAGCACAGTTTCATCTCGGGCTCAGACGCTCTTCATATGGGCCACTTTTGAGCTCTCTTTTCTGCCTACAAGTTTCAGGATCTTCTGGGTTGCAATCTACACTTGTGTATACACACACTTCCATGTGCTGATTTCCAACAGGAAAACGTTGCATCTTTCAATTCTTTGACAAAAGGAGGTTTCCTGAGCAAGACAATATCACCTGATTGAAGAAAGACGTCTTTACTCTTGTATGTTTGCCAACAACGATCTCTGGCGTCAGATCGCCTCTTTGTGTTAAAGTGGGCATTTTGCTGCCACATTTTGCACAAATATACCTCCTGCTCGAAGGCCACCTGATTTAGCTCACCAGTTAATAAATAAGCAAGGAAATCACCACACACTGCTGGACTCTCACCCTCTCCCACTAGTCCTGAACCTGTGACCCAAAATTCCCAAAAACTTGCTTCATAGGAACTTTAAAAAGTGAACTCGGGTTAATCTGTACTGTGTTGCCCTGTGTTGTGTTTCTGCATGTGAACAGAAGTGATGCAGGAGGAATTTATTATTCAAGGCACAGAGTGTGTTTTAGCAATTAGCTGTAATGGAAACAATCTATCAACTTTTACACACTTCCAAAAGCCATGCAATGCCGGAGTGGTGTACGTTACATTCTTCACGTCACGTTGTACCGTACCTGTAGATTTTAGCTTGATTTAAAGCCTCGCGGCTAAACGATATGTCCATCTGTGAACCGTCTTCTTATGCGCCTGTGATGTAAAAGACAGAAGAAACGAGACGGGAGAGAGAACATAACATGGACTGCAAGAATTTCAGGAACCAAAAAAGGACGGGTTTGATTTTGGATGTCCGACTGGAACAAGGCTGCGCTTTCTCAGGAGTCCTCATAGGCAACAAAACTTCTCTCGACAAGATGGATAACGTTCTTAGATGTTAGTCAGTGTCCTCAGCTGCGCTGTGCTTGGTTAGTACCATAGCATCCTTGTGGAATCATTTTTTTTTCTATTGCTATTACTTCCTTTTTTTTTTTCTTTCAGTGTCATTTCTGAAGCATAGTTTTGTCCATTTGCTAAAACAGAATGCCATGCAAAGTGATGTCAGGAAGCTGCTACACTCCAATTTAAAAAATAAAATAAAATAAAAAATATGAACAATTCTGAGTGAGAAGCAGGAACAGCCCGTGGCAGAAAAATATATTAAAAAAAAAAAAACAACTTTTTTTTTTCTCCATTCCATGTTAAATTAGCCCTAAAGTTCTGGTTTGGTGGATGGCTGTTGACTGTTCGTATGGTCTTGCGGGATGAGGTTTACATTGTTTAAAAAGTGGGCAAGAAATTTGTGAATTTTAAAAAAGCAGCGGTGTGTGGGCGTCTTAGTCAGAATACTGGTATCCATCGATCTGCATGTCCTGCCCGTTGTCCATGTAGTCTTCGGCGTAAGTGCAATACTTTTTGTCATAGACCTGACGCGGGAGCCCGTAGACAGTCATGCCTGACTGCGATGCCACCTTGTTAGTACCCATCTGCAGTGAGACGATGGACATGTCGCAGTTTTCCATGTCCAGCTTCTTCTCAAAGATCTGTCGCTTGGTGCCCGGTGCTGTCATACCAGACTGAGTAGCAAGAACAAACATAAAAGAAGGAGCTGATAATACTGTTAATACACGTTAGTTGAAGCCTGTACACTATATGGGCAAAAATATGTGGACACCCCACCAATACACCCACATGTGTGGGCCTTACGCAAATTATTGTCACAAAGTTGGAAGCACACAATTGTCTTTGAATGCTGTAGCATTACGATTTGCGTCACTAAAACTATGTTACATTACAGGCATTTAGCAAACGCTCTTATCCAGAGCGACGTACAACAAGAGGTACTAAGAGGCTCAAAGCTGTTCCAGGTGAATATGCAAAAATCCCCCAAATTAGTGGAAAACCTTTCCAAATGATTAGAGGCAGCAAAGGGGGACCAACTCCATATTAATGCCTATGGTTGTGGAATGGGAAATTCAAAAAGCACGTACTGGATGCGCTTTTGATGGTCAGGGGTCCACATACTTTTGGTCACATTTTGTTTATGAAAGTTTTAATAATATTCAATTCACTTAAATTTCATTTATATAGCACTTTTAACAATGGACGTTGTCACAAAGCAGCTTCACAGTACATAGAGTCTAATTAAAAGCTTATTCATCTATAAATGTATCTATAAAAGTACATACACATCCAGATACACTGGACCCTCGGCTCGCGAACGCAGTGGATGGCGAACAAATCGACGTCCGAACTGAATTCCTGAGCAGATTTTGTACTGACTGACGAACAAATCCTCGACTGACGTACAGACAGCTGACCCACGCTTCACGGCACAAACCTTAAGTTCCGGTCAAGCACTCGTGGTGTGAACGTGTTCAACCCGTTTTTTCGTTGAGAGTAAGATGCCTAAGCGTATAAAAGTTGAAATAAAGAAAGAAATAATCGCAAAACATGAGAATCTTGTCTTGCTATCCCTCCACCACTGCTTTACGCACACTTTGCGGCACAAACATTCACTTCCGGTCAAGCCCTTGTGGTGTGAACGTCTTCAATGCATTTTTTCATTGTGTTTCTCTGCATTTTTGCTCTATAAGCTTCATTATGGGTCCCAAGAAAGTGAAAAGTGGAAATGGCAGTGAGAGTAAGAAGCCTAAGCGTATAACAGTTGAAATAAAGCAAGAAATTATCGCAAAACACGAGAGCCGCCACCATATCCCTTCGCCACCGTCCACCTACGGCAGCGACTACGTATCCACCGCAAAGGTAACGTGCGTTAAAATCATCTGTTTATGTAATTTAGTTTTATTCTTCTATAAATAAGGTTATTTTATTTATTTGATTGCCACACGTAAACCTATATGTAAAGAATAATACACTTTAAAAACATGTTTTGAGGGCTGAAACATTCATTGTAGTTACATTCATTTCAACGGGAAAAGTTAATTCGGGTTGCGAACAGAGTCTCGGAACGGATTAAGTACGCGAGTCGAGGGTCCACTGTACATCCCTAATGAGCAAGCCTGTTACAACGGTGGCAAAAGGAAAAACTCCCAGAGTCGACAAGAGGAAGAAACCTTGAGAGGAACCAGACCCCAAAGGGAGCCCATCCTCATTTGGGTGACACTGTTTAGTGCCATTATAACAACCCACATCTACATCCATGTGCTACAGTATATGGTCCAATAATCCAGTTGTGTAACACCAGATTCACTGTAGTTTAAATGTAAACCATGTTCAGTTCAACTACAACATCGTCATGGAAATAAATTACAACAGACAATGCAATTATATCCCGTTCATCTTGAAAATAAAGCTGTAAATAAATCTATTTGCCTCCTCTTGTGATTGATAATCTGCCTGGTATTTAAACATGTCACCTAGCTGCTGAGATAAATTACAACCAAACAACCATTTTTTTGGGACTTGTCCATAATACCAAGGTGTAAACCAGATAAAGGTATAAAACACTGAATAATCACAGATTGCATTAACTATATGAAACACTCCCACACAGATCCCAGTTATAATCACATAAAGCAGTGATGCTACACTTCATAAGCACCTGATTGGCTCCTTTGTTAGTTCCCATCTGCAGACTGATTGTTGACTGGTCCAGGGGATTCTCCATGCCAGCTTTGGGGTCATAGAGGTGACGCCTTGTGCCGTATGATGTCATCCCCTTCTGGCTGGCGAACTTGTTGGTCCCCATCTGAAAGAATCCACATTATCGGTCTTAACGCAGGAAGTCCAAAAATGTCAGGACCCAATGGAAGTAAGCCTACACATACTTAATATTTGTGTTTATTATTTACAACATATGCTCTGCAGGTGCACCCTTACACTCTACACATGTTCTCAGCCACTCTATCGTGATTTTGTGTTTTTTGCCGAAAATATTTGGTCAGCATAATCTCACTGGGTCCTGACGTTTCAGACGCACTGTGTACCAGGAGTATATATATATAGCCTTTTAGACAAAAGATAAGACACAGAAACGCAGACTGACCTGGAGGCCGATAACGTTGCGCCCCTCCTTCAGTTTCTCTGGGGCGAATCGACGCTGCTGTTTCTCTGCGTACTTCACCCCGATGTCAGATTTAGTATGAAAGCCTTTAGATTTAGCCTGCGCACAGGGGAAGAAGGGGAACGATGGAAATACAATCTGTATTACGAAATGGACTGGCACTCCACTGAATGATATGAAGCTGCCGTCAGCCTTCTCATACACGCAAGCTCTTCTTTGGAAACTTACATTTTTAACAAATCAGGCCTCATCTAAATACAGCTGCATGCACTTTGCATATTTAATACAGTTTTAAAAATGTTAAAAGTAAAATATTTATTTCTCTCGTAATGCATTGGTAAGACATTTACAGAAAAGTTGATTTTTTTTAATGCCATTTTTGCCTTATAAACATGTTATTTAAAACACAGGAAGGTTTAATATGCAACCCTATGATATGGGGACACTTTATTTATTTAACATTTACATAAGGAGTCTCAGGTCAGTAGGTTTTCTGAGAAGAGACGAGGACTTTAGGATCTATCCTCAAGAGGACTTTCCTTGGTCATACTCATTTAAAGAGCAAAAAAAAAAAGAGGCTAATGAAGGATGCGCTACACAAAGTCCAGAAAGACCACAAAGTGTTTATTGTTTTATTATTTTGAGATCACAACTGATTTTTTTCCCTTGCGATCACAATGTAAGAAAAGTTGTTTTCTTGAAGTCCCAACATATTTTTCCTCATTAGGTCAAAATGCATTAATAGACATACGTGATGTATCCGTTTTTACTTTAAATCAGGTACTAATACAAGACAAAATACTGTATCTGGTGTAGTGTAGAGTATCTGCCTTGCAGCTCTGAGCTCCTGGGTTTGAGCAGGAACGTGGGTGACGGTGTGGAGATGCTCTATATTTCACTGCAAATTTCCTCTTCGGGAACAATCAAATATCTCTCTCTCTCTCAATCTCGCCTTATGTTTATCGGTTCTAGACAATTTCCAAATTAGTCTCTGTCAGAAGCAGAGACTGCTGAGGAGGAGGCTCAGAAATCTGTAACTACACGGTCACGAACACTACACTAATCCACAAATGGTGATCCTTAAAGGTCAGTTTCATTACCAGCCAGTTTGAGGGACCAGGAAAACCCCATGCTTATCAAATGATGTTTGAGAGACGCAGCCTAAAAAGCATGCTGCTCACAAGACAAATGGGGAACAAAATGTCCAGAAACAGGATTTAATTACTGCAAAAGTTCCACAATACCGATTAAATGACAGTGTGGCCCCGGCCACAAGGATGGTATTATCCTACACGAGCTTGGCAAATAACATTTGTTATCACGAGATCACAATAAAAAATAATTTATGATCTATTTATGATCTATGATCTAATTTATGAGCACAAGAAAAGGAAGTCATGCTCTCTATATAAGAGGACAGAAAAGAAAACCTCAGGGCCTTTGTGGATTTTCTAAAAGTATAAAACACAGCAGATAACAGATAATAAATGAAATAATCATCTGCAAATTGCTGTAGTGTAAGAGGAATAAAACATGTTGCATTTTGGGAGATAATCACCCACCCTGTCAATGAGCATGTTGATTTCTAAAAAACATTCCCCTATTGGGTTTTATTCCTTATTGGTTTATTAACATTTTAATGACACTATTAATTCACTGGCCATATGCTTCTTATTAAGTACGCTACGTGGAAAAAACAATTAAAAATCCAGTAGCTCAACATCCTTAAGAGGTCTGTGCGAATTCAAATATGCGATTGCCCAACCACAGGCTGTACACTTCACCACTGCCCCACTTGGCTCACCGGTGGCTTTATAAAAGAAGTTCGAAATGAATTCTGACATTTGCAATTTGTTCTGCTTTTTGTTCCACGGTTAGTTTCACGTGGCAATGGGTATTTATTTACACAGCACGTTTACAGGCCAGCGTTTTGCAAAGAACAAAAAGATTTAGAACAATCCCTCTTCCAATTACTGTTTGACTATACTTGTTATTTTATTGTATTTTACAATTGCTATTAAAATGCTATTAAAACACGTAAACCTAGCTAACTGTACATACGCTTTAAATTTTGCGTACTTCTGTTTGCATTAGTAGTCCAGCAAACATGTTAAATTGTAGGTTTGAGTTACGAGAACTTTTGAACCCTTTCGGGGCGGGAATGGACTAAAGTCGACATTTAGGGGTCTGGTGCTACGGCCATGCATACACGTCGAGAAAATTAAATAGTTCAATTGTACTCGCTAGGCGGCGACATTCTAGGTAATTTTTAGTAATATACTGTTACTGTTGTGTGTCAGGGTACCATCTGGAGCACGTTGTTGACAAGCTATATTACGATATGCAGTAAAAATGCCACGGAAAGGAAAGTGTTGCAAGGAGGTTCTGAAATTAGTGATGGATGATATATCTGACCTGTCTGACAATGATTTTGACAATGCGGAGATGGATAGCGAGAGTGAAAACGAAACTGCAAGGGCTTCTAGAAATCTTGAAACTGACACTGCAGGGCCGTCTACAAGGGGAAAAACTCGTCAAGCTTCCACTCGTTCTGCCGCATCATG
>JAQMCW010000008.1:10462528-10482312 GCA_030068335.1 Chrysichthys cranchii | reverse complement strand
CCTCATGACCGCTTGAAGAACTTTGGACAGTTTAGCGTATGTTTTCCAAGAGGTGGCGCTAGCCGTTGTTTGCCGAAGCAGATAAGTTACGGTGGGCTTATCAAAATGGCGTCCACGGTGGTTCAGGGGGTACTGATCCATCTTGCTCCGCTGTAGAATCTTTGATGTGAACTTTACCTGAAGCCGCTGGCTCATACCTACATGGTTTTATGGGTTGCACTGCTGCCACACAGTTGGCTGATTAGATAGTTACATGAATAAGTAGGTGTAGAGGTGTTCTTAAAAAAAGGGTTTAGTGTGCATATATGATATGTAAAATGAATGGCAAGTAATTCATAGGAAATAGGTGCCCTTAAAGGGTTTTTGGCCCCCTCTGGGATTAATGAAGGGAAGTAAAATCCCTTTAGGCACCAAGAATCATGAATAATCCATCCAGAGCATTCCTAGAGAATTCTTGTGCTTCCCTTGAGATTTTGTTATCATATATCAACATTATTTTTTCCCCTTGCACATGTAATTAAAGTGTAATGTCCAGTCAAGTGACTTTAATTCTCATTCTTCTATATAGCTTATATATATTGGAAAATTGTTTCTCCAGGGCCAGGGTGCAACACATGACAATATAAGTGCAAAACAAGCAAGTGAGACAAGTGCTAAATAATAAATAAATAAATAAATGCACTGGACATGCACACACACATTCACACACTCATTCATAAAATGAAGTGTATTGCTACAGAACATGTGATGCGGCTTGGGCGGCTGGTTGCTATGTTCAGGCACGGCATTGCAGTGGATCTGGGAAGATTTATTGCCTCTGGTGTTTGCTTATATTTTCTGGCCTTGAAACTAACACCACCGCCCTGCTGGAACGGAGCTGCTTACATCTTGGCATATATCATTTTAACACTGGTAGATAGGGTTAGATAGATATGGGGTTGCTGGTAAAAGGGGAACTGCTTCTTTAAATTTCCCAACAAGTTATGTAACTGCAGATGGAAAGTGTTGTCCTTGCCATGTGCAGTCCCATTAGTTGGGTCTTTTGCATCTACACATCCATCAGCAATATAACTGCATGCTTACATTTTTTGCCTACATACAGTCAGTGCAAGGAGTCAGAAAGGGGTAGATGTTCTGCATTTTCTCATAAGAATCATCTCATTCTGCCACAGCTCTGTGTTGGTGTTAGGATGGCTCCTAGTAGCCGGTTTGCACCTTGAGGAGTCCAGGTTTTCTTTAAAGCCCCTCACATGTCTGAATAAAGCACAGAAACGCAGGGTAAATGGATAAACACTCAGGATTGTCAGGGCAATAATCTCCTGGTTGAACTTTAATTTGCTTTACCCTTATGACTTGCTTTTGACTGTCAAAATGGTGCTGCACATGTACCTGAACAGGTCATGCCATTAAATCATAAGTGTAAGGCAGAAAGTGAAGTGCAGTTTAAATTGTAAAATTGGATATTTTGTTTATTAAAGGTCAAGTGATTTTTTTAAGGCAAAGAGTCAGAGTATTTAAGCGTGACTGTTCACTTGTGGAGGAAAAGGGATCGAATCCCAAGAATGGTTCATTCTGTAATGGTATTTTAGCCTTATTTTACTTCTCAATACTTCTTTGCTCGCTCAGCCTGCTGCTGGAAATGTGAGCATTCAGCCAGGGGACACTGGGTACAAGACGCCAGCTCAGCCATCTCTAAAGCACATCTCCAAAGAAACAGCAGTACAAAATTATTGCTAGCGGGCATTTTTAACCACTTGGTAAAGAGGAAGAGATTGGTTCGAGTATTCAGTTTAAGCATATTCTGCATTTTGTTTTCCATCTCAAAAATATGATGTGCATAACTTTGGACTTTAGCAACTGGAAACATGCTACAGACAATAGCAGAGAGCGAGAAATGTGAGGCTTTTTGGAAAGAGAGACAGTTGCGATGTTCAGCAGGCAATAAAATTTCAATACTTGTACCACAGACGCAGCATGTTGAACAGACGAAAGGCCTTCAAGAATCACCTGGGTATAAAATGTAACCAAGAGTGGAAGAATCTTCTTCTGAGGAGATTCAACTCATCATCAAATTGAAGACTTCAACTGTACTCAATTAATCAGATTGAATTTTTTTTTCTTCATGTTTTGGAGTGCTAGGTTGGTCAAGGGATACTTATAGTTCTTGGGTAGGCCTATTCTGTTAGCCTATTGTTTATGTCACTAATCATTTTAGTTGTATAATGTTCAGCCTTGAAGATAATATGTGCCTACTAGGTTTCAAGTTGCATGTAAATATTAGCAGAGGATTCTCCAGAGCCTTGTATGGGTGCCTTGACCTGGTGGAGGTTGCATTAAGCGCTCACGTGCTTTTTGTCAGTAAATGCTGCTGGTTCCGTTGATATCAAGCTCAGAGAGTTGCTATCATGCAATGGTGTGCAGATGGTACATGTTTTCTAGGGTTTGTTGATTTATTTGTGTGTGTGTGTGTGTGTGTGTGTGTGTGTGTGTGTGTAGTGATACCAACAAAACTCCATAAAGGTTCAAGTACACAGAAATGAGCAGTGAGGGTAAAGAACTGATTTTTTTCCTTTTATCTGAAATGCATAATCAGGGTAAACTCCAAAAAAAGGAGAAATGATTTACTTCTATTATATATAAAATAGCAATTATCACTCATCTAACTCATCCTCTGCTGATTAATCCTGTTCAGGGTCGAGGGAGGAAGCTGGAGCCAGTCCCAGCTGACTTTGGGGGAGAGGTGGGGTACACCCTGGGCTGGTCACCAATCCAGCGCAGAGTGACACACAGAAACAGACAATCATTCACACTCACATTCACTCCTACGGGCAATTTAGAGTAGCCAATTAGCCTACTCCTCTCTCTGCATGTCTTTGGACTGTGGGAGCAAACCGGAGTACCCGGAGGAAACCCACGCAGACACGGGGAGAACCTGCAAACTCCACACAGAAAGTCACCAAGGTCGACCCTAGGATCCATCCCCGGACCTTCTTGCTGTAAGGTGACAATGCTATCCACCACACCACCGTGCCACCCCAGAGGCACTGCTTTTGTCAAAGTATTTTTGATGGAATTTTTGTCCCTGTTCCAATAAATTCGCACGAGAATGTGTATTTATTAGAAACTCCTCAAAGTGCTTCTGTAAGTCACTCTATAGGGGCATCTGCTAAATACTGTATAAGTAATAAAAGGAAGCAGTTCAAAGTCGACAGTATAGTCCATATTTAAAAATGGCATAATCCATGCTAATTACATGATTAAAGTCAGTCGGTTTAAGGTTTGCATTGGTTAGTCTTCCTATGTGCAACTTTGCACACATTAAGGAGCACAAGTAGGATATGAAGCTTTTTCCAAATTCACGAGATTTTCATAAAAGTCAAATTTCCTGTGTCAATGCTCGTATGAATGATTTACACATAAATCCGTTCATATACAGATTGCTAAGTGTGGCCCATTATTAATATTATAAGCTGATTTTTAATTTCAAGAGCACAGTGATCATACGCTGGTAAGTGCGTCATGGTGGCACAGTGGGTAGTGTTGTTCTTTCACAGCTCCACAGTCCCTGGTTCAGTCCTGATTCTGGGTTACTATCTGTTTGGGGTTTTGTTTGCTCTCCTCACACCTATGTGGAATTTTAAAAACATGCCATTAAGTGGAGTAACTGCTCTAAGTCCTAACCCCTGGGAGTGAATGTATGTACATGGTGTCCTGTGATGCTCCCATCTGAGGTGTACCCACCTCATGCCTAGTGCTCCCGGATGGGCTCCAGATCCACCACAGCACTGACCAGGTTGAAGTCGTAACTGAAGACTTACTGGGAACGTTTGGCTCACAATGTGTCATTAATGTGTGACTCATGACTGTCTTTGCAGCATAGCGATGACTATGTTCCTATGAAAGGTTAGCTAGAAGTTGTGCCTCAGTAAAATCACTGTGCTGTTAAAAGTGTGCTTTCAGCTTGTTCATTACTTATAAGTAGGTCTCAGGTGTACTGTGTGTTCCACAAGGTGAACTGCTCCTGTTAAGACACCACAGATTGTAATCTGATATTGCATTATGTATATAGAGTCATGGACAAAAGTTTACATATCAGTGTGTCAAATGAAGAAGGCAAAAAAAAGAAATACACACAATTAGTGTGCTTGGGTTCGCAGATACAGGCAAAGAGTGTATGTTGATATATTAATGTGGATAGTTCTAAATAACTATCAAGCCCTTTATCATTATAACTTCTTGCAATCTCTGTTTTATCCTCAGAGCCAGTTTTGGATTCTCTCAGTTGTAATTCACAATCAAAACCATTTTATTTTATATTATTTTATATTTGTGGAGTGGCTATGGGAAAAAAAAACAGAAGGGCAAAAGTGAGAGAAACGGGGGGAGCAAGCTACAACGGGGAAAAGAAAGCTGATACTGCAGAGACAGAATATTAAAAAAATTAGCTAATGCATTATAAACAATCATGCATTTGTTAATTGCTGTCTAGCATGAAGTAGGTTTTTTGTGCATGTGACTTTTTTTTTTTACTTTATACAAATTAGTCAGAGATTTTGCTAAATTATTCTGTAAACTTTTAATGGTATTCCAGGACATAATATGATGACTGACATAAAAGTACAGTCGACCCTCCCATTAATGGACTAATTTGGGGGGGGTGTCCATTGACATGAATAGTCTGATGATGTGAAGGGTGTGTGTGGTGGGGGTTAAAATAGTGGAAATACAAGGAAAATCACCACCAAGGCCCATAAAAGTGCTCCACATGACAAGCAGCATAACGACTAACATAAATAGGTAAATACATTAAATACTAATGTAAATAAAAATATAAATACAATTAAAAATGTCATTTCCCTTATGTGTGTTCACACCATACTCCTCAGAAACACGGGAGATGGAAACACCAGACTTCTTAATGAGCTCTAATTTCTGGCCAATACTAAGATTGGCACGCTTTCTTTTACCACTAGACTTATCTTTGAGTGGTATAATGATGGCACTGGGCAGAAAAACAATGAAAAACCAAATAATCGACAAAAAAACAGTATAGCTTCACAACGACCACAGCTCACCCGACGCTTGTAAACAACTAGTAGCGTGCACGCGACCGCGACCTAGCGGTCCTGCTGACCTACAGGACTCAGATTGCAACACCCAGGATTTTTAAACATTTGTACTGAGCGTTCTGGCTAATGGATTATGTATTCAGACCAGCGGACCTTGTACGTTGCATCCGATATTCATTAATGCGGTGTCCGTAGATGACAGGATCGACTGTATATGAGTATATTAGTCTAAATTAGGCACATAGACTTATTAGCTTTCCCATCTGCTTACTGAATATACAGTGTGTTCAGGAAGACTAAAATTACTGCCAAAGGTGCTTCCATAAATCACTGAATAAAGAGACTGAATACTTAACTAAATGAAATATTTCACTTTTTTTATATTTAATACATTTGAATTTCTTACTGGACAAAAAAGTGCATTGAATTCATAATAAATGACAAATGATCTGAATACTTTCCAAACCCTGTGTATGAAGATGAGAATAGTGTTGACATCCAATAGAAACTATTGCACATGATGCCTGTTTGACTGGGCCAAAACACAAAAACGTAATGGAAAAGCTAGGTTATGGCTCTGTTCCAAGCCTTTGACCCTCTGTAGAGCAATGACACAGTGGAAACTGCACATGTTCACTGTAAACACACTTATATAACAAAAACATGACAGGGGAATGCAGTGTGTTTTAACTGAACACAACTTAAAGAGAACAGTAATGCGAGCCTGAGGAAGGGACACGACTAGGGATAACAACATTATTCGAAAGACCGATATTAAAATAACTCGGAAGGTAAGACTGGCACTACACATCAATACTAACGCTTGAATTACCAGTAAGTAGAATTAAATGTGATGTAGTGGAAGTGTATTTGTTTAACAGCTCTGCTGTCAGTTTATTTCATTCATGCGGCAGGAGTTGTATGGAATGGATTTGTGCTGAAACAGTAGTGCTGTGTCTTTTTGGTTGGCAAAATGCAAATTAATGCTTGATACAGTCAAATGACTTGATCTAAAAACGTATAAGGGCCGCTTCACAGAAGAGTAATCCAGTAGAAACTCTTACTAAGAGTGAAATCTGAGTTTAAATGATCTGCGACAAAGAGATTCTTAGGAACTTGTACATTTCTGTAATTATAATTATTATAATTATTATAATTGGGTAGCAGTTGTTGACAAACCAGGTATGTGTTGCAGAGCATATGACTTTACCTGCAGCTTCTTGTATTTTTTATTTTTTATTTTTTTTGAATAATGCCTTCTTTAAAACCTTTTTGTGTTTCTGTGTAACCTTGCTTAGTTTTCTGTGTGTGTGTGTGTGTGTGTGTGTGTGTGTGTGTGTGTGTGTGTGTGTGTGTGTGTGTGTGTGTGTGCACGTGTGTGTGTTTGTTACTCTCAGGCAATGGAAAACATGGTCAATGATTAAACAGTACAACAAAGTCAAAAGCCATCCTGTGTCTGTTAGCAAATATAAACTCTATTCCCCTTTTGCAGGTCATGCCAGTGTCCTAAGGGACTGTAGATGGTGGAGGTGCCTTGAGCCCTTTAGAAAGGCAGGAAGAAGCTTATGGGACCCTAGGGAGATGCCATGCACTGGGCTGTGGTGTGCTACAGTGGTTACCGCATACACCTTTAGGTTAGATTGGGACTTAACACTGCTCAGCAGTGCCTGGCGACGGTTCAAAATCCTAGGAATCAGGCGATGTACTATGTCCAGCTGATGAGGTGATCACCAAAGGTAGAAAAACCTTCCAGTTAAGGGTATACAAAGATGACTCTTCAAGTGTTTCCTTGACCACTAGATTCAGTCTGGGTGGCCGGATCTACATATGCTGGTAATCAGGATTAGAGTGCCAAGCTGTCCATTTGGGACTGCAGATCAACTTGGAGAAGAAGCCAAAAAGTATTCCAGTAACTACTGGAAACAGGAGAGGGAATCACAGTTTTGCTGGATGTCCTGGGGTCACTAAAAGAGATATGGTCAGTTGTGGGCCAGGGCATCCTGTCTCACTGGATTGTTGTTTTCTGTGGTCCTCCAGGCCTTATGGTGTTCCTAAGCTCACCGGTGCATTCTTTCTTTTTAAGACGTACAAAGAGTTTGGCCACACTTATTATTGTTGCTACTCTGTGATGGATTTGTTTGGATTTTTCAGCAGAGCAACAGAATCCAAATGCAAATGGAAGCATGAAATCCACTCTAGACCTCTTATCTGTGTACTTGTAAATACAATAATATGGGAATAACACACACCTGGCCATGGATCAGCTGAGCAGCCAACTGTCCTGTTACTTTTGGTTCATTATAAAGAGAATTCAAGAGTTCTGTCATTTATACATCGAGCCATTATATGCTAGGGTTTTTGTGGCCATTTTGTTTACCGTAGTTTTCATTTTCTTGTTAGACATGTTGGCATCTATCTGAGAAATACAAGCCTCCAGGTAGTAAATTTTCAGCCGAACTCTCTATCGCCAAGTCTTTGATTCATCTAGAGAGTAATTCAGACTGTTTTCTGGGTTTCTTGCGCTCGATAGGCCTGGATGTTTGCGACTAGCAAGCTGTTTAGACTCAGGGGCTTGGGCCAGATTCTCAACTCTGAGCCAAAATCCAAATCTGCCAGCCAAGCATGCCGTATAAACATTGCCTCACTTTCAGTGCAGGGGATTTCGGGATCAGACACTGTGCCTCTGAGATGATCCATTTCGAAGCAGTAAGCACATAGAATGGTTATTTGTGCCTACCCATGGCACATGGAGAACATGTACATTATCTAGTGGGTAGCATTGTCATCCCACAGATCCAGGATCCCAGGCCTGAAATCTAAGTTAGAGTTTCTGTCTGTGTGGAGTGCTCACAGTGTCTGTATGGGTTCCCCATGGATAACTCCTACCTTCCAAAAACATGCCAGTGGATTCGCTATTCTAAATTGCTGCTAGGTGTAAATCTGTTTGGGATCACTCTGGTGTCGGGTCCAGGAGGTATACCTACCTTGTGGCCAAGACCAAGATATGAAATTAATAGTAGCCTATGAAAAGTCTTTTCTCTCATGTCTTACTTTCAAATGACTGTTGTTTCGAACAGTGAAATGTACAGGAAGGAAAAGAAAAGACGAATCCCAGCTGTGAATGAATGCTTATACTGGTGGGATAAGGAATTTACTTTATTAGCTTTATTTGTATGTATGTATGTATGTATGTATGTATTTATTTATTTATTTTAACTGGATGCTTTTGGAAGACATGTTCACTGTTCACTATTTTGTACTGTGTAAATTATTAGGAACTGCAGGAGAGTACATAGATCTTATCGTTGCAGTACATAGCTGGTGACATTTACAGACCTTTTAGCAAACGTGAATTGTAGAGCACTTGCTTGCAGCTCCATTACTAATTGTAAAACCCACCCAAAAAATCTACCTTGAGTCCCTGATGGCTGATAATATCCTTCAGCTTTCCATGTTATATTTGGAAAAGTGGAAGGAACGGCAGTGGAGAGGCAATGCATTATTATGCCGAGACTGTAAGGCAAAGATTCCTTCGTCTCTTTCTGTAGTAGATCCTGCCCTCGTTCAGATACTTGATGATAATGAGGGTGGACAAAAGGGAGGACATGTTTGGAACAGTGCTAGAGTAAGAGGTTGTATTACAATAATATGTGTTCCTATGAGGGACTTTTTCTATTAAGGTAATTACATAGAGTTGGTCATACAGAATGACAAATACTACGCGCTAACACACACACACACACACACACACACATACACACACACAGAAAGAGAGAGAGAGCGAGAGTTCACATCTACATTCTCTTTAATGCCAAACTTGAGATAATCAACTCTGACAGTTACTGTAGATAGAGCGAGAGAGAACCCCTGTACACTATTTGGGGTCTATTCCAAGAGAAATGCTTTTCTCTGAGATATGAGTTATGAGATTAAAAAAATTTACCCCACTGTGGTCTGCATATTTGTGCAGCTTGGCAGCATCTGCACAGCTGACATGGTGGAGTGGAGGAGGTGAAGAGATGTTTGCTCAGTGATTTGCATCTCCTTCTGGGCATTTCTGTTTCACTTTTTGTATCACACACACACACACACACACACACACACACACACACACACACACACACACACGGCTTAAGGGTATGAGGTCCTGAGTCAAAGCTGATGTCTGATATATTTCGCTGCATGCAGCGTGTGTGTGCCTGCATGTGTGAGTTTGTGTGTGATATGCCAGCTGAGGAGCTCGCATTTCGCCTACGCATAAGTCAAACTGCTAAAGCAACTGTTCTGTTACCATCTAAGAAACTCTTACTATATTTACACATGCATGCACACCTTTCTATTTGTCCAGGAAATGTTTCCTCATTTACATCACAATATCTTCAACAGTTTTCAGGTCGTTCATGTTTACTGTGACTAACAGCACCTTCCTGAACCGTTCACTGGTAAGAAATTAAACTGTATTATAATGAATCGGGTGCCAGAAATGACACGCAGCTATGAGTCTTTGCTTGGATGCTATGGGTCTTTTGGATGATTCCCATTTCCAGAATTTGGCACTATACCTCAGACATACACAAGTGACTCGTTTCAGATATGTCAAAAGATCAAAATTGAACAAACTCAGACAAGTACGTATCCGAGTGGACATTACAAGTCAGCATGCACTAAAAGACACTCAACTGAGCTTCAGGATAAGTGCAAGCTCGGAGGGGGCAAGAGAATGATATTTATAAAGGGATGGCCTGAGGTCAAAGTGGAGTGCCTGAAACCTCTCACTGCTGAATTATTTATTGTATTTATGGTAGCCTGGAAAAAGGCTTCACATGGTCAGCTTCGAAAGGTTCTATTATATATACTATTGTGTAAAACCTTAGGCACATACAAATAAATGCTGTGACCTAAAGATGACTTGCAAAAATAATGAAATGAAATCGTTCTAATTAAAGGAAGCATATTACAACGTGCAGTCAACCAGAATAAACTAAACAATGTCAATTTCTGGTGTGACAGCACTTTCCTTTATTTTCCTCAAATAGTAGTTCCAGGTACAGTTATTGCAGTGTTATAAGGAAATGTGCTGGTAAGTATTACTGAGCATCTGGGAGAATCTGACAAGACATGTTCACAGGGTGATGAAAAAGGATGCATGGGCAGGTAAAGAGCATTTATTAAAAATCCTTACAAACAGATCCGAAACAGCAGGCAGAATTGTGGTCACAATACAGGCAAGGAGTCAGGCGATCGACAAACAGAATAAACAGGTTGAAGCGAAGATCTGAATCAAGGTCATTAGAAATAGAGTCAAAAACCAGAACAAACACACAAGGACCAAAGGCTTGGCTTGGGTTGACTGGCTCAGCCATTTAAGAACATTTTATTTCTTTGCCTTAAGAAGCTCTTGGGTTGGTTTCATGGTATGTTTTGGGTCGTTTACCATCAGTACTGTGACATGCTGGTCCTATCAGTTTTGTAGCGTTTGACTGAATGTGAGCAGAAAGTATAGCTCTATAAACTTCAGAATTCATCCTGCTACTTCTATCAGCAGTCCCATCATTAATAAACACCCATTTATTAACTGACCCATTTCCACTGGCAGCCCATGTCCACCATGTTCGACAAATGATGTGGTATGCCATAGCTCATCAGCCCTTCCTTTCCTTCTCCATACTCTTTTCTTCCCATCATTCTGATACAAGTTAATCTCAATTTCGATCTGTCCAAAGAATCTTGTTACAGAACAGGACAGGCTTGAAAACGTCCGATCTGGCCTTTCTGTTCTTGAGCGTCACCAGTGATTTTACATCTTAAGGTAAACCCTCTGTATTTACATTCATGAATGCATCTCTTGATTGTAGACTTTGACAATGCAAAGCTTACATCCTTGAGAGTGTTCCTGACTTGGTTCGATGTCGTGAAAGGGTTTTCTTCCAAGGAAAGAATTCTACAATCATCCACTTTAGTTTTCTTTTGTATCACTCCAGGTGGAGTGGAGTGGAGTGCCTCATTTTTGGATCACATATTGAGTGTTCCCATGAACAGCTACCAAATCCAAATTCAACACTTGGAATCGACTCTAGACCATTTATCTCCTTATTTTTTCATGAAATAACGATGAATTGTCCAATATTGTTTGTTAGAATTAAAGCCGAACGTTGACAGTTCATTTGCATGCCTGACGACTTCATTTCAAATCCATTGTAGTTGTGTACAGAGGTAAAAGTGTATCACTGTCCAAATACTTATGGGCCTGACTGGATGCACTCAAAAACATGCTAGCCCCCTTCTCCCAAATGTCTTGATTTGTTTTTACACCATTTAATCACATCAGACTTAGTAGCCTTATTAGACTAACATTATCTGTGAAAGCTACGTTCTTGACAGAGTAAAGTAATTTTACACAAAAGATTTTTGCATTCACTGAAAATCGTTTTTTGGCAGTTACTGTACATGGCTGTATTGTACTCATAGCTGGGGACCCATCAAGTCTACATGACTGAGAACTCTGTTCTGTGAGTTTTGTGAGAGCTCTTTGTGTATGTGTGAAAAGGAAAATGAAGTCAACAATGCTCAGAGAGAGAGAGAGCGAGAGAGAGAGAATAGTGTGAAAACTATTCCCAATGAGAAAAAAGGCCCCCTTAGTCCATCATTTGTGATCACATTTTGTAGTGCAGTAGTGCTTAGAGTGCTATGATTAATTTACTTAGGTGTCAGCTCCCTCTCCCAAGGGTGTGCATGATTCTCTCCATCACCTTTTGACAAAGACACATCCTACATGCATCAAACTCTGGTCCATTCATTATATCACTAAAACTGAAGCAGATTTCTCATTACCTCGCCATCTGTTTCAGTCTGTTTTGTATTTCTTATAAAATTAGGCGAAGTTTGGTATTATGGTATTTTTTTAAACAGGCTTAACAATTCTGGTCAAATAAAAGGATTCACTGCATGATAAATCAAATGAGAGATTCTCCGAAATTTAGGCCATGAAAATATTCAAAGGTGGCAAAAATGTTTGGTAGTTTTTTTTTGTTTGTTTGTTTGTTTGTTTGTTTTTTTGGAGTTTTGAAGCAAATCTATCATTTTTTTTTTAATTTCAATAAATAGTAGCATAAAATTAGAAGTCATTTGCTGGTTAACGTTTGTTAAAACATGCTGTGCCTGTATATTCAGAAAATTTACTTAAAACATGTTTTTACCTGCGCATTAGTGTTCATAAAAAAAAACCTTGTAGTCCAATACATCTTTCTTTGTCATGTATTGCATAGAGCAGTGATTCCAAACCACTGTGCCGTGGCACGTTAGTGTGCCGTGAGAGATCATCAGGTGTACCGTGGAAAATGATCCTAAATTTCTCCTAACTGGTCTGAAAATGATTATTTCCTGCAAATAATTCATCTTCGTTCATCTACGCGAGAGTGACGGGCAGAACAATTAAATACTCCTCCACTAGGTGGAAGAAGGCGGCTAATCGGTCTGTGTATCTACCTATTGCTTATACTTTTTGCGACGTTTTTGTTTGGCGGTGTGCCGTCGGATTTTTCTAACGCAAAATATGTGCCGTGGCTCAAAAAAGGCTGGGAAACACTGGCATAGAGTACATACAGCAACTATAGAAATGGGTGTATTAGTCTTGCAAAATAACTGACAATGGATGTGTTGGCACTTTTAGAGGACATTGCTAATGACAGTGTTTTGAGAGTGTTTTGTTTTTGGCTGATGGTGATGGCTGTCTTATGATTCCCAGTGGAGGTACATGTGTTCTGCAAGAGAACCAGCATTACGATTGCAGAGAAATCACAGTCTCCATATCTTTTTAGACAACAAAACATTAATTACTGAGCACTTTTTAGCAGTGACTAGCAGATCTGGCATCTCTCAGTCTTCCTCGACTGTGCCATGCTGTTTGGGACCATGTCACCCAGATAATGTGGGGGCTCAGTGGTTAAGATTTTGAGTAAGGTGAAAGATTTAAGTTCAAATCCCAGGACTGCCAGACAGCCACAGGGACCTTGAGCAAGACCCTTAACCCTCAACTGCTCATCTGAGTTGTAAATTGGTTTGAATAATCATAAATGGAAAAGATAAATAATAAAAGCTAGGGTAATTTGCAGCCTTTGTCAATTTTCCAAACATAATCTACAACTTTGCCTGGTCTAGTGTTGCGAAAAAGTCAGAATACAGGATTATCACTCAATTAATCTGCAGTGATTTGTGATGCACCACTGATTCTGACTAGTATGGTTGTGAGATGACTCTGCCTGAGCAGTCGTGCCTTAATTTAGCATGATAGGGATTTCCTCTAGTCTTCAGGGACCACTACATGGTTGCTTTCCTGGTCAAACCAACCAGTGTACTCGAGGAAGTTTGTTGATGATATTAACATCAGCATCCTGCTAGAAGATGTGAAGAACAGTTCAAGTCTGTATAGTGCTACAAAATTATGTAATTATCCTGTAACAGCTCAATACTGTCCTTAAGACTGGGTGCCTGTTCTTTTCAGCCCTGACTGGACACCCCCCCACCCCCCGCGTCATGCTCATACATGGGCAAATGATTTATTTTTGAATGTCTTTCAGCAACCATGTAATGTTTGACATTTTGTGTCCATAAACTTTTATTGGATAAATATAGTGTTCTGAATGTTGGTGTGCCATGTCTTATTATTATCCATTTTGACTTAAGATTGGATTCTCAGACAGTCTCGTAAAATTTATAAATACTTTGGCAGCCTGCTTACTATATGTAACTATAAGTTGCATTTCAGATGAGAAGGTTAGTTCGGCTGAGCTAAAGGCTATAGTAAAGTACAACTGGGTGTCCAATATGTCCATCTGAAACCGTGATCATGTTTGAATCCTATTTGGACTTTGCCCAATGCTGCAATCAAAAGCAGTGCACTGTGCACCTACCAGTGGCCTCCACACTTTGTGACCAGCACAAACATTGAATCAAACCACCATTCTTTATTTCTGCCACATGTACATATCTTGTTATTAAACACAGTGGTACCGGCAGGATTATATTTTATAGTACACAGGAGAACCACTTTCCGTTTGTAGACTACCTTTAAGGTATGTACAGGCATGCATTTCAAATACCAGCCAACAGGCTTGAAAAACAACAGCAGCCGGCTAAATATACGAGGCTTTATTACCGTATGCTGTACTGGATACATCTGCTTTCAAGGTAGAATGTAAATAATGCCAAACGGCACCTTGTGCGAAATTTGTGCAAACAACCTGACAAAATTTTATGGCCACTCAGTAACACAAAAATGACAAGAATTACGCAAGGAATTTTTGGTGGATGCTGTGCCATGAGCAAAGAGTAAGCACATTTCTGCTGATAAGCCTTTAAGTTATGATGCTGATATTTTTTTCCCTTATCAATATTGAGCGGAACATGCATCACCATCATTTTACTTTTTATGAGACTAAAATGTCAGTTTGTACTTCATGTTTTATACAACATAACACTTCATATTTTACCCAGTTCTCACAGAGAAAAAAGGATCTTGAAGTAATTTTGCTGTGAAAACACTAAATTATGCATGAAAGTGTGTTACGCCATTCCGGCTGCTTCCACAGAGGTGGTTTTCTCCCTGCACTTATTCTCTTTATCTCTTATTCTCTGCTACTCTCTCCTAGTCATATTATTTCTTTCTGCTTTTATGGTCAGGCTTTCCTAAATAGCCTTCCTGTTGCCTGTCTTTTGTCAGAGATACATTTACCAGACTGTGTTAGCAGATTTTTTTTTTTTTTAAGGAAATCTGAGACAAAAATGCTCGTTACACTTAGTGTGTTAAAGAAATTGAGAATCGCCATGGCAACAGCTGGGTCAGAAAACCTAGAGCAGGACGCAAGTGCTCTTATCACTTCAACCAGCGTTTGTTCATTTAAGAGTGTATGAGCGTGTGTGTAGGAGCAGGTCCTCAGGAACACCTATCAGTAAAGCATCAAGGTCTTCATGCAGCAAAGCTATAATTTCTTTATCATGTAACTGCTCTTTACACCACAGTGTACGAACCGCTCTGGTTTTTCATTGCAGACTCAGAATGGACGAGGCAGAAAAGTACCAGCAGAGGATGCAGGCCATTGCTGTAAGTAACAAAACCGAACACTTCAGTGTCTTCACGTAGCCCATGCACTCACAGAGCAGATGCTGTTTTCTATCCCATGATATAAATTAAAACAAGTTACTATTACAACAAAAAAACACAAGTTTATCAAGTTTTACAGCATCACAATTTGTAAGGTGGACATGAGATCAGTAGTGGCATTTTGGTAAAAATACTTGTGTACACAGTGTGTTCTTTGGTTTAACCCTGTTGGAAAACTCTCAAAGGTACCACAGGCCCTCCAAAAGTTTCGAAACACCAAGGCCGTATATCCTTATTTTTTTGGCTGTGCACTGAAGACAATTGTGTGTGACATCAAAACATGAATATGAGAAGAGAGATCGGAGTTTAAACTGGTATGTATATTTAGACATGTTAAACAACATAGAACATAACACAGTTTGTATCAAACCATTCAGTCTTTCAAATGAACTAAAGTACAGGAACATGATAAGTCACATGTGTTTCTTGTTACCCAGGTGTGTCACATAAGATCGATTGTTTAATCATTAAGTATCCCTGGACGATAAGCCATGGCTTTCACCTGTGAAGACTGCATTTGTAGTTAAGAAGGGTAAACCAACGTGAAGACCAGAGAGCTGTCTATGGGAGAAAAGCACGTCATTCTGAAGCTAAGAAAAGCGGTAAAATACATCAGAGGTATTTCAAAAAAGATTGGGCATAGCCAATACCACAATTTGGAATACCCTGAAAAAGAAGTACATGAGTAGTGAACAGAGCAACAGGTATTGAATCGGTCGTCTAAGGAGAACAGCAAGAAAAACAACTAATTACAGACAAATAGTAAGAGCAGTAAAGAAAAACCCAAAATAACAGTTTGTGACATAATAATAATAATAATAATAATAATAATAATAATAATAATAATAATAATAATACATTTTATTTATAGAGCGCTTTTAAAGGTACTCAAAGACACTTTACATAAAATTAGAAATACAATACAATAATAAATTTATATTAAGACACATAGATATAATCGAGAGTTAAAACAAAACATAGTTAAAATGATCATGAGAAACCTCCAAAAGCAGGCTTGGAAATATCACAGAAGTTCAAATGAGACTTAGAGAATAACAATATAGAGGCCATACTACAAGATGCAAACCACCCATCACCAGCAAAAATCAGAAAGCCAGATTGGAATTTGCAAGAAATTACAGAGATGAGCCACAACAGTTCTGTAAAACTTGGAGTACTTAAAGTATGGCAAAAGAAAGGATCTGCTCAGGATCCTAAAAATGTAAGCTCATCTGTGAAGCATGGTGGAGGTTGTGTCATGCTTGGGTTTGCATGGCTGTTTTTGGAACAGGCTCAGACATTTTTGTTGATGATATAACTCATGATGGTAGTAGCAGAATGAACACAGAGGTCTACAGAGACATACTGTCTGCCAGTTTACAGAGAAATACATCCAAGCTAATCGGGAAGAACTTTGTCATGCAGTAAGACAGTGATCCAAAACACAGTGCCACCTCAACAAAGAAAAACCTCAACAAAAGAACATGGAACTGGCCAAGTCAATCACCAGATCTTAACCTCAACTGAAGTGGCATTTCACCTCCTGACAAGAAGGCTGAAGGGAGAAACCCCGCAAGACCTCACAAAACAGACAACTAAAAGATGCTGTGATAAAAGCCTGGAATGGCATAACCAATGAAGAAACAAGGAATCTGGTGGAGTCTATGGGTCGTACGCTTGAGGTAGTTATTGCAAGTAAGGGATATGCAGCAAAATATAACATGTTTGGGTTTTTTTTTACTTTAACTTGGTTGAAAACATTTTGTTCCCAGAGTACCTCACTTGAAAAACTTTGTGGTTTGATACAAAATTTGTTTTGTTCTATGTTGTTTAACATATCTAGATGTAAAAACCTGGGAATAAAAAAGCTGAAACTCTGATCTCTCTTTTCATATTCATCTTTTGATCGCACACACAGATGTCCTCAGTGCACAGCAAATACAAATTTATTGGTCTTGCCTTTCCAATACTTTTGGAAATGAGTGTGGGTTGAACTCTACAATACAAGGTTTGCCTTTCACAAATGGCTCCAAAGAGAAGTTTAAAAAAAATAATAAAGCTAGGGCCATTAGCCATCCAATAATCGTTAGCCATCCAAAGATCCCTATTAGGTATCATTTAGAGGTTGCAAGCTTTAATTCCTGCTAATGCCGCAGCCTTCTGTGGCTAAGAGAGGAACATTTTCCATGCTATCTGAGTGTGAGGGATCTTTGTCACCACATGGGGAAGAAATTATATCTCAAAGATGATGACTGGAAATGGAATGGACCTGGAATTGATTTAGTGTCAGAGCAAAAGTAAATAAAATGTTGATATTTCAGTGTTGTTGTTTTTTTTGTTTTTTTTTTAATACAGCTACAGAAATGGTCTAAAACTGCTACATTGTCAGATAAGAAAAAAATACATTTAAAAAGCCATTTAGAATACCATAATAAAATGAGGGAAAAGTGAAGAGGCTTGATTGCACTTTATGTTGACTTTGGCCAAGATGTGATAAGGGAAAGTCATAGATGATGGCCTTTTTTCTTTGCTGTAATTTTCCTGTTTACAGGAACACCACCGATATTAAGATGCCCAACAACGATTTTTTTCCACTTTCAGGAGAAGAGGCGGATGCAGGAAGAGGAGGAGAAAGTCAGGAGGCAGACGGAGGAAGAGTGGCTGAAACTTGCTCAACACAAGGTCTGATCAAGCTTCTTCCTGCATACATACCCACACAAACTCACACGATCTGTTGAACTGAGTGTATATGTGTTTCAATGCAGTTCTTACATTTTCAAAAGACAGGATCCTAGCAATAGTGAGGTACTGTAGTTGTGAAATAATTCAAATAAGAGCAACTGTATTTGAAGCCCCCAAAATTCTGTACTTAGATTTCATCTAAAGATAAAGTGACGCAGCTTCCAACACATATGGATTGAGCAACCACTGCACATCATCCACTATTATCTAGGTTTAATTTTAGATCCACAAGGCAATGCAGCAGCTCTCTTTAACAACATGCTGTCCATTTATAGCGTCAGTGTGCTGAGTATGGTATCACATGGAGGAAATGGAGACAAATGAGAAAAACAGAAAAACTGAAGGAGCTCACAGAGTTATGGTATTCTCACAGTGACTAAATGGGTGGCCTCCTGCACTGTGCCTTCTGTTGAGCATGTGTAGATATTTCTGCTCCTCTCTTGCCTGGCTGTTGCTGCTTTTTGAGAGAGACAATGAAAGAAAGGGATATAGACAGGTTAGAGAGTGCACAGAACGACAGAATGGCAAATCAGAGTTAAGCTTTTTTCACCTAATGCTTTTTGTGTCTCCTTAATTGTATGACAACAGTCCAAAATTAGTACCTCACTTTCCATATTTGGATAATGTCAAAGCCTGAAACTGAAATGTATTTAATTGAGATTTAATCGAGTTGTTATGAATCATAATATTGAAAATACAAGAGAGGGGAACACTATAGTTTGAAAAATGATTTACACATAACAAATGTAAAAGTTATTTCATGAGTATTGGGTTAGGTCTGATGCAACCAGCTGCCATCAGAAGTCTCAGAAACAGATGAATGGAGTCCAACCGTGTGCAATTCGATGCACCTGTTCCTGGAAGACACCAGAGTTTGTAAAACAAACAGGACTGTGATGACACGGGAGCTATTAAAAGACATCCATGACAAAGTTCTGTACCAGTTAGTCAGGTATCAGTCGGGATTTGAAGACTTGGAAAAACATGGAAAATCTGCTAAAAGGTTGTCTGGTCTGATGAAACCTAAACAGAACTTTTTGGCCCTGACAAGGACATTTGGCAGAATCTCTATGCTGGTCATCACCCTGAATACACCATACCCACAGTGAAGCATGCTGATGATAGCATTGCACTGTGTGCCTTTCCTCAGTTGGAACTGCAAGACAGATGGAGCCGAATACAGAGCAATCCTACGTAGATCTTCTAGTCTCCAGGAGACTTGAGAGTGAATAGTTATGCTAGCAACAAATGTCTGTTTTTTGTTTAACTAACCTTTGTCACAATAAAAATGCTGTTAGTCTTATTGTATCAACTGCTAAAAATCCCAGTTAAGTTCATTTCAATTCCAGTGCCACTATAAACTGTTGAAATGTTCTTTGAGGAAAAGGGGAGGTGGGGGTAGTCGCAGTGAATACTTGTGCCCTGTAACATTTCATTAAAGATGCATATGACCAGCAGTCTTTTCCTCAACACACCAGAAAATGTTCATTATAAAACTGAAAACTGTTACAAAGCCCTTCATTCTAAAATATGTTGGCTCTTTTTAACACTGTGCAAAAAATAACAATAATGAAAAAGAAATTGAATTGAAAACATAGAGAAGTAATACAAATACAGTGGTGCCTCAGTACTCGAACTTAATCCATTCCGAGCGCGGGTTCGAATTCTAAAAAGTTCGAGTTCTGATCGGATTTTCCCCATAAGAAATAATGGAAAACCAATTCATTCGTTCCCAGACCCAAAAAATTACACCGAAATATGTTTTTTTTTTTAGCATTTAAACACAAAATGAACAGGATAAAACAAGAAGAGCA
>JAQMCW010000008.1:10435093-10458480 GCA_030068335.1 Chrysichthys cranchii | reverse complement strand
TAATCACCAAAGTACAAGAAATAAAGGCTTGAAATATTTCACTCTTTGTGTAATGAATCTATATAATATATGAGTTTCACTTTCTGCAATGAGTGCCGAAAAATATTGAACTTTTTCACGATATTCAAATTTTTTTGAGCTGTACCTGTAAGGTTATTGAAAACAGATGTGTATCCTGATGTGTCTAATAAGGGAGAAAAACATAATGAATAAAGTAATACTGTAAAGAGGTTGTGGAAGCTTAGGGATGGTGAAAGAGAGTGGGAAAGGCTTATAGGGATTATCCGTTTTCCCACATGAACTGGTAAACCCATGCCGGAGGGCAGATGGGGACAAACCCTATTCCAACTGCTTTACCACAGCAGAAGGCTGGGGAAAAGATTCACAACAACAGCAGAGTGGGTGACGCTGGGTTACAAAACAAGTTATTAAAGGTGAACTTTTTTGGACCTTGTTCATTTTGTGCTGGTTTAATTTGCAGTTTTTAGAAAGATGCCAAGTTTCAGATGCACGCAAGAAAAAAAGAAAAAGAAAAAAAAGATTCAAACCACCAGCAGCTTTTACGTAAATCTGTAATTTAGGAAGTAAGGTATCCACTTTCCTCCTTAATGTACTGGGGAGTTATTACCATAATTTATTAGCAAATATCATTAACATCATACTTTTGCAATTTTGAAATTTGCAGTTTTCCCATTCAATTGTATTTAATATAGCTCTTTACCAATACGAATTGCCACAAAGCAGCTTTACAGAAACAGTTCATGGTGTTACATCACTTGTTACTGGGTCCGCTAAGGTTAAATGTCTAAGCATGTTAATGCGGTTGAGAGTGAGGTAAGTAAGGATTATCACAGTTTATACATATACGCACGCACACACACGCTGTTCTGTGTTTCCCCCCCTGTAGCTCAACTGACCTTAATTCAAGCCACAAATGGGGAAATGGTAAAAGAAAAACAAAGGTAAAGACACACACACACACACACACACACACACACACACACACACACACACACACACACACACTTAAATAAATTGCTCTAACATCAGTACAGATTTGGCCAGGTTATAAACTTGAGCTTGTAAAACCGATGAAATGAGAGACACGGCCCAACAAACATACAAAAAAACATGTAAAGAATGACATGAATTTGCAGAATTTCAAACTTCCCCTTTCACATTTAATATACGACATGACCATTATGTACAGTATATTTATTAAACTATATCACATAAAGTTTTGAGTCTTATCTCAAGTGTTACATAAGCTAAGCTGTTTTGAAATGTGGAACAGCTTGTACTGGTATGGTTAGGGAACTTGACAGATGTGTAATAAGTTATGAAATTAATGTAGGCATATCCGTTACTGAGAATGTTAGCCAATACCATGGTGTCACGTAGCCAGTCCACATACAAGCACACTCAGTGACCTCGATAAATAAAGTAATGCACACATAATCATCAGTCACAAAGTAATTAGGGGAGCTTTTACTGATGTTAATCCAGGATATTAAAGACAGAGTGCTGAGCCATCTTGATACAAGACATTAAAGATGCATAAATTCTGACCTATAATAGGGTTTCAGAAGTCTCGTGGCATAAAGTGTTCCCAGCAGAACATTGTTAACTGCTGTAAACATAACGAGTGGCTTTTTAATACAGGGGCCTCCAGAAGTATTGGGACGCTTCCTGAGAATGAACTAAAATTTCAATTTAAAAAAAGCTTAACACAGAGAAACACCCAGGCGCATACGTATGGTTTCGTTTAAGCATGATTTCATTCAAATCAACAGTTTTAATAGTGTCCGGGTTTTATTTTGTTTTTGTTGGGGGTTTTTTCCCCCTAAAATTCTTAACATTCAAATTCATATTTTGTGCCTTCTGCCCTGGAGAGAATTGCAGCACTCAGTCTCTTCCTGTAATTCATAGAGAATCACCACAGGTTTTTGGTTCAAATCCAGAGACTGAGAAAGTTATTGCAAAATACTGTGTTTCTCTGATTGACTTGACCAAAGAAATGTATGGCAACATAAAATGTGTGGAGTTGTGACAAATGGAAACTGACTACATTTAGCCAAGGTGTATATAAACTTTTGGCTGCAAATGTTGGCCAAAACGCACATAAATGCCCCTAACATAAAAATGTACCTGAAGCTTACTAATACTGTTTTAGATAGTTCCCAAGCAGACATGAAAAAGTTCCCAAGTATCAGAACTGAGTGTACGTATGAACTGAAAAGAATGTTCCTTTTAGCTGAAATAAAGCATAAGAATGTATGCTCTACAGGAGCAAATCAGATTGGCTTGAACATCCATCCTACCCTGTTGTTAGCTATGCAAACCCTCCTACATGTCTCAGTGATCTCAACCAAAGTACAAGAGATTATGACCTGTTTGAGAACAATACATCCAGTATGCACTGCAATTATACATGCCAGCTTCCTATAGATGTGTCATTTGGGTTTTTTTTTAAAAAAATAGTATTTCTTTTATATTTCTTTGTAAGATGCTAATGACTTTTTCTGAGAATCATTTTTCTGCCTCTTGGGTTTCAAAGGAGCTTTGGCACTGAAGGCAGTAAATAGTGAACATGTCCTCTGTAACTACTGAGTTCTGTCATGATGCCCTTTATACCCATTTAAAAGTTTAAAGGTTTGTGGAACTGAGCGGTAATTTAAGGCTCTTATTGAGACTGACTGCTTAATGCACAGAAAAATAAGTACAATGCACAAGCAAGCTTAAAAGTCTGAAATCTTGGAGGCTATTCAGATTACAGCTCAGAGGGTCTTTCAAGTCTTTACAACACATACAGTATATATAACGTAACCTTAACAAAACGTGCAATATATCAATTGAAAAGATGAGCAATCCAAAAGGGCCATTAATATTTCATGATGTTGAACAAATGTGCCTCACTGTGGAAGATCCAAAGCGAACCACATTATCTGTCAAACATGGTGGACATGGGTATGTATGGCTGACAGAGGAACTGGGTCACTGTGGTTTATTAATAATGTGACTGCTGACAGAAGTAGCAGGATGAATTCTAAAGTACACAGAGCTATACTTTCTGCTCAGATTCAGTCAAATGCCAGACAGAGCTTCACAGTCCAGAGGGATAATGACCCGAAACATACCATGAAAGCAGCCCAAGAGCTTCGTAAGGTAAAGAAATGGAATGTTCTTAAATGGGCCGAGTCATCCAATCCAACTGAGCATGCATTTCATTTACTGAAGACAAAACTAAAAGCAGGAAGACCCACAAACAAATAGTAACCAAAGGCGGTGGGCTTAAAGGGCTAGCAAAGCATCTCAAGGGAAGAATCTCAGCATTTTAGTGATGTCCATGGGTTTCAAACAAGCAGTCATTGATGCATAAAAATAAAAAAAATGATCCATCAGGCGGCACATGGTGCAGTGGTTAGCAGTGTCGCCTCACAGCAAGAAGGTTCTGATCCCCGGGGTCGACCTGGGGGCCTTTCTGTGTGGAGTATACATGTTGTCCGTGTGGGTTTCCTCCAGGTACTCCTGGGATAAGACATGGACAGAGGGGATTAACCTGATTGGCTACTCTAAATTGTGAATGGCTGCCTTGCCATAGATTGGCAACCTGTCCAGGGTGTACCCCGCCTCTTGCCCAAAGTCAGATAGATAGATAGATAGATAGATAGATAGATAGATAGATAGATAGATAGATAGATAGATAGATAGATATGCATGCACGTATGGCTATGTTTATTGATTAATAAGCCTTTAACTGGACAAGCTGCTTTGCGACAATGTCTGTTGTTATAAGTGATATGCAAATAAAATAGAATTGAATTGAATTGAATTAAAGTGCCTTGAAGCGTACGCTTCCTTCTTATCGTGTGTATGTATACTGTATCCATGTACATGCGTGCTAGCATGTTTCCAAAGCATTCCGACTCGCCTGTTCTCGAGAATCGACTCGCCCGACTTAGACGAATCATTCGGAAGGAGTCGACTCACTGCAGAGCCGCTGGTTCAGGCAAGGATAGGAAGCGTCCTCGGCTGAACTCCACGCGCAAAGCTACAAATAGGAGCTGCGGCGTTCAAACGGAGCACAAACGAGCCAGGAAAGGTAGCAGCTCGGCAGAGGACATCTTCTAACATCTTCTAACACTTTCGAACAGTTTGACACGTTGACCATCTTCACTCCCTACTTCAATCCACCGAATAAACCACCTTCTCTTTACGCAAACGCTTTGACCTCGGATTTCTTTTCCTTTTTTTTTTTCTTTTTCTTCCTGTACAGGACTCATGAGATCATTTTAAAGGTAAGGACACGTGACCGGACACTGATTTCTTGTTGTTGTTGTTGTTGTTGTTGTTGTTGTTTTAATTCGGGAACTTAACACACACACACAAGATTTGGCAAATACGCAGAAACGCAAGTCCGGACGCCTTGCCCAAATCTCGTGCGTAAAGCGTGTTCGTGTACGTGTTCGTGTTCGTGTTCCTGGTGGTGGATTTTTCTAGCGATCGAGAAGAATGCAGGGGTTTTACGAAGCACCCGAATTATTCAAGTCTGCAAAGCAAATCCGTGAAGCCCTGTACCTGATCTAAGGTCAATATGTGTGACGTGCTGATCCCACTGATCCCACTGACATGCTGATGATCTTATTCCAGTAGTGCAGGAATGTCATGTGACCCCGAGATCCTGTCAGATCAAACCTCACCAGGGTCTGCGTGTGGAAAGCAAACATCTCCTGCCTTTGGTTTTTGGCTTTTTTTAAAAAAAAAAAAAAAAAAAAAAAAATCAAAACATAAAATGGATGCAAAGTCTGAAAACTTTGGGTGTCTTCAGAATGTGTGTGTGGGGGTTGTTTTTTTTTTTTTTCTTCTTCTTTTCCTAACACTGGGGTCTTGTGATCAGGTGTCATTCTAGTGGGTTATCTCTGGATTGTCTGATAGCACTTCTGCTATGCTGCTGTCCGAGAACAGGATCCATGCAGCAAGTTCAGTCCCTGGGACACACTGCCCTGTGTGTTCAGGTCAGCAGATTTCCTAGAAGTCACTTTTCTGCGTTGCAGCGTGACGTCATGCTCTCAGCTCAACATCCCCACTGGGTGATCTTCAGCTCCTGAGTGTCTGAACACCACACCAGAGCTGTACTGGAGGAATCCAACCTATTAGGCAATATGTGGAAAAGGCTGCTGGCAAAACAACATGTCACTCACTCTAGAGATAGATAGATAGATAGATAGATAGGTAGATAGATAGATAGATAGATAGATAGACAGACAGACAGACAGACAGACAGACTAAAATGCTTCTCAGCCTATGATAAAGTCTGGCTTTGCCTTTAAGAGGGAGCGGGCAGAGATTAAATATAGCTGAAGGTCTTTTGGCTCGATTATGACATGTTGCACAAATGTACTCTGCCTTACTGGAAACATCTTCTGAGTTGCATAACATTGTGTTGTAAGGGATCTTACGTAACGATTAAACCTTTTTCTTTTTTTTTTTTTTTTTAAATTATTACTATGATTTCTCTGTTTGGCCTCTAGGTGGAGCTGTTCTACAAACAAAGCTGAAGCTGACCTAAATTATTAAAAAGCAACTCGTGTGACTCGACGGGTTTATTCCAAGTATGTTTGAAGAGGGATCTCAAGAAATGCGAGAGCAGAGTGTGGGGGTGGTGCCAGCTGTGGAGGCCGTGAGCACAGGAATGCTAGGATTAGATGTGGCAACCCACGGCGGCGCGATGTCTTTCACAGAGGAGGCTGTCTCCATCCTGACATCGAGCAGTCTGCTGGCTCGCTCGTTGTTAGGCCGTACGTCAGCACTGAAACGCAAAGAGGTGTCCCCGAGTGGAGGCACACTCAGGCGCAAGCGCGAGTTCATCCCCCAGGAGAAGAAGGATGAAGGGTACTGGGACAAGCGCAAGAAGAACAACGAAGCAGCGAAGCGCTCGCGGGAGAAGCGGCGTGTCAATGACATGGTGTTGGAGAACCGTGTACTTGGCCTGCTTGAGGAGAACGCCAGGCTCAGGGCAGAACTACTAGCACTCAAATACCGCTTCGGCTTGGTCAAAGAACCCTCAAATGCCCCCATCCTTCCACTAACCACCACAGCCCCAGGCGTTCCTCAACCTGCCAACTCACATTATTACCTACTCCGCGAAGATGGGCTTCACCCCGGTACTCCAATGGTGTCTCATCCAAATTCCACTCAGTCTGTATTCCACGTGGGACGAGGTATCAGGGAAAATGGCAGCATGTCGGAGGACTCGGGCTTCTCAACTCCTGGAGGCTCCAGTGTTGGAAGTCCTGTGTTTTTTGAGGACCGGCTGAGTGACCATGGCAAACTGTCTCCGAACAGATCTGATGATTTGGGCTGTGAATATCACCACTCTCCTGCCCCTGACACCCTTGTGGCACAGGTCTCAACGGGGCACACCTCCGCAGCCTCTGGAAATGGGGACTCAGTGGAAGGTATGAAGAGTCTCCCGCATAAACTACGCTTCAAGTGTCCAGGCAGCAGCGACAGTGAGAACTCCAGTGAAAGACGTAGTCCTGTGCAGCACACAGGAGGACGGGAAAACCCCAGAAATCATCTCCCACTTGGCATGGGCGAAGGGGCTCGGCTCTGGCCGCAGCATGAAGGAGACGAACCCCGAAAGATGTTCCCTCATCATCACGGTGGCCTGATGGGTGGTTGCAGCAGTGGTCAGCCACATGGGAACCACAGCGAGGCATATTACCATGCTGAGAACAACATGCTCAAGTCTCAGCTTAGCTCCCTTGGCGAGGAAGTGGCACAGCTCAAGAAACTTTTCTCTGAGCAGCTCTCCAAAATGAACTAAAGCTCTCAGCTTGAATACAAGGAGTTTGGTCTTTCTGAGCCAGACCACCCATAAACAATGAATCATAAGGTTTTTACTCAGAACAGTGTAAAACTGAATTTTAAGCCACTGTCATGACTCTAGTCATAGCCAGTAGACTCCTATGCTGTCCTTCAGTTCCTTGAACTAGTTTCATGACAAGAAGAGAGAATAAAAGTAGGCAGGGGTTGTGTGAAATGGAAATACAGCATTGATGTCAACGTATGTGCTGCAACCCCTCATACCAGGAGAAAACTTTTCTTTCTTTACCAGCAGGTTCTTACTTATGGCACTTCAGTCACTCTACTCAAACAGACATTACTGCTAGATCCCTGTGGCTCACCGAACCAAAGTGTATAATCCATATTTCACACAGCATTCCCATATTCAGTGTCAACTCTGATGTATTATGTCACATTTATGGATTGGACCATGCATAAGAAATGAATTTGGTGCTGATTGTGTTTACAGGTAAATATTCCATTATTGTTTGTCTTCTAGTTGGACTCCATTACACTGTCATGCAAACTTGAAAAGGGAAGACAAATGTTTTCATTAAGGGTGCAAATACTAATGACTGCTCCAAGCTTTCACAGAATGGAGAAAAAACGAAGGAAAGAGCAAAAAAAAAGATCTGGAGGGTTTTTGTTGGCATTATTTAAGATGGGTAAAATTGTAACATCATCATAATAAAAATAACAATAAGAAGAAGAAGCAGAAGAAGAAGAAGAATGCAACATATTTGTGTAGCACCTTTCTTAAACTCAGTGTCGCTTCACAGAACATCAGTTCACATACAACAAATAAATAAATCACGATGAAGTGTTCGAATGGACGATATCAGAGTATAACAGCCCAAAACGTTTCCAATGCCTTTCCCTGCCTTTTCCTTCTTTATACTGCTTGTTACTGCCATCAGAGGTCAAGATTGTCTGTAACTAGTAACTAAAACAGTGTAATGTGCATAATGGTGGTAAAGAAAAAAACCAAACCTGTGTTGCCTTGTGTATTTATGTGTGTGTCCAGTGTTTTATATGTAAATAAATATTTGACAACATAATAAAAGTTTTCCTTCTTTGCAAGCAAACATATATAAGAATAAATAAGTGTATATTCTTAGTGGAACAGCGGAATATAATGTCACTGGATTGTGTATTAAAATGACCAAAAGTAAGCAAACAAAATCCAAAACCACTGAAATGCAGAGAACATGTCCTCGTAGTATTAGATTGCTAGTATAATTTGAATGTTAAAAATACAATGCTTTCTCGCTTTCTCTCTCTGTCTCACTCGCTGTCTTTTAAGCAGTTTTAATAAACTTCTTGTCTGTCCTAGTGCTTCTACAGCTGAACTCTTTATTGTAGCTCCAGTTCTGTGGTCCGCTAGCTGCCATGTAGCTTGTAACAGGAACATGCCCGTAAGTGAGTGACACATCTCCCTACCTGAGTTTGGCATTAACAAAGCTCTTGCAGGACTGAACAGGACCCAGACACTCACAAACAATATTTTACTGGAAGTCACGGCCGCAGAATAATTGCAATCATTCCTTGGAATTTCTGCTGTATGGGTGGTAGGACCTAGACTGCTTGGAAGAAATGATTCACAAATGAAGTCAGAGTTTGTTGCCCCAAGAAAAATTACCTGTTACTCTTACTCTTAGCCTTACAACTGCTCTATGAAGTACGAATATTTTCATTATTTTCAGGTTATCCCACATACAGATGATTATTATTATTATTATTATTATTATTATTATTATTATTATATGGAAATAATAAAATTAAAACTAGAATTAGGAACTAAACAATGTCAAATATTCCCAACTAACCTCTGACTCGAAAAAGCACGAATGAAAACAGCCTTCAGTAATTAAACAGAAAGGGTATTATTATTATTATTATTATTATTATTATTATTATTATTATTATTATTACTTATCAATTGAATAGTAACTCCAATATTTATCTATACATCCAATCAAAAGCGGGTTACACAGCATCTATGACTGTCGGTTTACGCTAAATCCAAAAACTATAACTATAAAGTCTGTAAAAGCACCTCACCAGATTAATTACACACAATCATGGTGGATAAATCAGCCAGATGAGGATACAGATCTGTGCATGGCAGGGAATTCATATTCATAATCAAGATTAATTTCTCCCAATATATTCTTCATCCACAAGAGGGCAGCAATTACGTAATTCTTTTATTACTCTTTACCTCAGTCTTGAAACTATTGAAATGCAGTGCTTATCATTTAAGATTTGAAAGCTATTTTATTCCTATATGGAATGAGTGATTCCACATAAAACCCAACTACAGTGTGAACAAAGCAATAAAAGTATAAACCTGTGTTATCTCAAACTAACAACGGTCTTGTTTTGTTTTGGAATAAACTCCTTAAAGGAAAATTCAATGGCAAGGTCACCCTTTTGTTCTAATGGCTTTGCACATTTTTGCCATTTTATTAATTATGAACATTGAATAATGACCAAAGACAATGCAAAACAAACGCACATTGCTTCTTTAAATGTATCACAATGCTCACGTTCATATCAGTAGAGCTGCATATCATTTCACAGATTTGCAAGAATGCATGGCTAGATTTATTCTAGATTGAAATGTGAGACGATAGACACTCTCAAGCTCCTGTGAAAGAACATGGAAACCCCAGCAGTACTGAATCAGTCCCATCCCAAAATGAGGGCCAATCTAAGACCCATGACCAATGGTGCTGAGCAAATCTTTTTATTAACTTCTTCCATTTATGGGATAACCCAGCTTCATGTATGAATTAGGTCATCCTGGGGTGCCAAGAACTGAGTGGCAGTTGAGCTCAGCTAAAAGAGCTCGTTTTAATGAAGATCCCAGGGCCTCCCATCATCCCCCCACACACATACATACACTCTCACTCTCTCTCTCTCTCTCTCTCTCTCACACACACACACTCATATGCTATCCTGAGCGTCTTCACTCCTCCGACCCCCTTCACCCTTTATGCAGCACGAGACGATGGCTGTTACTAGGCAGGCTTGGTGACAGTTACCATGGAAACCGCCTACCCATGAAGCTGGGTGGGGTAGGGTGGGGTACATGGGGGAATGGGAGGGACCAATGAGAAGAAGGGGGAGCAAGAGCATTGGCAAGTTCAAGGCCATCGCAATGCTTCCATGCATGCCACCACTGACAGACAAAAGAAACCAAAAAGCCCAGTGGTTGAGGGTTAAAATATTACAGATGCATTTTCTTGCATCAGAATATAAAGTAGATAGAGGTTTTGTCAGTATTAGACCGAGCTCTGATGGACAGGATAGCTTTATGAAAACATAAAAGATGGTCAAATACTATAATCATCGGACCCCTGGGATTTAAAATAAATCCATCCCCTTGGTGGTAAGCTGTCATTAGATTGTAATTTGAGATGGGCCGTTACTTATCTTTTATTTTCCTCACAGGCATTCGTGAGTCACAACAGGGGAAGGGTTTTTCTCTTTGGAGCACATTTAATCGTTCCGTTTCTCGCTTACAGAAGTAATGGAGGTCTTGTTGATGCTTGTTACATAATTTGCCTTTAAAAAAAAAACCCCATGGTTATTTCCACTGATTAACCTAGCTCCATCAGACAGACTCCAGACAGTTAAATACATTGTTTGATATGCTGTAATCACATACAGAACCCTGCCGAGTGCGTGATCATTTGCAAATAAAACTTGCCCAGGAGGGAAAATACGGTTTCGCAGACCAAACCACCTAATTTTCCTTGCACATACAGCCTAACACCGAGGACGCAACAGCGCAATGGGTCAAGTCCATGGGTTTACTGGAACCAAACACTCCCCTAAGACTTGCTCCCTGGCACGTGTAAAGAACAGGTCGTTATATGTGGCCTAGCAGATCTTCTCGATGGTATTCCTTTTGCTGGATCCTGACTGACGAAACACTCTCAGTTTTAATCCTTGTGCATAAGTGGACTGTTATTGTACAGCCTGTAGTAGCACAAACCTCCCACCCCCACACACACACACACAAAACAAACACCACTCACATCTGCATGCACCATTTCCATATCTTAAAGTTTTGAATTATAGTGTCACTCCCCTCCTGCAAGCCTCTCCCAACTGTTTCTTTTTATATCGGCTCTGTGAGGGCTTGTTTCTAAAAATGTCTTCTGTTCTCTAGGTTTCAGGATCTCTCTCCCTCTCTCTTTCTTTCTTTCTCTCCCTTTGGTAACCTTATTATATGCATGGAGCACGTCTGGCTATGTGCCTAGTCCCTCCCTGCTCTCTCTCTCTCTCTCTCTGTGCTGCAACATGGTTCGAGGATGGACACACACAGAGGAGAGAGAGAGAGAGAGGGAATGTTATGCAACTAGTTATGCAACTGTGACCTACTAACATATATTTCCAGCACAGCACATCACAGTGAGGGAGGGAGGGAGGGAGGACGTTGGAGCGCCTCAACAACACAACACGAGGAACCAAAATACGAGTCACTGTGAGCGCGTGCCCGCATACGAGCAGAGCGCAGGACGAGAATCGTGACACTTTGCATGTCTTATCAATTTTTGCCTATCCGATCCCGGCTATAGAGAGCCCAGCGGCTGCGTTGGGGCGAGTCATTTGGATACGTGAGGAAAACACCAACGGTAAGCTTTCTGTCTTCTGCTTTGGGGTGGGTTTTTTTTTTTTTTGTTTGTTTGTTTCTTCTTCTTCTTCTTCTTCTTTGTGTTATGATTTGGCTCTCATTGTGGAAACGCATGCCGTCCGGAGAGGCAGCTGGAAGCTGCAATATCACAATAACCACGCGCGCGCGCCACGGAATATTCCCAGTGTGACGTGATAATATTCCGAATGTTATTGTGTAAAATGTCGCCCCGGCTTTCACATTGTTGCACATGCGTGCGCACACATACACACACACACACACACGCACACACACGTCCAGCGGGCTACTACAGGCTTTTGTTTCATGCTGCGTCCTGAACATGCGGTCATTAGACATCCAGCTCAATGTCAAGGCGAGGCTCGGAGCCCGGTCTCCATATTCCAGTGCGGGGTTGCTGTAACAGCACGAGCCTGGACACGAGGGCGCGAGACATTTGCGCATTCAAGGCATAGCCTGTGTGCCCTTTAGGTCTTTATGTGTTTGACGTTTAGTAAATAGTTACCTTTTACTTCGGACACTTTAAAATAAATGGTGGTATCGTTTGTGCTGGCTTTGGGGCACCTGAGAAAACGAGAAGCGGTTGTTCACATGCGGAGAGATGATGACACGCTTCTGGACGTCACGTGTGACCTGCAGTCCCGGTAAAGGTTAACGCGGGTGTTAGTGTTTGTCGAGCCAGCCTGTTAACCCTTTCCTTACAAACCCGAGGAGAGTCAACCTACAGCCCCGGGGAGAGTTAGCCTGGAGCCCGGGGAGGGTCAACCTACAGCCCCGGGGAGAGTTAGCCTGGAGCCCGGGGAGAGTTAGCCAGGAGCCCGGGGTGAGTTATCCTTCAGCCCAGCGCTTCCCTTGTTTATGGCTGGACGGTTGACTTTGGCTAAAGGAGACGTGACCGCCCGGAACTTTTGAACTAAACAGCTGGAACCAGGCTTTAAAGCCAAAACTAACAAAACTGGCTGTTTTTTTGTTTGTTTATTTATTTACTTACTGCAATAGTCACCTGGCTCTTTTTATACTCTTATAAAACACTACTGGACGTCCCTTTCTGTGTTTAAATCAGTGTGTGTGTGTGTGTGTGTGTGTGTGTGTGTGTGTGTGTGTTGTTCTGCAGTTAGCTAACGCTATAGCTATCTAGCCTACTAACCTACTTCTGCCAGGTCTCACAGTGTTGTCTGAGGGATGTCCTCTTGTCATATGGAGTAAACAGGACACAGTGGAGCTCGGCACTTTGGGAAAGTCGCAGCAATGAGTAACAATGCGTCCAGAAGATGGTGAACACTGTAATAACCGTTAGGTGGCTTAGAGCAGGGTGTCTCATAGTCTGTGGGTTTGAACATGGCTTTGGATAAATCGGAGACAAAAACAAAACCTGATAGTGTTGCAGGTGCTCGTGGCGGCCAGTTAAAGCTGTTTTCACTGCTCTACACACACTGTACACACACTGTATAGGAGCTGTGAGTACACTAGGGGTAGTTCCTCGGATCGCTTGTTTGCTTTTGCGGTTTCAGACTGAACACATGGGACACATTTTCCAGTTCTGGCTTAACTGAATGGCCTGGAGTCGGACAAAAGATGATGCAATCGGCGGAAAACCCCGTATATTCTGATGCACAGGATTTGTGCGCGCGCGTGTGTGTGAGCCTGTGTGCACGCGCGCGCTAATTCTGAATGTAGGTCATGTTTGTCAAAGGGAGGGAACATGTCCTGCAACAGATGAAACCAGAATAATCACTCCACCATGTGCTGAAATGCTCTCACCGTCATAACAAAGAAGGCACACAAGGGAGAAGGGCGCGTCCTTGTGTATTAACATCATTATCCTGATAGTAGCCTGCATCACCTACATGTGTTCTCATACTTTCATTAATCATTTCAGACTATCAGCTTGCTATCTGTGCGCCCTTCTTGTACTGTGTAAGTGTAGCCTACAGTGGCCTAGGTCCTGTGTTGGGCCTGTAAGTTTGGGGACAGTTTCTGTCCTATCATTCTGTTTGGACAGCAGGACGGTGTAGAGTAATTAAACAGGTCTGCGTGGAAGAAAAATATATTTGTTTATGAAAAATTTACAAATCGGACTCAATACCCCCAAACAAACAAATGCATGGATATCGACGGAGCTGTATTTGCATAGGAAATTATCTTACAAAGTCCAAAAACGACAACGTAGTCACTTTCCCGTCTAATCAAACCCTAACCTACAAAAAAGAGGACTGCAAAGGATTTGTTTTGGTTTTTTTCACCAATCAGCCTGATCTGTTCGAGTTTGATTACCACATTCTATCCAGTCAGCTTTTGAAGTCAGTAAATAAAGGGGCAAAGTATAATACTGATGGATTTAAGAGTAGAAAATGTCAACTAAATACACTACAAAACCACAGATCATGTCATTTGAAAGCCGCAGGCATGAATTGTCCGTTTTGCTTTGGTTTGTTTGGGGGTTTTTTTAAGGAAAAGGTACGACTATAAGAGTTAAACACCCCCCCCCAAACCCCACATGATAATTATAATTTGACCCATGGGGTTAAGAGCTTGGCCGTTGCTATTCCATTACTTAAAAGAAACCCCAGAGCAACACGTGCAGTGACGGCACCGAATTAGTTTCCATGCCTCGCCCCAACCTCCGACTACATCAGTGTCTCTTTCTGTGACTATAAGACTGCAAAACATGACGATAAGTGAACCCAGGGTTGTTTTTAGTGGTGATCACCACATTATTAATATGACTCCCGATCTGTCTATGATTAACCCCCTCCCCATCCCCCGAATGATCAAGAAGCACTAGATCCTTTGTCTCAATCAGCATTAATGATGTCTGATCCTTATTCTGCACATTGGGAAAACCTAACCTGCTCTTAAAGTGGTTTCATTGGTGATATTCAGTGGTATATTAAGTAATTGCTTGCAACAACCATTTGTAATTGATATTAAAAATTGGGCTGCATAGGATCAGTATTTATGTCTAGAATAATAGATCTTGCAAAAGGATCCTTTATGTCCACAGAAAGCAATAGCATTTCTGAACATAATGCGTTATCAGTGGAGAAAAATATTTGAATGCAAACGCAAATTATGTTGTGCACAGTTTGGCAATGTTTACTACATAAATCTCTATTTTCATAATCACGCAATTATCTCTCCTTGGGCCCTTTGTTAGCACTGCCGGCATTCAAGTCTCTCGTCTGACTAAAATCGTCTATGAAGCGTTATTTTTTCCCCTCCGTGCTTTCCTCTTTGTCTGTCTCTTTCTTCGTCTCAGTCTCCCTCAATCTTTTGCTCACCTCCCTCTATTTTTAGCTAAATATATGACCCCTCCCACCCGTTTCCTAGCTCCAGCTCTTGCTGAAGCATTCCTGACCTATATTTGAGCACAGCCTTGTCTCACACGCTGCCCAGTTTCTGGGTTAGTGGGCCAGCATGGGAGAAAGTCTCTCTTTCTTTAACCCTTAGTTATGTGGCTCCAGGGCTCTAAACGCTGAATGTTAGATTAGCTAGTGTATAATCCTTGTGTGACATTTGTCTGTTTAACCTCATTACCCATAAACTCTTGTGAGCATTAATGTGTTTCCTAAGGTTTAACAGCTTGAAAGATTTTGGCCTTGTATTCACTTGCTGCTCCTTATCAGCATTTTGTAGCTGGAAACTTCTTACCAGATGAGACAAGATTTGGAAAGTTTGAGCATCTCGAGAGAATTTGTTTGCAAGTAAATGATGTTTTCACATGTTATGAGAAGACCATGCCAAAGAAATGGTTCCAGGATCATGAAAATATAAGTTAAAAAAAAAAGTTTTATTCAATCGCAAGACCTGTATTATAAACCATGCCTCTTGAGCTCTTAGAGATGATCAAATTAAGTCATCATTCAGCATAATATTAAATGGAGGAACACAATTCACCTAAAGATCTCCAAGAGCTGTCACATGAATCCTTGAGTGTGTCCGTTTGAAAAGATTTGAACCGATTTTTACATGACAGAACGAGCAACTGGGTTTCTGCCAGTATAGGGCCACAGAAATGGGAAAGGAGTAGATGTAAAGTCACTTGCTGTCACTATGGTTTCCCATGTCGGGCGAGACTTTCTTACTTCCCCAGTGTGTTGGTTTAGATGACAAAACATTCTCTTGTCACCCTTTTCCAAAAACAGGCAGTGGGGCCTATCTAGGTCTTTCGCAACCTAAGAGCCTTGCCTGGTTTTCATTGTTAAATTAATATCTTTTCCCCATCATCAGCTACCATCTGATAGCAATTTAGTGATTTTTCCATAGAAAATAACCACACTCAGTGCGCCTGGTTTGTGTTCTTCCCACCTGGCTGTTTTGAAGTCTATTCATCGACCCATGTCTGCTTAGGAAACTCTACATGGTTGCATCTGTAAAATCTGTTCAAATCTATCCCACGTTACCAGATCTTTTGACCAGATTATTCAGGCTGCGCACCCAAAGAAGAGAAGCAGTAACATGTTCATGTCTCCGAAAGCATATACTTCAGCCTTGCTTTGATTTCACCACTCTCCGTGATGTAATACAGGCTAGTGTTTCAGAATGTAAAAACAAATCATGTGCTCATTGCTAATGCTTGCCAGATATGTAGTTATGGTCAAAGCACTCAGTCCTGTGGGGGAATTTTGCACAAGGGAGATTAATGCTGTAAGCATTTATAGTTGGTGCGTCAAACAAATGGATTTAATCCAGGATGTCAGGTCGTAGGAATAAAAACAGTTCCTAAGACATTGACAATGTTGTCTGGGGTTTTTTTGTTTGTTTGTTTTTTTTTAAAATTATTATTTAAAATTTCTGCAAGCCCTATCTCTTTTGTTGGCACTACTTTATAATAGGCACCATTTACACAGAGACCAGAGGTCATAGGTCGCAGACAGAGGAGATCAATAGCAAGGCTAAAAGGTCAGACAGTGATTAGCCTGCACAAGAGACTATTGAGGGTTGCCATGGGTGACTGTCCAACTCAAGCCAGACATGTTAAGCACAGGATTAGGTGAGGGTCTCCCAATAAAAGAAAAATGCATTCCTAAATCCTTCGATTTTCTGGATGTACTGGGAGGGATGGAGAGTATTTTCTTACAACAAATGAGCAAAAAATAAAAAACAAGTTGAAGACCGAGTGCGTATGTTGTTCTCAAGGGATTAACAGATATATGTTTTTGCTTTTTTTGTCCACAGCCTTCCAACACATAGCCATCTGGAGGCTCAGATAGAGGTTGCACCCCTCCCCACTGTCTGACAAGCTGAGACAGACTGAGTGACCTACATCCTGCAATACGCCTCAAGCACTGGAGTCTGTCTGTGCCAGCTTATTAACATAGCATTGTTGAAAAGCGAGGAAGAAATACTGAAAACAAGCAAAACGAACAGGTCACTGTGGCCCTAAGCGAATAGTTTCACATTCTTGAGACTTCAAGGATTCTTCTCCCTTTTTTTGCCCTATACAACCCATTGGCAGTTGGAGTGGCTGGTTTGGGAGTGCACTGGATGATTAACACTAGTTAAATGCAGCAAAGTGTCGCAGAGGCTCACCTATTTTTGATCTTTTTAGCCAACCTGGACACATAACAAAGACTATTAATTATTGTTACTACAGGAACTTCAGCAAAATCAATGAGGTTGACCCCAACTGCAGCCAAAATACGTCATAAAACGTTTGCTGATCCGGCTACTTAGCCCAACATTCAAGACTACTAAAAGGAGGGAGACCTTCCAGCCATTTTAACAGCCACCTTTCCCCTCCACCCCATCCCTCATATTACCATCAGTAACCATTTCTGATGGTAGCAAGAAGATTCCAAACTGGATTCCTCTAAAGAATAATGGAAGGCTTAAACTCACAAAGCCAAGCAAATTCCACTATAGGCAAAACCGCAGAGAATAAAGAAACGTTCTCAGGCTATAACAACACTCTTCCTTCACCCAAAGGCAACCCTCGTTCTGTCCGCATTTTAAAAGCCAAGCCAAACATGACCTGCCGGCGCAAGCGTGAGTTTATCTCCGATGAGAAGAAAGATGCCTCCTACTGGGAGAAACGCCGCAAGAACAACGAAGCAGCTAAGCGTTCCCGGGAAAAGCGGCGACTCAATGACATGGTTTTGGAGAATAGAGTTATTGCACTGAATGACGAGAATGTACGTCTAAAAACAGAACTCCTGCAGCTGAAACTCAGATTTGGCCTCATCAGTGCGGCCTCCTACATGGAGAAGAGCCAGCAAATTGGAGGAACGATGAATGGAAATTCTGTATGCTCCTCCTCTTCTTCCAGTCATTTCTATCCTAATGGCTACTCCAGTGGCTCCCAGATGATGAACTCTGATTCTTCAGAGGCTGAGCAGTCTGTCCGTGGTGAGGGACTTGCCCAGTTAGTTAAGTACTCACCTCGAGGTTCTCTCTCAGACATGTCTGATGGTTCTTCCCGTGACAGTCCAGAGCCACTGAACTATGAAATCAAGCAGGAAGGGCCAGGGATAGATATGGACATAGCGAACAGCACGACCACACCAATTATGTTCAACGTCCGTCGTGAGTTGGCCACGTCACATCACCAACATACCTTTCAATCAGGATATCCCAGCCAACAGCAGCAACGTCAGCACACAGAGACTGTAGTCAGTGCTGCTGCACCTCCAGTGCAGACCGCTCAAAGAAGTGTCATCCTGTATCGCTCTAGTAGTGTCTCATATCCTTTAGAGAGTTCAAGACCTCAGGAAATCACTCAACAGAAACTGCCACAGATCCTACTCCAACCTACAGAGGGATCTACCAAAAGCACTGAAAGCCTGTCAGAGGCGACCGGTCAGCACGAAAGTAAGACTTTAGACAATCTGCCTTATGAATACTCGGATGAAGAAGCAGCAATGAAACAAGCATACAGGGCCCAACAGCAACTCCTTGTGGCTAGTTGTCAGAAGGCTGAGACTATGGCACCAGACCTTTGCATACAAGGGGGAGAAGAGCTGTACCACTATGACAGCCCCCAGGACGAGGAGCCTCCAGTACTGAGTTATGAAGGAGGGCCCAGGAAGGAAGGGTACTACCAAGGTCACTCAGGAAAGGACACCTCCTTAAGTGACGGTGATCCCCGCAATTCTGACAAAGACGCGTCCACTGATGATGAGTGCCCATCTTCATTTTCTTCTGAAACTGGCAGTTATCACCAGCAATCCCCTTTGGCTGGAGGGCCAAGTTCCTCCCCTCAAAGCCAAAGCAGAGACAGTCAAGCAGAGGTCAAAGGTACAGCACTACCGCACAAACTACGCCTTAAGCACAGATCTGTGAGTAATGCTGGATCAGCAACTCATGGATCAGAATCACCAACTACACCACCAGCACATGTGCATCCGTTACCTCAGCACCCTTATCTGGCTTTGCCTCAGTCCAACCAGCAACTTCAGGTTGGCTGAGAAAGGGAGAGCCAGAGGTTAAGGGCCAGCCAACCCCAGAGTTCTGCACGCAGTTCACATCAACATAGGAAAGAAGGTTGGATTATGGAAAGAAAATCCTGGTATATGCAATAGCATGAATAAGAAGCATAACTCAGCCTGAGGGACACTATGGGATCCACTGTGGTAGTATGCTAACAGACATATCCTTTAGCCTCTTCCCACCTGGTATTGGTATCCATTGGGAGCCGAGACAGATATAAAAACATCGGTCCCAAGAGCAGACAGAACTTCTGGGTCATTTGTAATATACTGTAAAGACTGCTTTGTTTCTGTATCTCATCCCATCCTTACAAACGAGAGGAATGAACAAACTGTTCACATTTTTCCCAATCCCAATTTGTTATAACATGATGTCAAGGTATCTGCAAACATGGCAATAGCAACCATTTGTGAGGCATTCTAACCTACTCGCTAACTGTAAATACCTACTGGTTTGTGTCCATTTTTATACCAAATCAGAGGCTAGGTGTTCACCACAAAACATATCAAAACATCTGAGCATTTTGGGAATATTCCCTCGACCAAAGAAAGACACTAGCTTTACATTTCATACCTCTGCCATACATCTTTTTCATTTTCGGATTCCGAGTCCTGAAAACGTATTCACAATCCCAGACATCACTTTCTCTTGTCCAAGCACTTGGTTTGTATATGACTGTGATATAATTATTATATATAAATATATATTTTAAGAATAAAATCAAATTGGGTTTTTTTTTTGTTTGTTTGTTTTGTTTTTTGTTTTTTGAAAAAAAGAAAAAAAAAATACAAGGGTGAAAAGGATTTGGTCGACTCACTAATTTGTCAAAAATACTGTATAGTATCGTTGTGTTTACTGTTCAGGTGTCATTTAAGTACCTTTTTTGATTGTTTAATTGTTATTTTAAAAGTTCTCATTGTTTTCAGCAACTTTCCTTTTTAAAGAAAATCAAAATGCCCCAAATTGTTAAAAAACAAAAACAAAAAAAAACACCAAGGCATGTGGAAGGTCATAGATTAAACAATTTTAGTGCAATTACAGAAGACTGGGAAAGAAATAAAACGTAACCAGCGAAAATGTTTTAAAAAGTCCAACCTCTTACAAATAGGTAACTGAGTTACATCAGTATTAAGAAGCTGCTGTTCACAGCTATGATTTGGATGTCCTGCCCTTGAATCTTTATGAAAGCCATTCACAAAATCAACACATCTGATGTAGACACAACTCTACACATTCTATATGTTTCACAGTGAATACTCTTACTAAGGACAGGAACGATCTAACTTATTTTAATGAGTTTCTTTTTTTTTTTTATGTGCCTCATTTAGACTCACTGTCTTTTGTTTTTTCATTTTTGTTTTTCAAGTCAAGTCTACATGTCATGTCCGGCATAGAGCACTTATTAATGTATAAATGTAAAGTTTCTTCTAACCTGGATGACACTGTATTCTATGCTTTTTCTTTGGATTATGTGTGATTTTTGAGAAAGGTGTTGTCATGTTTTCATGTATTTAAACCTCACTCTGTCACCTTCACCCCTTTTCAAAGGCTTTTCCCTCATTCTCTCAATGTGTATTAAAATCAGTGATCTTTGTGTTTTCTGTTCATGCAAAAGAAACCAAGATTCAACAAGACTTGTCTTATGGAGTTGCACTGTTGTCACACTCTCTGTTTTGAAATGGATTCATGATGTTACAACACTAATATCCATCAAGGTAATGGGTGCATTTGAAAAACGAGGAGAAAAAAAAATAATAAAAAGGATGTTGCTTTTCTGAACATTGGTCAGTTTCTTTCTTTATTATTATTATTATTATTATTATTATTATTATTATAGTATTCCTCCAATAATTTATAGCATGCTCCATGTAAGTTTTGTAAAAATAAATAAATAAATTTAAAAAAATCCGATACTTCTTTGTGCAAAACACGGCTACAGATGCCAACAAGAGTGTTAAATATATCCTAAATAACATTCCAGCCTTTCAGACCTGCTTCCGATCATCAGACCTGCATCTGTGCCCTTGATTCCAGGAAAAATGTAACAATTGCTTATTGTGGGAATGTTGTTCATATGCCACGGGGCAGCATTCCTCATCGGGCAGAGCGTTACGGCACTAGAGCATTGAGCAGATGTGCTGAAGCCCTGAGTCAGGTTAGCTCAGAGAGACCTGACACACTGACACACTTTGTCTCAGACCTACTTATGCATGCTCACTTCCCTGATGTAACACTGCCCTAGTTGCTCAGCCTAGTTAGTCAGCCTACTGCCAAACCCAGCTGGGCAGCAGAGTGGAAGACAAAAACACGCCACACACACACACACAAAAAAAACTTTAAAGAGGTACCAGAGCACCCAAAAGTCATAACTAACCAAGCACAACAACACACCGTGACAATCTGTATTTCCTTCAAAGTGGAAGAAAATAAAGCGCATGAATAGAATCACAGCATAAATCACAGCCAGACTTTTTTTTGGTCACTTTCACCTGTCTGTGACGTTCCACAGCGATGTGGCTCTGTAGGCCTCTGTAGGAACCAGCACCATATTAGAAAGAACACATTTATATGACCTTATGACTTGTGCCTTGCACAACATTAGTGTCACAGCCTTGGTGTTATTAGAAAAGTAATGCACACCTTCTGACTAATCAGATTCAAGAATACGGCATCGATGTGCTGTGTGCTGCTTCAGTGTTCTGTTGCATAGTCTTCCAGTAAAGTTACCTCTTCTACTGTATATTTTACTCTATTCACAGCAGGTGCACAGTAGCTTTACAGTCAGGTCATATGAAACCATATGAATCTATACACAGTACTGTAAATATTTTTTTCCCCACAATACCACACAGGTTTAAAAGCCTTATACTTGCTTGTAGAAATTACAGAAATTGCTCACAGTGTATTCACAAAGCAGGGAAAACAGGTGACGGACATCAGATCATGTTCAAATCCATAATCTACTTAAGTAACGTAAATTTCCCTAGTTATGTAGGTCTGGAATAATAAAAAAAAAATGACCTGCTCTAAGCTGTCATGGATTTAGCTGTCATATTTTGCACAAGCCTTACCAACAGGTGCCTAAGAACTGAAACGAAATAGAAGCAACTGTCCAGGATATACATATAACCCCTGGGAATATTATGCAAACTGGGCTAAAAAGGACAGACGCGCCTATAAAGAGACACGACAAGTCTGGAACTGAGACATTTCAGTCAGGGAGTGAGGGCCAGAGAGGGAAAAGAGGTTTCCCACTGTGACAGACAGCGTTTTTCTAATTGTTTATTGACTGCTTTTAGGAGGAAGCCGTGTTTTTAAAGGATACGTGCATGTGAAGGGGTTGGCGTGTGCACAAAAAAGTAAAGGTTTTAAGCGGATGGGTCAGTGTGTTTCTTGCACAAAACAAAAACACACAGAACAACAAAGTGCCTAGTTTGTTCCCTTTTCCAGTACCTAGGGTATTATGAGGTTTGGTCACGCCACAGTATCCACGCAGCACCGACAAGGTGACATTTCCTAACGGCTAAGACGGCGACGGCAGCACATCTTTGTCCCAATCGGATTTAATTGGTGTGGACAGGAGGCTGCATAAACAGGTCAGCAGAAAAGTAGGTCAACACAGAAGGGAGGGACCGAGGCATGGGATGGATGGAGGGTGAGTGGAAGCTAGAGAGAGGTTGAGCTTTGTAAAAGAAGCTTCTGTGAAAGAACAGTTCGAACACAGCCAGTGAACACAGAGCTCTCACATTACCTGGCTTGTTCCGCCGAGCCTGCGGTTGTAGGTCAGTGGAGCAGGCCAGCGCTGGAGGACAGAAGCAGACAGAGACCGAAAGAAATTGAGCGAAATGTGCATAAAGAGCCTACAGTGTGAGCTTCATCTGAAATCCACTGACATTCCTTACTGGTTTCAAAGGCCTCTCGAAGAAGCCACAGCATCGCTGTCGTTACTAATGAAGTGCCAGTTGACGAAAGACAGAGTGGCAAACATTTGAACATGCTGAAATAAAAACAAGACCTGTCACTGAGTTACAAGATTTGGTAATACAGGGAATAACAGGCGGTAATCCTACAGGTATGCAAATGTAAATGAGATCACAGTGCAGCTGTTTTACTCCAAAACCACAGAGCCCTTCATCATAAACTAATTAACAGCCTTTTCGGTTAATAGTTACCCTAAGAGATGGAAGGGTCTGTATAAATATTTGACAGAACTACTGCATAGGGAATAGAAAAAATTTCAAGTATGTGTATGCGAGTGCTTTTTGAGACATTGACGTCTATCACACACTAATTACGCACTGAATACCATTTACAAAAGCAGTGGCAAACAACTCTCCCTCTTTGGGTCTCTCTTTTCGTACATACTGAGAGTGTGTCTGTGTGTGTGTGTGTGTGTGTGTGTGTGTGTGTGTGTGTGTGTGTGTGTGTGTGTGTGTGTGTGTGTGTG
>JAQMCW010000008.1:10379476-10391956 GCA_030068335.1 Chrysichthys cranchii | reverse complement strand
GCGTGTGTGTGTGTGTGTGTGTGTGTGAGAGAGAGAGAGAGAGAGAGAGAAGGAGGGAGGGAGAAACAGGATGCGGTTAACCGTACAATTTCTCTTTAAACACTTGGTCCCTGAAAAACCCTAAGCAGACAGAATTTTTCCCATTTAATGACTAGTTTAATGGCATCCAGGAGCCCAGTAGTGGACACTCTTTCTTGGCTTGGAGGTACCTTTTTCTTCATTTATTTTATAATAAAAAATAAATAAATAAAAGTACATGCATGATTATATAAAAGTGCATATGCATGGTTATTTTGAGGACTTTACCATCTGTTTGGACAGAGGACACTGCTTGGATGTCTTGGGTAAAATATTGTCCATGGCTGCCTGGTTCCCATCCTAAAACCCATCAGAGACAGTTCTCAGATAACACACACACACAGTGTTCCCACAATGCATTAAAAATATGGTACACACACACACACACACACACACACACCCACACACACACATATATACACACTCCTAGTTGACTAGAGAAGAATGTGGCAAGGGAAACCCTGATTACATACTGTAGATGCAGAGCTACCCTTTTTTATGAGCTTCACTGAGTGAACACTTGGTCATTTAAACAAACAAGAAACAAAAATCCAGTATAATGCGCTAAAAATGTACTAACAATTACACCTTTAAGTGCAAAATGACATTTGTTCACAAAATAAATGAGAGAAGGAGAACATGGACCATCGTGTATGCAGCAGGTACCATAGAATTAAATAGTGCTTTCCCATACTGCGTTTTAATCACTAGCACAATGCGAACACAATTCAAACCTGATTTAAGCAAACATGCTGTGAATTAATGGTTGTGCATGTTTTGACATGCAAGCTAACTAAGCTGACATGCGAGATGCAAAACCAGACCTGGTGTGGTGCAGAAGCACGATGCATTCTAGATATCTGAGCCGAAAAACATTTTAAAAAAAAAGAAAAGAAAAAGAAATGCTGAATACAGTTGAAAGGTTTGTTGAAATAGCTGAAAGGCTTGTTAGCACATCCCTCAGCAAATGTTTTGTTTTTCTGATGCGCTTGGGCATTGTGAAATGTATCACTTCAATAAACGAAAGTTAAAAACACCCTCAGAGATGGTCTCAAACAGAGAATAAACTAATAATTTGGTCATCCTAATCTCCAGTGGTTAATACGTCTTACGTCCATGAAACAGAACCTGAACCTGATGATACATTGATTGGCTGAAACAATACGCTGCCGAATGGGTCGACGATAACAATACTGTACAATCAGGCACCAAAAGAGTGTCTGAGTGTATGGAAAAAACACTTCATCACTCTGTAAAGCCAGTTCGAATACTTGATAACCGTTAACCATCTTAACACACATTAACAATGACTGTGAGGTGTGTTTATGACATGGCTAAAAGTCAGCAGGGTGATATTTTTGACATCTGTTAACATATAATCACAGCTTGTGTATGTGTGCTCTCCAACCTCCACAAGGATTTCTCTGTTGGTCAACACACAGTTCTCATCTGGGAAAGTTTCACACAGGTTCTCAAACGTGCTCAGGCTTTCTCTGGGGAAAAAAAAAGCACATGAGTACACACAAAGTCAAATTTAATCCTAGCTAAAAGAAACTGTCCATGCCTAAGAATGGCTCGAAGTCATTTTCCACCAAGGCCCCAAACGGGATTTACATAATATTGCTGAGAAATCAAAACCCAATTCCAGGAAATTGGTTATGTCATAGTAACAGAAATAATATGATTCATTTACCACTCAGTGAAATGAACCCTGTGAGTGTGTGTTGGTTTAATGTGTACCTGCTCACTGCAGCCCAGGTCTTCCTTAACCTGTAAATGGGGTTGGACTGCAGCGCAGACAAAATGGCCTTCAGGGAGGAGAAGTTCTTTAGCTGCTTGCACTCCTGTGGATACAAATGAAAGCAGGAGGATATGACACTAAGATGAAATCAGTTCAAATTTATCGAGAAAAAGTATCATCTGCTTTCTGTGCAGTGACGGATTCAAGTGACTGTTCGGATCCCCGCAAGATCTTGAAATACCGTGTGACCTCTGCGATGAAAATCCAGCATGGGACACAGAGTAGCAGTGAAATCAGGCATTTTAAAGAGAGTTTTCCTCTGAAAGCTTTTCACTAATCAAAGTAAGTTTTTACTGATCGAACCTGTGCCACTCGTATCCATTTTTCGATGATTCTTGCTCTCTGATTCAGAGCGGATGATGGCGTGGAAGAAGGAGAGTTGGAGGGGGAAAGCAGTGAGGTGATGACACGGTTTGTAACAGCGTTGAACTGGGAGATGGTGGCACGGATGGTGGAAGACAGGTTTTCGTTCTTATCTCTCTGAGACCACACACAGCCCAGACACTGGAAGGGAACCACCTTTACAAACAGCTCCTACAAGAGCGGACAAAGAAACATGCAGGTGTAAAGGTTATAGGTCATTTACAAATCATGAAAAACCCAACAGAAGTGGAAAACATCCCACTGGTTACGTGTATGCACGTGGACTTTTAGCAGTTTAACTGAATTCAGTCTGAATACAGTTTCAGAATGAACTGCCATATGCACTCAACCTCCATCCATTATCTATAGCACTTATCTGTCAGCGAGGCAGGGAAACTAGAGTCAGCCCCAGCTAACTTTGGGCCAAGAGGCGGGGTACACCCCGGATAGGTCGCCTACCTATCGCAGGGCTAACACAAAGATGAACAGCCATTCACATTCATAGCCATGGGTAATTTAGAGCAGCCAACTGACCTAACCTGTAAGTCTTTGGACTGTGGTAGGAATCCAAAGCACCCAGAAGAAACCAATGCAGGCATGGGGAGTACATGCAAACTCCACACAAAAAGGTGCGCGCTGTGAGGCGACAGTGCTGACCTCTGCGCTGCCCATACACTCAAAAATTTGTTTAAAGTTCCTTTTATATGTCATTATGTATAATACAAAGCAAATTTATGCACGCCCAAGAAGCAACAAGACAACAAGAATCTTGTACATCTGGTCCGAGTGTAACATGTAGCTAACATTAGCCCAGCATGTCCAGTCGCTTTGCTTGGGTTTTCAAAATGTCCTTCTGAGCAAAGCAGAAGATATTGCACACGTTCTCTCTAAACAGAAGGCCACGGATATCCACCAAACCTCTTAATTTCTTGAAAATCTTTTAAACTTTATAATATACCTACATATTGTTTCCCCCAAGGGTTGAAGTTGGTTAGCATACAATCAATCACCTAACACAAACGCCTACAACGTGCAGAATGTATGAAAAGACTCTAACGTTTGGATAATAAATAGATTATCCACCTCTATTCATTAGAAAGAAATTTAACTGACTTTAATTCATTCATCTTCAGTAACCGTTTTACTGTGGATCCGGAGCCTACCCCAGGCACGAAGCACGAACACACCCTGAACAGGATGCTAGCCCTTCTCAGTGCTTGAATGGTTTGTATAACTTGCATTCAAGTGTATACATAACGGTTATTCACGGTAGTCTATTCAGAATAAAATCCCTTCATTAACAGGTTATTACTGGATTAACAGGCTTATCATGGAAATGTAACTACTGACACTCACAGCATCCTGTTTGGTGAGCTGTTCTGCAAGTTCTATGACAGAGAAATCCAAGAAGTCTGTCTGACTGTTCACACCATCCAAGTCCTTTTCTCCCTGACTCGACTCTGGTTCCTGATCCCCGCCGGAACTTTCCTCTTTATTCCCCACATCTGAGGGGAAGAAAAAAAAAAGAGTTAGCCTTGTTACTGGACACGGCCACACTGCATTAAGATATAGTACCCATAAAATAGTATAATTGGCTTGTATTTATTGACTTAAGGACTCCAATGTGAACAGTATTTCAGCAAATGTCTGACCTTCTGCTTGGAATTTCTTAAGGAGAGCTTCATAGCAGTTGGCCAGGGACGAAAGAGGGGTGTGTCGCCCCAGCTGCGAGCACATCAAGTGCAACGAAGAGTGCATTGGAGGATCCCGGAAATCCTCAGCAAACTCATCCAACCAGGTCTGTAGTAGAGTCCATAGAGAGCTAAAAACAACACCAAAAAATTCTAAGCATTTGCTTGCAGAAAATCAGACTGCACTTTACTGAGACATTTGTTTCTCACAAATGGACGCTTGGAGTACGTAAGGATTTACTTTACACCAAAATTGATCATTTTCTAATAACCGCACGTTCCACAGTGTTTAACTGTTCTTACACACTGGGAATTTCGCACTCATCATTATTTTATTTATTAAAAGAATGACACATTCTGAAACACGTTAGTTCCCATTGGCACTTTCGTTGCAACAGCTATAAACAGTCATTCCGTCACTAGCTTCTCTTTTTACTTTCTTTTTACATGAAGACGACAAAAAAAGCAGCTTGTCACATGACTGAGAAACCACAAAGAGCAAATTCCTCAACCTTGAAGACTTTCTCCACAGTAGGGAAACTTAAAGGAAACAGCTTTAACTCAAAGCCCTGACACTGACTCAAGTCTTCATTCATAAAAGTAAAGCAAACATCTCTGATAACTGGCCTACCTTTTGCCCTCATGCCCATCTGTAAACTCTTCCCATATTCTCGGAGCTGTTTTTTTTTTTTCTTCTTTGGGATCCTCTCAGTTAAAACGTTACACCTTGACACTTGTTATTTTCAGATTATTACAAAAGAGGAAGAAATTTCTTTTTTTTTTTCCTTTAAAGGGCTCTCACAGATGCAAAACTGCACCCTAATACTGTGTCTTACCTCTTATGACACTTGCTGTTGTCCAGCTCAGAGTCAAGACTGTCTCTGTTTGAGAGAGAAAAGAAGATACACATGAAAAATTCTTGCCTAAAATCAAATTAAACTCATTCTTAAATTCTTTACAGAAACACCATCCTATTAATATACATAAAAGCAGGCGCCTTTTAGGTCTAATGATACAACACGCAACACATGTAATGTGTAACCAGTAAGGCATTGAAGTGCCAACTGCCTTCACAAACACAGGATGCAGTCATCATATCTTTGAGGAATGACCCTCGACCCATTTCCAAGGCACCTTTGAGCAGAATTTGGATGATAACCTCTCTGCCGCTCCTCTATGCAGTGACCATGTGGAATGTGTCCCTTTTGAGTAAAAATCAGATCAAAGAGGCTTATGGCACACACATACGTGCTTTTGAAAAGGCTAGGCCCGGCCGTGCTGTCAACATTTCATGAGAAATCGCTTGACTCATAACTCCTCCAGGAAAAGTCCTTGCTGTAACAAAATGGAAGCCGTACCCAAGGTCCCAGGGAGATCAGTCACAGGGTCAAAGGCATGAAGTGAAATACCACGATGAAAAATGATAAATAACAAATGCAGGAACTTTAGGCGCAACGGCATGATGCAAAACAAACCCGCACACGGTGCATATGCATACAATCACACAGTCTTTCACACAGACACACATTGTGTTGCAGAATCTGACACACATCGTGATAGCGTGAAGCCTACACATCATCACATGCATTCAGAATGGAAATACTCATACGTACCTTTGGAAAAGCAGCTCGATGAGTTTGTTGGTGCTGATGAAGGTGCGGTATGTAGAAAGAAGTATCCTCCCATAGTCCTGCTCTTGGCAGCAGGGATCAAGCAGGTGATCCACCACACGGTTCAGCGTGGCTGCTTTCAGCCTCCGGACTTTAGATGTACGGTACTGAACGTAGGCAGAGCAGGGAGAGGCCTCGGCCGCCTCGCCTGACTGCTGCACGCGCTCTCTGCGCAGCGTGATGCCGAACACGGCGCCATCCTCAAACTCCTCACCCCACTCCTGAACTGGGTCCTTATATGAAACACAAGCAGAACAATCTTTAGATTTCAGTCATGGCTGGACCAAAACCGGGCACGTATGCACCGAGTGATGAAGGCAGTTGCAGGGTTGTTAAATCAGATCATAGTTAGAATTATTCAAGATCTGAGCATAGTATCAAAACGTTTTTTTCTTCATTCTATTAGTTATAATGTTGAAATAACGATACATCATTGCAAGCATATTTTCAAAAGTGCTATATTTTCTTGCATGTTTCAGATTACTAGGAAAAAGAGGAGACCCTAATTTTAAACTTTGGGTGGCAAAATATTACAGAAAAGTGAGTTTATAGTATCTTTAGCTTACATGGGGAAATTGCTCAAGCAGGATATAGACTCGGTTCAATAAAAATCTGGACATTGACAAAGTTTTGTATTTCAGCTGTTTCCTGTATTGGAGTTGAAATTAAATAAAAATAAAAGTGCTTTTATCATCATTTACGTCTTTCAGCTTTAATTTAAGAATATTTACATCAGATATTTAAATCAGATGACTAGTGTAGGAATTACACTGCTCTTACGTTTATATCTGGTCCCCCCATTTTAAGCGACCAAAAGTAACTGGACAAAATTAAAACCATTATTTTGAATACTTCATTGTAAACTGTTTCTAGTCAATGACTGCCTGATGTCTGGAACCCAAGGACATCACCAGACGCTGGGTTTGTTGTACTGCTGTATTGCAGCTGTCTTCACTTCCTCCCTGTCATGCCTTCGGTTTTGTCTTCAGTAAGTGAAAAGTATGCTCAAACAAATTTGGGAAAGGCGATCGACTTGGCCAGTGCAGAACATCCCACTTCTTTGGCTTGAAGAAGTCTTTGGTTCCTGTCAAAGTATGCTTTGGGTCGTTGTCCCTCTGCACTGTGAACCACCATCCAACGAGTTTTGATGCATCTGGCTGAATCTGAGCAGATTATATAGGCCTGTACACTTCACAAGTCACCCTGCTGCTTTTATCAGCAGTCACATCCCCATCAGTAAATACACGGGAACCAGTTCCTCAGGCAGCACATGTATTCACTACATACCCACTCCAAAAGGTGAGGTGATATGCTTCAGTTCATGAGCAGTTCTTCCTCTTCCACATACCCTTCTCTTCCCACCATTCAGGTACAAGATGGTCTTTGTCAACTTTGTCCATAGGACGTTGTTCCAGAAATTGTTCAGGCTTTTTGGAATGTTTTCGGCAAACTCTAATCTGGACTTAATGTTTTTAAGATTGGGTCTTTTGTGCTAAAAGCCTCTCTTATATTTTCTAGTGAAGACTTATCTTGATTTTTGACTTTGACACATTACCGTCACTTGGCAGACGCCCTTATCCGGAGCGACTTACATTTATCTCATTTATACAACTGAGCAGTTGAGGGTTAAGGGCCTTGCTCAAGGGCCCAGCAGTGGCAGTTTGGCGGTGCTTGGATTTGACCTCCCGATCTTAGACCTTAGAGATCAGTAGTGCAGCATCTAAACCCCCAGAGCTACCCCTACCCCTACCCTTCTATCTCACACAGATACTCCTACCTCCTGGAGGGTGTTCTTGGTCTTGTGAATGGGTTTTTCTTCACCTTCTGTCATTCATCTCAGTTGTTTTCTGTGGTCTTACAGGACTTTTGGTGTTCTTAAGCTGACCGGTGTGTTCGTTCATTTTAAGATCGTACCGCATGGTTCCTTTGTCCACGCCTAATGTGGTTTTGCTATCTCTCCAACGAGGTCTTTTTCTTTTCTTTTTTTTTTTCCAGCCTAACGATGGTTTGTCACAGGTCTTTGACGGCATATTGAGAGTTAACAGCGACAGATTCCACATGCAAATGCCACACTTGAAATCAACTCTTGACCTTTTATCTGCTTACTTGTAAGTGCAATACTAAGAGAACAACACATACCTCTGTAATTCCTATACTGTTCACCTGCTCTGGAAGCTGAAAGCTGAAAACCTGTATGCTTTAAGCATATTCATCATTTAATATCAACTCCAATATGCTGTGTTAAACAGCTAAAACAATGCTGCCAGTGCCCATTTTTTATGGATCTGGCTAAATGTTTTTACAAACCAAGAAATACTGGTTTAATTTGCTGATTCAGTATTCGATGTAATAAAATAAGCTCTAATAAACATAAGCTAAATCAGCTTCTTGTTTCCAATTATGTGCTACATCTACCAGAGAACAGTTAGAGGACTTCTTAGAAAAAATAAAAAACAAAAAATAAATAATATAAGCACCACTGTGTCTGAAAACAGGCATAAAAACACAATTATGGATAATCTATTGCTTTTGTTGGCAAGTTTTATTCACCTAAAACCTGAAACAGTGAAATCTTAAATATAAATCTTAATAATTATAGATATAAAAACCATGTGTCCAAGAAATACACTTTTATATTTAGTATTATGTACCCATCCTTGCTCCATAATATATATCCAGATGACTTTTCCCGCTCAAATCCGAACCACAGTAGGACTAAAGGCCGAAATATAGCTTGTGTGCTGTTTATATCATAGGCATACACTGCAGTATAAAGCTTTTTGTATTGCCTAGTGTTTGAATCCAACCCAAGAGCGAGACCACACAGAATACTACAGAAATGGAAACAGAAAAAACTAAAAGTGTGCACTTTGAATGTAATTTTAAGGACGGAGTGTAACGCAAATGCAACAGGGAGCATGGGCTCATGTTACATACGTATCGTAGATGTGTATCTGCTTCAAGTGTGTATCTAATAACACTTCAGAGTCTCTGATCTTAACTGGCCTTTAATGCACTGCTTGACCCCAAATGAGTCCATGGATAATACCATAAATATGCTGTGGCAGGAATTAATAACATTTTTGTCATTGCTTTGAAATCAATAACTTGTGACTACACTCAGCTAGGAGAATAGATGCATAATAGGATAATAGCATACCTCATGGCCCTTCATGCACTCACAAAAATGCTGATGTAACATGGCCTGAGAAACCACTGAAGAACATAATTCCAAGTCGGACCCTACTTCAGAGAGGAATTCTTTTAGAAAAGATGAATGACACTGGCCTAGAAAACCACAATGCTTAACCAGCCCAAAACCCTGAAATTGTAAATAGCACCAACATCGCACGCCACTGCTACTGCCCAGCTTCAGTATGCACTGTACAGTAAGCGTAGTGTTTCACAGTAAACTGCCACTTGTAGATGAAGCCTTCTGTGAAACACATGAGGAACCATTTTCTCATAGGAACATCAACCATTTCCAACCATTTTGTTTAGTCGAACCAGTAGCTACCTGCAGCCACCAGGCTCCTTTGTTTGCAGGAACAACAGCAAGGGCTGGGCAGTCAGCTAAAAGAAGAGCTCACATGTGACCCACAGCAAACACTTGAAGAGATGTCCATCACACGCTAACAACCCCCCCCAGCAAAGATCTGGTCCAACCAGTGATATCAGCAAAAAGAGATGATACTGTTCAAGTCAACACATGAATTATGAGTCTCTGCTGAGTAACCAAACTGCACACCACCAGAAAAGCTCATAATGAGTGCTTGTGCTGTCGAAGACTACTGTTTATGGTCTTTTAGCGTCAAGCTATACAGACAGAGACAACAGCAAGACAATCACGAGTCCACACTGCGGTATAGCTATAGAGAGGAGATTCAGAACTGAACCCCCTGAAATATACCTCCCTGAAATAACGCACATACATCACAGCTAATTATATACATGCTGAATAACACTGAGTAATGTTGCTATAATGAGGTTATAAAACGTAAACCAAACATTACTCGGTTTAATCATGTTTTATTTGTTACCACACACAATGGGGAGGAGAGAAACAGGATTAGCCAACAGAAACCATGCAATTTCCCAGGCGATCTGTTGTTTTTGTTGTTAATGTCATTTCTATTATATTACTCGCACGCTATTTATTTTTCATCTTCAGTAAAGCCGTCAGACGGGTATTTTATTTCCTTTACAAATTAACATCAGTGACATGGTAAGATTGCGCCCGCTCTCTACATCCAGCGAAAATCTGTGTGCGTGTCACACTCATAACTCTACAGCTCACACAATGATTTTGATGAACATTTTTCTGTCTACTCCATCGTGTCCACAGACGAAAAATCTACATGAGATGGACATGGCTACTAAGATTAAAAACAGGACGCAGCAATATTGGTTTCTTGGTTGTTATGTAATCTAAGATAAAACGCTGAAATGTTTTCCACTCATAATTGTGCTTATCCGTCTTGTGACTCACACTGAGCCTGTAATCTATTACTATTTTACTGTTAAGAAGGTGCTATGTGAACATTTCAGTACTTGCGATTGGCAGATCTCAGGTGCGGCCCATTGATCTCCTGCTCCTGAGAGAACAAGAGTTCATTGTAGCTTCTGATGAATATGCATTAGGCACGTCCTTTGTTTTATGTAAATGAACGAACCCAGCAAATCCAAAGAAGCATCGACAGGGAACACGCTGCCACAGTTCAAAGAAACACCTGGAACATTAAAACACAGCATCTAACAAGGACAAGGTGGGTGGCATCAGAAGCAAACGAATAAGCGTCTTTGTTCCCTGAATTTTGAACACTATTAACTTCCAAGCCGAATGGATTTTTTGCCCAGCTGTTTGTTTAATTTGTGTATATCTATACTCCTCCAGCTATCAGTTATAATCCAAATCTCACATCTGGATGTGGTGTTGTTCAGTTCTCCTGAAGTGTTTCATTTAGCTTGACTAAACAGAATGTGGGGATGATGATTAATCGCTTGACTTTATAGTACATGTAAAGAATGATTTAGAAATGATTAGAAAATGATTTATAAGTCCACTATCCTGTGCCACCCAGAAGAGGATATGATCGCCTTTGAGTCTGGTTCCTCTTAAGATGTCTTCCTCATGTCATCTCAGGGAGTTTTTCCTTTCACCACTGTGGTCTCATCAGGGATCTACTTCTACATCCAGATTTTTGTAAAAATGCTTTGTGACAAGATCTCCTCTTAAAAGGGCCACACAAATAAATACGACTGAAACTGAACTTTAAATGTATTAAATAAAACAAGATGGATGCTCTATATTCCCAAGCCCCAAAACCTGATTTCAATATCACATGATTTCAATCTCACTTAGTACAAAATGAAGCCCTCATTTACGACTTTCGAACATATGGTCCAAGGTCAAGTCAGTTCAGTTGCTTGATACAATCAGGGTCAGGAGTGTCAAGTTCCATCTCGAGCATGTACGCATGGAAAGAACAGCCAGAAGTACATCATAACACTAAACACAATCTCTGCTCTTTCACGTGACACACGCATCATAAGCTGACCTAACACATTCTCATAATATGGTGTATGACTGGTATGTAAACTCATATTTTCAATATTATGTTCCTTTCACAGACGAGATTGGAGTGTCTTGGCTGAAGAATTGCTCAGGAGCACAGAGAGTTAGGATAAATAGGAGACGTGGGTCGAATGATCCAGATGCCTATCTGCATGCACTGTATACAATGCTGTTAGACTGGATAATACCATTTCGGTGACTCAATAGAAATTCAAAAGTCAACTGTGGGTATTTATGTTTAAATAAGATAATTAGGTCCTTTTGCCAAAGCACCAAGTCACAATGATCGTGATGCAAGCTACAGAACAAACTGCTTTTATATACACTGATGGCTCATATTTGTCCCAGAGAGACAAAGGCACACAGTGGTCAAGCAAAGGCACATAATGCCTATGGCCTAAAGACAAATCAACCGTGGGGAGTTTTGCATTGCCTGTGCGTCATCATTTGACAACGACACACAGAGAAAGAAACCAGCGCTGCGTCAGAACCATGGAAACATTATTGCTATTAAAACAACAGGGGTTTTTCTTATGGAATAACCAGTGGATAGCACAGGGGATCTGTGTGGGGGTCAACCACATTTAATCCTTATTTCCTTATACACATGCAAATGTGCACAGGCTACATCATTTAACACAGCATTTACAAGAATTAAGGAACTGAAACAACATGGATCAGACAGAGAGCAAGCTATGTGAACAAATAACCTCAAGTAATAAAAGTGCTAACTCATCTAAGCTGTGGTCACCAAGGCCAGCCTGGAGCTCGGTAAGGAATATGTTCAGAGAAAAATTCAAATGAATGCAAATTTTGTACTCAGCTCAAATGCATTCAATCAGGGTGAAAAAGTAATGAAAGCTTGTGGCTGTCGAGTGTTTTCCTGCACTATGGTCATAATGCTAACAGCAAGCTGAAAGTACAGAAGCTGTAAATCTGATTCACTCCCTCTTCACCCCCAACCCAAACTGCCCCTTTATTCCCAACAAAAACTTCCACTTAATCCCCCAACCTAAACTCAATTCAATCCCAACCCAGTGCCACTCAACCCCAACCCAAAGTGCCACTCAATTCCTCAACCCAAACTCTCCCTTCATCAACCCCAAGCCAAAATTGCCCCTTCATTCCCAACAAAACTTTCCACTTAATCCCCCAGCCTAAACTCAATTCAACCCCAACCCAAAGTGCCATCTAACCCCAACCCAAAGTGCCACTCAACCCCAACCCAAAGTGCCACTCAACCCCAACCCAAAGTGCCACCCAACCCCAAACCAAAGTGCCACTCAACCCCAACCCAAAGTG
>JAQMCW010000008.1:10356289-10370894 GCA_030068335.1 Chrysichthys cranchii | reverse complement strand
ATCCAACTTCATATTGAGATCTGATGTATCTAATGTGTTTCTTTAAAGTGTTCCTTTAATTTTTGTGAGCAGTGTATTTATGTATGTATGTATTACACTAGCCAACCTATGCTTTTTTTTCTATACTGTAATTAACAACCACTTGGTACAGACTGGATTTCAGAACCACCACAGTTGTAATAAACAACAGATGGTACTGTACAAACATAAGCAAATGAATCGAGAAACAGCTGTTTGATGAATTCCACCATCGAAAAATCCATGAAAACAATTCACTATAGGTTTTGCGGACGTCGCGAAACACCAGGGAAATCCGCACAAAAAAAAAAAAAAAAACATTCTAAATAAAAATCCGCAAATAGCCAGGGACATGAAATGTGAACCGAGATATAGTGGGGGATTACTGCAGCCATGAATTTTTCCTTCTGAAAAAGTCCTCCTACGTCTTAAAGGATAAATACAGATTTAGAGCATAATGTGCTTATTTGTTTTGACTAAGGGATTCATAAATGCATTCTAAATGTCTACTGCGATCCTCAACCGCTGCCCTTACATTTCCAAACCCAACCGAGTCTCCACTAATTGAACATGCAGCTAAAGGATAAGTATGTTTATTGTATTGCACGGACTCTGCACGTTAGACGTGTTATTCCCTCACCAGAATGGGCACCCAGTAATAGTGCAAATTGGGTGCAATATCCACTCCTTTAGCTCTCCCAGAGAAGAAGAAGAAGGAAATGATGCCTGAATGAAATACAGAAAAAGGCAATATAAGCAGACATGTAAATAAAACAAAAGTATTTTTTGTAGCCAGCTGGTAGTGTGGGTCAAAATGTAAGAGGATCATATGGTCTATACACATAAGACATCATCATCATTATTATTACTTTTATTATTAAAAAGGAACCACACTTGCCTACAATGCCCACAATGAGCAGCTTCCCCAAAAACAACAAGAAGTCTGTGACCTTGTCCAAGACAGCCACTCTAAAAGAGTAAAACAATGAGAATGGAGGTTAAAATAAACAAAATAAAAGGAAACTTCATGATTGTTTGTTTCTTTTCCTGGCTTCACCCACCTGATCACATTTCTCATCAACAGGAAGAAGGCATCTCGGGCTGAAGTGCAGAAATTTTTACCGTAAATGGCCACCTGAGGGAGCACACAACTCGGTTTACATGCCGTTCTGGGATAATACAGATCACGCCAATCCCAATCCAGTCGCTTTAACTTGTCTTTTGGATCAGTTCATTAACCAGGGCTTTACAGCATCACTTTCATATCACCATCATCATTAGATTAGCAACTTACTCTAGTGGGCTGGTTTCTGTACGTGCTAGTGTGCTAGCTTCCATTCTTCACAAGCAAACACAAGTGGGACTTCGGTACCTGGATTACAGCTCGTTTTGTCTTATTGTTACTCATCTATTCATCTGTAGCCAAATGTGTCAAAATATACCATAACCACCATGTATTTGTTCAATCACTAACATTATCCCTAGTTAGCTAGCTAGCAGGCTTAGCATCAAGAGTACGTGCCTAAAGACTGAATCTAATCGTTTGCAACACAACAATATTGTGCTGCAACAAATAAGCTCTCTGAGAAGATCCCTTGTTTTTATCACTACTTTAGGTAAAAGATCACATCTTGTGCATTTTTATCTATAGTTTGTATCAATAAATTTACAAAATCAAAAAGGATCAAAATGAAAAGATAAAACGAGCAGCAGCTAGGAGATGGAGTCCAGCAGTACTTATTAATTGTAACGGACATGCAATAAAACGCTGGCTTGGAAAATGAACAAAGGGTCAGGAACACCCACCATGATGTAAGCATTCCTGTTGATGAACTTGATGAATTTCTCCAGGCACCAGAAGCAGCACTTGAGGCAGCAGAGAAGGAACTTGGCAAATCTATTCTCTGCCACTGAGAGGAAAAAAACAAAACAAAACAAAACCTCAATAACGCACACAACTCATTCAAGGGTGCAAGATGACTTAAACTGTCGGAAGTTGGTTGTACATCAAACAGGTTTCAAAAATGCATTTGCTAATAAGCGAGTTGTGAAGGATTTACAGGTTATGTAGGTGCTTTTGCTTTACCTTTTAGTTTGCGGTCCAGATACTCCAGCAGAACCCTGATGACTTGGACAATTGCCAAGATGAGAGAACCAAACGCAAGTGATCCTGTGTGATACCTAAACACACACACACACACACACACACACACACACACACACAATATAAATACATACAGAGCAAGGAACCCTGCTCACTCCCAATTCCCAACACCAGTTATGGGCCCTGACAACATGCAGTGCACGAGAGACTGATGCTCTTATGGACTTACAGGGAGAAATGGGGAATAAAATTATTAAGCCATGGTAATTAAAAAAATAAATAAATATAAATAAAAAAGTCAGTAAGTCAGTCAGTCAGTAAGTAAGTAAATTAATACTCTGTCTAAATTAACATGAAGCAAAAAAATCCATTAAATCCTGGGAGGTTCTACTACTGTAGGTGCCCATTTAATAAAACAGCCCATATGCATCACTGTATTGACCGCCTGCACATATTACACAAGCCAAAGTTGTCTACAAAGTAGTGGGTAAAAGGTCATTCTTTAAAAATGGTTTTAATCGTTGTGGTGGAGTCTGCTGTTTAACATTTCTGTCCAAAACCTCACACAGGTGTTTAAGCGGGTTGATTTCTGATGAAAAATGAACCAAGGAAGTGCCTCTCCTTCACTCAGGCCGATGCAATATACATCTCAATAGACTGCAATAACCCAGCACATTTAAAAGTTACACAGGAAGCAAACTACTAATCCGATACAGTACAATTCACCCGATTGTGATTCAGTGTGATTCGACACAATCTGAATCAACACAATGCAAATTCATGAAGTTCAATATGGTATCTCTTCCTCCTCCATGTAACTTGAGCAAGGACTTTTATTTTGAAATCCTGTTGCACTATGACGAGAGACACACAGGGACTTTTCTCTCGAAAACCCATTGTCAGGACACACCTACAACTCATGTTTTGTTTCTATGATGAATTTACATTATGATGCTTTCCTTTCTCAACCTTCCTGAGAAATTTGAAAAAGAACTGATCAAAATTAGAGAACACATTAGGATACTTCACAGTTAATCTGTGCCAATTTCCTTTATCGAACAGACCCGATTTACCTGGCAGCACTTAAACATTTTGCAAAATGCTGAGTCGCTCCAAGGTGACTAAACCCTGAGAAAGCAGGTTGTTCAGAAGAAGGCCGAAAGGGGCGAGTCTTTCGGCCATTTCAAGTGAAGTTGGTTGTTCCAAGAACGTGATTTCTAGAATATTTAAACTTTACAAGGACACCAATTCGTTCATGTCCACAAAAAAAATGCTGGTTGTCCACTTAATACAAATGCATGAGAGAACAGGATGATACACAGACTCTACATGGGGAACTCAACATTGCAGCTGAAGGTACTCGCCAGTTCAGCGGTGAACGGGGCAAGGCTCGGTCTTAGCGACTCACTGCCAAAGAATTTGAACTGAAAGCTTACTCCACACTGACCAAGCCTCTCTTCACTAGAAAGATTCAAAAGTATTTTGAACATTTAAAACCGATGCACCAATACGAAGCAGGGAATCATACCATCCATACCATGATGATTTAAATAATTTCCATACCACCATCAAACTGCACAGTGAGCCATCATACCCGGTTGATGAACACATTCACTAGAAATCAATACAATGTTATTTTGACTGAACAGCTTCATCCTATGAAGAAATATTTATATCTTGATGGGAAGAGATATTACATAGTACAGCCACTGATTTCTCCTTTAGTTAGCCTGCTATCTGTATAAACCAGGGTACACGTGTGTAAGAACAAAACAAACTGCAATCTGAAGACAAGCTGGGTAACAAGTCGATATATTTCTATTTATAACCTTGGGGAGGGTCATTCCCATACTCGTTCACATACCTGAGAGCTCTGCCAAATGAAGCAAACACTGGGCAGGCAGGCATATCGCGAGACTTGTTTAATGCCCAGTAGTAGGAAGCAAAGGCACCTGCCAGAGTCATCTGACCCAAGGCTGTCACGAAGTTGGCACACCAGAAAAAGAGAAAGACGTTGTAGAACTGTAGGAAGATGAGGTACTTGTGGTAGGCAGATTCCCCGCCGTAGAAAGCAAAAAGGCACTGAGACTTTGGGCACGCTTTCTGCATATCAGAGTTGGTGTAGTTCTGAAACCATGAAAATACATTGAAAAGTTAACTGATTATATTTCCTATTTAATTTCCCTGCACTTGTATAGATATTACACTGGCTCTCAGTTAAACCCAGTCCGGCTCTCTTTTGGCGTAGCACCTCCATATCAGAGGTGCAGGAAACATAAAACACAATTAATTTGTTTGTGCTGTAATAAATTTGCACAGGCTTAAGTTTTGACATTATGATAGCAATATATCAGTCCAAGTTTATGGATGAGTATGGTGTCATGTGGCACAAAACTGCTGCCAAATTCAAAACCAAACCATAAACAGAACCAATTTTTTCTTTAACATATATTATGCATTCAGTGCATGGTGACAGACATAATACATATAACTACACAAACAAAATGTCGTGTTTTATTAAATTTGTCTATATATGGACGTCCACCTTAATGGAGGTCAACCTCTACCTTTATTTTCGCCACAATTTCCACAAGCATCATGGAACAGAATATATTCCAAGGACAGAGAGCTTTGAATAAAACTATTAATTACTGCTTCATCCATCCAACACTGTCTCTGTACTGAAAACACTCACCTCGGGTTTGCAGGTGTTCCTTGCATAAATGCAGTCAGTCTCATTAAACACTTTGTACACTGCCTCATTGGATGTGGAGAGGAAGCTGAGCAAAGGACTTGTCAAGGACTTGATGTCTCCAACCTTTTTCTTATGTTAAATTGGGTGTCAACCTTGGATGAAGTAAGGAAAAAGCTTAACTACACAAACATCACTACGTTACATGATATTGAAACTATAAATGCTCGCTCCCTCTCTAGACTCGCCATTTTCCTTCTTTTGAACTTATTAAAGGCAAAGTAAGAAAATGTGCCATTAAATGTTACCAAGATTTCACGAAGCCTTCCATGCAGAACACTTTCCTGTGATGGAAAACTTTATCTATTGTACAACAAGCACTTGAAACATGTTAACAAGAGATCATTTGTGCATCACGTGCCACAATATTCACTACTCTGAGCTGATGAAAGGTCATTTTCCATACTAACTGAGTGTCCAAAAACAGTCCTTTATCTTTTTCTTGTACCATAGACTAAACTTTCCATCTTCTATTGCCCCATCAATGACAAATCCGCACTGAAACTCTTCTCACTTACTATTAACCACCTCAGTGCTCATGAGACAAAGACCAAATGGGGCCTGGGGTAACAAGGGTACAGAAGTCACAGAATCAGGCATGCTATTAAGGCAGAGCTGAAGGATACATAGCGGTGATGGCCCAGTATGCAATGACCACAGCCAGGAGAAGGAACGTTAACAGGGGGTAAAACAGCGATGACATCACGTGACCGATGGCCCTGTAAAGCAGAAGTGTTACATTTTTAGTTGCACGGCCTCAATTTTATTGCTCACACCAACTTAAGATTCCACTCGAATATACTTTCAATATATTGTGTCAGTCATTGCTTTGTGGTTCACAAGAAAGAATGATTAGAATAATGACCAAAGGCTAAAAGACAACTGCATCCAAATACACTGAAGCACATTTCAGGAAGGAAAGTAAACAGTCATCTTTGCTAGAGCAATACAGCATTTCTAATCAGAAAAACACCAGTTCTATACTGCCCACCTGTTCTCCCCCTTGAAAAATATAATCCTGTTTTGCCCTTGCAAAATACAGACTACAAAGCAAATTTCTACCAAGAGGGTAGATTATAGAAAACAGTGATCATGAAAAAGTTAGTGTTTATAATAGAATATAACAGATGCCAGACTTGAAGATTGAATGTTATGATAGAACTCATGCACTTTACCCACCTGCTGGCCTCTTTAATGAGAGCAATGGCGATTAATATTCTTTTTCTGAGGAAGATGAGGAGCAGGATGATGATGAGCTCCACTATCGCCAGAATGATTACTGCAGAGAAGAACAGAGCAGAATACTAAGTTTATGCTGTATGCCTGCCAAACATCTAACTAAAGAGCTGTTAAATTATTCTTATGCAGTGTTCATGATGAACAAAAGATCGAAACGAAACCAAAACGTTGCCAGGACGGCCCAGCTTTGGGAACTTTAGGTGACTTACTGAAGGCTAACCAGGTCTGCCTGATATGTAGGTACACATTCAAGTCCATCTGGAAGCCCAGCTCCTGGAGGGTGATGTTGGCCCCAGGGGTGTTCTTTAGATGAACATACTCCAAACTGCAGTGTACGATACCTGATCACAACAGGAAAAAAATGAGAGTGAGCAAAGAGGAACTAGACAAAAAAAATAGGTTATATTTTCATGTGTTTAAATCAGGAAGCACCTATATAGTCTGTTCTATAGAGCTGTTCAGCCACATTATGTATATTATCCACTAATCAATTGAATAAGAACACCTGCTTATTTACAGAATTATTCAAAATCATTTCAAATTATTACACGACACTACACTCACTGTCATTTGGCAGACGCCCTTATCCAGAGCGACTTACATTTATCTCATTTATACAACTGAGCATTCGAGGTTAAGGGCCTTACTCCAAGGGCCCAGCAGTGGCAGCTTGGTGGTGCTTGGATTTGAACTCCCGACCCTCCGATCAGTAGTCCAATGTCTTAACCCCCTGAGCTACCTCCTTCCCCTTACATGAGGCAGCAGCATAATGCAGAACAACGTCATGCAGATCCAGGTCAGACTGAAACAAACTCACTAGACTGTCAGACTGTACAGGCTCACTAACTAGAGAGTGGTACTGGAATTAGACCAGGCAACATCTTTCCAACATTCAACTGCTCAGTGTCATGCCCATGGAGTCTCAAATTCCTATTCTTGGCTGACAGGAATCAAGCCCTGATGAGGTCATCTTCTGTTATGGTCCTATGCCCCAAGGTTCAATGAGTGTTGAAATGCATTTCTGCTCAAAACGGTTGAATACAGTGGTTATTTGACTTACAGTAACCTTCCCATCACCACAGACTCATCTAGCTATTCTCCAACAGGCCCCTGCCCCCTCTTTCAACAAGGCATTTATACTTGAACCGTTGCTCACTTTCCATTCTGTGTAAAATCTAGTGACTGTTGTGTCCAAAAATCCCAGGAGACTCTGAAACCAGCCCATCTGGCAGCAACAACCATGCCACAATTAGGCAAAGGACATACTTTTCTCCATTCTGATGTACAACATGAACATTAAAAGGGTCAGCTCACCCTTCCCCAAATCCAGTGCATTGTTTTTGTTTGGAAGAATTTGACTTCAACCTGGTAGCTCTCTATGCACCAAAACCTTCCCAAATTCACCGTTCATGACCCCTTCAAAACCCATCATGAACCTTTTCTTCATTTATGCATCATATGTGGTAGTTATAAAAAAAATAAATAAATAAATAAAAATTTTTTAAAAAATCTCTCTTCTCTTTTCTTTCCTTCATGAGACAGCTTAGTTCCGTTTCAGTCATTATATACAGAATAACCATAAGAAATTGAATGGACCTGCCAAAAGAATATAAAATATAGATACATTGACAAAAAACGTCATAAATTGTAACCTGAAATGAAAGATCTATAGCCTAGGACAGTGGTTCTTAAACTTTTTTGGGCACGATCCAAATTCAGGTCCGGTGGGTATGTCACGACCCAACATTACCACCTCCCCCCACGCAACATTTGAACGCCGTCGGCCCCACCCCCTGCTAGCAACATTTGAACGCCGTCACGCACACCACCCCGATGTGCCGTCGTATTTTTACGACGCAAGAAGTGTGCCATGGCTCAAAGAAGGTTGGGAAACACTGAGCTATAGGTTACAAAGTTCAGCTTCCGGAGTAATTCGGTCGCTGGCTGCTTTTGTTGCTCAGTCAGACATTTTCTCTCATGACTAAAATTTTTATTTAGCCATGCCCTCGCAACCCATTTTTGGGTCACGACCCATACTTTAAGAACCTGGCCTAGGATGTCACAGAATTGTTTTTGGAATATCAATGGCATCAAAAATGGCAACTCGCTACTTGTCACAGAGGATGGGGAAGGGGCGAGTCAGGCCCCCTTTAACCAAAACTCGTGAAACTGCATGCTTTTATGAACCTTGCAGGAGTTCAGGTGTACCTCTCAAAGTAACCAGTGAGTGTATAATTTGTATATAGTAAGGTCTAGAATGCACAACCGAACTGCATTCACTATTCACGCTGATCATTACACTGGTGAACAGTGGTAGATTTTACACACAAGTTTCTTAGGTCATAAAATGTATCCTTAATTGTTCTGACAAAGACACTACCATATCCAATGACGAGGATCACCATGACGATCATAACCCAGACCATGATGCCAGCCAAGAACCTCAGCAGTACGATGAAGATGAGACTCAGGATTGTTGCTATGACCAGCCCCCTGATGAAACACAACCAAGACACGGAACATGATCTTCACATAACATCAGAGATCGATATATACAACAACTGTATATTATAAAATATAAAATTGCATAATCACCTTCCAAGGATATTACAATAATGGGTTTCAGATAATTGACAATGAAATTAAGAATGAGGCATTTACTCCTTTTAGACAGATTATGAATTACTTACAGGATTATCCAATACCATGACTGTGTGAAATCCTCAAAGATCTTCATTACCACCAATCGAGTTTCAACAATTATTGTGGCATTCCTGCAGGCAACAAAAATGAAAATATTAATTTTCTTCAACTGGAATGGAAACCACACCATCATTATGTCCTCATTCATAAGTAGCAAGTTCTTCTGGTTCTCAAAAATGGGTCTGTAAACCTGAGCCCAATTAACAATTGCGTGGTCCTCACCATCTTCTATAAACATATAACCTCAGGTACCCATGTAGGTAATGTGTTGAACAACTTTTAGCAACAATAAATTGAAATAAAATGTTTTCTTATACATAGGAGTTTACTAGTCCCGCACATGGTTCTGCAGACATTCTGACCCACTCTTCTTTACAAAAGTGCTTCACTTAATTGATGTTTGAGGGCATTCATTACACACAGCTGTCCTAAGAGCCCAGAACAGCATCTTGATCAGTCTGAGGTCTGGAAATTTCCTTGGTCATTCCAAAACCTTGATTTGTTTTCTTCTTAAGGTCAATCACACGTCGGGTTGTCATTCACACAACCCATCTTAAGCTGCTGGATAGATGGCATCTAACTGTCTCAAAATTATATCCTGGTATAAAATGGAGTTCATTGTTGTCTCAGAAAACTGCAAATTTAACAGGTCATGTGGCTGCAAAACAAACCCAAATCACCACCCCTCCACCACAACACTTGACAGTGGGTATGAGGTGCTTGTGGTGATAGGCCATGTTTGTTTTCACCAAACATGGCACTGTGCATGGTCAAACATCTCTTCCTTAGTTTCATCAGTCCAAAGGATAGGGTTTTCGAATATCTGCACAAACCACATTTCCAGAAAAGTTGGGATAATTCTATAATGCAATGAAGTAAAAAAAAAAAAATTTTTTTTTTTCATATTTTCTATTTTTCCCAATAGTTTTACTGACCAACTGAACTGAATTTTGTAAATATAAGCAAAGATACATTTATATATCTGCAACACATTACACAATATGAGGCAGATGCATGTTTGCCACTGTGTTACATCACCTTTCCTTTTAGTAACACTTTTAAATCATTTTAGAACCAAGGATACCAATTGTTGTAGTTTTGCCATTGGAAATTTTGTCCATTCCTACTTAACACAAGACTTCAGCTGCTCATCAAGAAGTGGTCACTGGTGTCTTGATTCTCCTCTTCATGATAAACCATACTGTATATTTTCAATAGGAAATGGATCTGGACTGGCAGCAGGCCAGTCAAGATCACACATTCTGTCTACAAAGCCATGCTATTGAAGCCTGTGCAGAGCATGATCTGGCATTGTCCTGTGGAAATAAGCATGGATGTCCTGACCACAGGACACAGTGCTATAGTCTTTAGGTCCATCTGAGATGAGCTCGAGCCCAGAGCACTCAATGGTGTTTCGGCAGAGAGTTCAATGGCTTCCTCCATAATAAAGTTTCAAGATGCGTTTCTGAATGCAGTGACAGACTGTGTTCAGTGACTATGGTTTGTCCGAAGTGCTCCCAAGCCCAGATGGCTATATTTGTCACAGTAGCATGAATGTTTCTTAAGCGGGCTTGAAGATGACACGTATTCAACAGAGGTCTCCCACTATGCCATTTACACACCAAGATGTCTCTGAATTCTCTGAATCTTTTCACAATATTATGTACTATAGATGCTGAAAGACCCAAAGTAACCATTCACTCATGAATTTTGACACAAAGGGGTGAGCCATGATGCATCCTTGCTTGTAAAGCCTGAGCCTTCGATGGATGCTACTTTTGTACTCAATCATGGTACCTCACCTGTTCAGTAAAACTACTGAAAATATTCTCATTGTACTTTTGTCAGTTAAATAAAAAGGTTCATGTGAATTAACAGGCCACAGATTTTTGTTTCTATTGCCTTTTGGAAAATATCCCAACTTTTCTGAAAATGGGGTTTGTGGTTTGTTCAAGTGCAATTTTGTAAGTCGTGATGCCAAAAATTGGGGTTTCTTTTATTTTCTTTGGAAGCAGCTCTTTCCTAGCCAGCCTTTCATAAAAGCCGTACTTGTTCAGTCTTTTTCTGATTCATTACCAGATACATTTCTGTGCATTAAATGCTCTGACCTTGGACTGAATTTGCAGGGAAACCCACTCCCAGAAAGATTTTCTACGGTCTTGAAGGCTCTCCATTTGAAAACAGTCCTTCTCAGAATACTGAATTTTTTTTTTAAATTGGGTGGAGATGGCCTTGTAATCATTCCCAGGTTGCTGAGCAGCAAAAGATCTTCTCAGCAAGTCACACATCCAAGTGCTGTAAGTAGCGAAACTACCAAAGTTCTGCTTTTATAAAAAGGTAGTCACACATTCATTTCTTTACTGCCTGTTAATTATCCTCCTAATGATTGTGATAGTAAGAGCGTAGTTATTTTTTCCACCTATTTTTTCTGAATGCCGGTTTACTTTTAGGGACAAAATGACTGCATGATTTTTTTTTGTTGGGTCACCTGAGGTTATACGTTTATTTATAGAAGCTTAACTGAATAGCAAAAGTTTGGAATATGTTGCTTTAAGACACATTACTGAAAACACTGAACATGTTGTGCAGGCATGTAGGATACAAGTGACACCAGTATCTGTGTGTGTGTGTGTGTGTGTGTGTGTGTGTGTGTGTGTGTGTGTGTGTGTGTGTGTGTGCGTGTGTGTGTGTGTGTGTGTGTGTACACCTCAAAAATATAGTCCCTGCATACTCTGCTCTGAAGAAATGGCAACTCATAAATTTATCGTGAAAGTTTTTTGCCTCTCAGATTTATCCATGATGGCTATATTTACATCAGATATTGTTAAATTATACTTAATCTGCTTTCATAGAGGTTTATATTCCACTTCACACTCTCGACTCATCAGACCACACCACATAGCATGAGGAAAACATGCTGTTAGCGTAAGCTATTGTTTTGTTTTTTTTTAATACAATTTGAAAGTTAATGATGTTAAACATTTAAGTGTTACTACAATTTTATGGCTATAAAATCCATTAAGCTGAAGTGTGCTCTCACGTTCTCCCTCACTCCAAGTGTACTCCTTACTATGCGCACACAATATTTACAAATTATAGCCTCATCGATGGTTTCTAGTGCATAGAAGGACCATATAACACAAACATTCTAGTTTTACTAAATAGCAAAATTATTTATATTGTACAAATTCTCAAAAAACATCTAATCGATTTATTAAAAGATGTGTGTGTGTGTGTATATATATATATATAATATTTTTCTTTTACTCCTTACCCTCATGAACTAAAACAGAATAAGCAGTGAGCAAGTCATTGAATTAGGCTCACCATCTATATGAAAAAGAAAATTTAAAAATACACCACCAGACAGCTAGGCCTTGTTATGTCCAGACTTGAGCGAAAACAGTTGTGACTTTTCATGACACTCTAATTATTTAAAAGTCACAGGCATCGTTAGATGAGAAGGACACTCGTCTCCTCTGGGTAGACGCACAGCTCCAGGGTTAAAAGCCACATTCACAACTATCAATAACTTCCACAATCTCTGTACAGCTCGTAATTAGAAGCATAATCAATTATGAAGCCATTTGTGCCTTCAAGGGTGAAAATTAAACATGGATAAATAAACTGCACTGCGGTGTTCAGATGCTGGCGAGAAAAAAAGTGTGAATATGCATCTGCTAATCAAGACAATCGTTTTTAGGAGAAATTATACCGCAGCTTAAATATAATCATGGTTGAAAGATAGAAACATGATCACTTGACCTCTGCATTGTTGAACTGCCAAATGATGTGCGTAATTGTCAGCTGTCACTTCCAATCTTAATTAATCCTAATAGAGTATTGATGCTTGCTCAACTGTTGGGCTTTGTAATTAGTATTGCAATTTAGACCGGATAATGCGCCGGGGCAGTCCAATTACTCCAGAGGAAATGAGGAAGCTGTGCTAGGTTAGCTGTGAATGTGTCATTACAAAGAGCCAGAACGCTCATGGTAGTCCCTTTGTAATTCATCCAGCAATGAAATCCTGACATTATGTAGACTGAATAATAATAGCACCAGGACAAAATAATAATGAAGAAGCAACTGTTGTACGGTGTCATGTTGTGTTGTGGTCTAATTGATTTCCTGCTATCAATAGCTAACCAATCTGCAATGCTTTCCAAGCTGGTCTGAGCTGACCCCGATTTTCTCAGCTGTCACTCTCTGTGAGAAAGAGGCCACACTCTGAGTCTCCAAATGGCCTCTTGGAGATTTGCATTGCTCGTGCTTTGTGTTTCTGCTCTGATAGGGCAATTACTGAAATTTATGTTAATCGGACCTTAATGATCGTACGATACCGTCCTGACATGGCTGTGAGCATCCGTGGCTTGTTGTATGCAGCACAGCATATGGTTCACTTTCTGCGCCTCCTCTGTCTGGAAGACAAAAAGAAGAAATTATGTCAGCACTCTTTTTGTCTACTCAATAGAGCAACTGCTACTCGTTCTGACATTTTCAGGAAGGGAGACTAAACACTAGAAAACATCAGCAATCACCCTGCTTGGTAATTTTGGTGCTATTTTTGTGCCTTATTAAAAGTAAGCCAAATATTTAAACCCTGAATCTGGCCTCATCTGCAAATTTTGACGGTTTTATTATCTAGCTCTAAAGAAACAATGTCTTTCTGTTCGAAAATAACACCCTGCTTACTCAAGCTTGCAAATTAGCCATTTAAAGTTAATTAAGAGAGGCTTAACTAAAGGTGAGGGGGAGGAAACATATGTTTGCATAGTCTACTGGGGACAAGGAATTGAAGAAAAAAAATCCACACAGGCACAGTTTCCATATTGGATGTGGACTCCTGTCAACTGGCAATTAAAATGTACTAATGTAGTCAAAATTGCTTTATGTGTGGTTATATCAGGAGATTACAGCAGTCTGTTTTGCCTCAGGTCTACAACTGTTATATTGTGTGCAGCTTATTATCCTTATATGAATATGAGTGTGGAAAACATAAGGTTCTGCCTTCACTTATCACCCCGATTATAGGGGGGCTAGTTAAAAAAAAAAAAAACTTAACGAAAAAAAGATTAGAGCTCCACTAGGTGCCTTATTGGATTCTTTCGGCTTTGAGTTTATTTGTAAAATGTCAAGTGGACGGCTTAATCATCAGTCATGATGAGGTGGGGTCGAGGGTGACTCACAGGTTAAGGTGCTAGGCTGTCGATCAGAAGGTCAAGGGTTGGGCCCTTGGGCAAGGCCCTTAACCGCATCTCCTCAACCCTATCCACATCAACCCCACATAGAGGTGGGGAGCACACCAACTGTAAAAGAATGATTTTGGTAATTATGAAATATGATTATCGTCCGGGTTATGGTTCAGTTTTTAAAATTCTTATAGGCAGGACTAGTCCAACATTGGGATACACCTACTCATTCATGGGTTTTTCTTTATTTTATCTTCTTCTTCTTTTTTAATTGTAGAACAATTCTGAAGATACCAAAATTATGAAATTAGATATATGGAATCATGTGGTACACAAAAAGTGTTTAAAAAAAAAAAGTATGTATGAAGATTTTAGATTCTTCAGTGTATCCACTGTGTACATGGATGACAGCTTTGCACACTATTGGACTTATTTTAACCCTTTACTGGGAGAAAAGCTATATTTGGCAACTTCAGTGGACATCCAAAATGGCCTCCCCAGGCCTCTCCGTGAGGTTGTAGAACCACATGGATTTCTCCTATCTTAAATGTTCCTTTAAGTTCATATGTGTTTTTCTTTTCATTTCTTTTTTACTATATA
>JAQMCW010000008.1:10338220-10348930 GCA_030068335.1 Chrysichthys cranchii | reverse complement strand
TATATATATATATATATATAAAATGTGCACTTGTGGATATGTTTATTGATTAATAAGCCTTTAATTGGACACTATGTATTGTAAAGCTGCTTTGCACCAATGTCTTTTGTTAAAAACGCTATACAAATAAAATTGACTGAAAATATTGCATATATGCATGGTTTAACCATTTTAACGGGTGTACTATTGAGAAATCATGGCTTATTATGTTGCATGAACATAAATAACTTTTGGATAGTGTCATTATGCAAGTGCACCCACTCCTTTCGGCTGTTCCTTTCAGGGCTCGCCACAGCTAACATCTAATTCTATTCTCTGCATCCACTTTTCGCACACCAACTAACTTTATGTCCTCTTCCACTACATCCATCAGTCTTCCTCTAGGTCTCCTGCCGGGTGGTTCCAACCTCAGCATCCTCCTACATTACATTGCTGTCATTTGGCGAACGTCTTACATTTATCTCATTTATACAACTGAGCAATTGAGGATAAGGGTCTTGCTCAAGGGCCCAGCAAGCTCAGTGGCAGCTTGGTGGTGCTTGGATTTGAACTCCGAACCCTCAGATCAGTAGTTCAACGTCTTAATCCCCTGAGCTACCCCCTGGCCCTGCCTTCTACTGATGTATTCACTACCCACCTCTCTAGATTTTCCTCCACCTGCTCCCTGCTCTCACTACAGATCACAATGTCATCTGCAAACATCATAGTCCATGGAGATTCCCGTCTAACCTCATCTGTCAGCCTGTCCATCACCATAGCGAACAAGAAGTGACTCAGTTGCATCCAGTGGTTATAAAAATAAATCCCCCTGACCCCCTCCAAACAGCTTTATTTCAGGGATTATTTAAGTACAATACAATACTATTCTGGTTGTTTCTTGAAGGGAAAAAAATGCTGTTTATTCATGGACTTTCTATCTGCAGGACACCTTAGGTTCAAGGTATCAGAGATGCATGTTTCACTTACTGAGTTTGGATTAAACCTATTCAGTTCAAGTGACCAGGCAAACAGGTAATAACCAGAACTCAGTAAATGTTTGAGCCTTGATAAATGTAAGTTGTGGGCTATAAAAAGGGATGCCTATTGATATTACATGGAAGGGCTAAGATTTAATACCAATCAAATCAACAGCTCGATAACAAAATTATTAGCATTGAATAATGCATTATGTCCTGGGGTCTAATAATAATCATTATCATCATCGTCATCATCATTATCATCATCTGAAAGCCACTCTGGGTAAAGGAGTTCACTCACTCCCTTATCTTCTACCACTTAGGCCTGTTTAAGGTCACGGAAAGCTGGAGCCAATCTCAGCTGACTTCAGGCGAGAGGCGAGGTACACCCTGGGCAGGTCGCCATTCCACCGCAGGGCCACACACACACACACACACACACACACACACACAAGGCAGGGAGGGAACTGCATCAGTGATTTTTTATTTATTTCAAGTCCATAATGCTCTTCTGGTTTCATAGTGTTTCATCAAAAAACAAAAAGAAAACTAAACTTATGGTTATGTTATACAGAGCTCCTAAAGAGTCATGGGCAAACAAAAAAAATCTTTTATAGTCTCTTGCCCATGTCCCTTTAGGGGCTCCATACTGTTTTATGAAATAGTCTAGAATACAAAAACATACACATATTTCCATGCCGGTGTATTATATTTAGGGTCACAGGGGATGCTGGAGCCAATCTCAGATGACTTCGGGCAAGAGGTGGTTTACACCCTCGGCAGATCGCCAGTCCAGCACAAGGCCAACACACAGACGTTCGCACCTACAGTACATACAATTTAGAGTAGCCAATCCACTTAATGTGTATGTCTTTGGATTGTGGGAGGAAACCAGAGTATCCAGAGGAAACCCACACAGGCATTAGGAGAACATGCAAACTCCACACAGAAAGGCTCCCAGGCCGACCCAGGGATTGAACCCAGGACCTTCTTGGTGTGAGGCAGCAGTGCTAACCACTAAGCCACTACCAAATCTAGGGGGGGCATGTCACGCTGTTATTCAGTTCAATTCAATTCTATATGTATAGCACTTTTAGTGATGGATATTGTCACAAAGCAGCAATGAAATGTGTTACTTTTGGAAAAACAGGGGCTTTGCCACATTGATACAACCCATCCCTGGCTGTAACTATCTAAAAAAAATATGAGATCCATCTTACTATGTTTACAAACAGCTGGGGATCCCTAGACCCCACTTTGGGAACCACTGCCATATGGCACCCAGCCCTGTTTTATATGAAATATTAAATATAATGTTACTTATTGCACCATGTGATAGACTAGTATCCCATTCAGGGTATCCAATTTGTTCCCAGGATAGGCTCCGAATCCACCGCTGCCCCAACCAAGAAAAGTGGTTACTAAAAGTAAATGGATGAGTATGTGAGTGGGAGGGTGACAGTGTATTTTTGTTCAGGGCACAGTTCCCTGCAAAAGATAAAGGCATGTTGTCTACACTTGATCTACAAATAGAACAGTCATAATAATAATAATAAAAATAATAATAAAAGAAAATGCATTTTTATCCTACAGCAACCTGACCCATTGTTTTCCAGACATTTTGAAGAAGGCAGGTCATTTCCACTTAATTCAGGTTAAGTTTACATCTAGCAGTGGTTACCTTATGTGAGTAGAGTCAAGTCCTGTTGAGCCGGTGCCATGCAATGAAATCGAGCCATTAGTAGGAGTTACCTGACTGACATTGGTTTACAGTGTCACATGAATTCCACTTATCAGTTTTAAGCAACCTTGTTATTCACAATGGCAAAATGGTCTTATGTTTATTACAAAATATGGGAAGCAATACAGCTGTATTGTTAAGAAATGCAAAAGATCTTCCAACTCAGTTTCACTTTCATTACTTATTTCAGGAAGTGCACAAGAGAATATGTGTAGTTGCACATAGAAGTTCCTTTTGAACACAGATTTTATTTGCTCCGATCAGCACCATTCTGTGAAAGTAAACATGTAATACAGACTATGGTACATCTACACAAGTAGAAATTTTAAAGTACCTGCTGTTATAGGTACTCAACGATCAAAGGTTTTTATGTGTCAAAGTGTAAAAAAAAAAAAAAGGTATCAGAATGTTTTTGTGTTGCTCTACCCATGAAAGCAGGTTTGCTTGGTCTCAACAAAATTTCCAGCCCCATTTCATCTCAAAAGCAGAACAAAGGGCCTGACACATTTTTCCTTTGCTTCAGTATACTGTATTACATCTTTATCTGCTCGGGCTATTATCCACTCTATAATCCCTTTCATCAATCCCCATCTTTGCAATATATCTCACAACAGAAATGGTGTTGTATATTGAAAAAAATAAATATATATATATTATTAATATTATTATATATAATAATATGTGTTCCCGAATACAAATATTTTTCCAAGTGTTCGTCCGAAATTCGTATTCGTAAAAACCACATTATTTGTGCCTTTCCGAATACCGTATTCGGGTTCGGCTCCACCCCTAGTATATACAGATACAGTGGAACCTCAGTACTTGAACTCGAATTTCTTAAAGGCGAACCAACCACATCGCAAAAAAATGACCAAGAACTCGATCTGAATCTCAGAAGTTGAACCGTAAACACCGACCTAAGAACTTGTACGCGCTAATCATAATAAAAATAAACAATGGACCGCATGGCATGGTATAACTTAAGGTAGTAGTGGTTCATGAAAAAGGTATTTTGTTTTTTTTTTTTTGTTTGTTTGTTTTTTTAAACTTTACCCTCTCAGAGCGGTGAGGTGACACACACGAAGGCTGGAGTCAGATGTAAAATCGATTTCAGGCTTTATTTAGGCTCCAGGCAGAAGTACATGAGACGCCAGACAAACTTGTAGTCGAAGAACAGGCAGGGTAACCGAACTGTGTACAACACTATGAAGGAGCAGACTATAATCATAAGCCAAATAACAAGCGAGAAGATCAGAACCGGCTCCATGACATACACAATGTTTGGATACATTTATTTTCTTACTTTACAAATTACTGTTTTGATAAATATGCTTAGATGTGTTTAGCATATGCTCTTCTTGTTTTATCCTGTTCATTTTGTGTTTAAATGCTTTATAAATAAATAAATAAATAAACAAACATATTTCGGTGTATTTTTTGGGGGGGCCAGGAACCAGTGAATTGGTTTTCCATTATTTCCTATGGGGAAAATCCGATCAGAACTCGAACTTTTTCGGAATGGATTAAGTCTGAGTACTGAGGTACCACTGTACCTAACCTTTCATCATTTTCATGCTCATCAAAACATTCAGTGAGCCCTCATCATCCTGGAGTAGACAAATTCCATTAAGACAGAAATACGTCATCACAATGGAAAGGATCAATCATAGGTTTATATTGAATCGGAGGGATTGTTCTTTCTAAGGGGACAAGTGGGGCCAAACCACACCAGCTAAATGCCTCCCAGGCATAACAGGGATCCCCCCCCCCACTATAGGGGCCATGTATTCAGGTCTGTACCAGTGTCTTGCTGCACACCGGATATGATGGGACTTGTGCCTTATGCATTTGTCAAGAATGAGGTGAAGGATGACTCATATCAGTTTTCTGCTCTTGCCCTGTTGTTCTAACACTGAGGTCAACTGCCCCTGTTTAATATTTTTAGACATGTCATAGAGCAGTGTAATACACCATAAGGCCAAAGATTTGTAAACAGCTGACCATCACACCTATATGTGGTTCTTCCCCAAACTGTTATCACAAAGCTGGAAGCACACAGTTCTATAGGATGTCTTCATATGCTGTAGCATCAGTTTCCCTTCACTGGAACCGAGGGGCCCAAACCTGTTCCAGTATGACAGTGTCCCCGTGCGTAAAAGAAACACCTTAAATCATGCAGATACAATTCAAGAACGTCAGTCCACATCAAACATGAAAATGTGATATCAGTGACGTTGACTGTGGCGTGGTTGTTGGTGCCAGACAGGCTGCTTTAAGTACTTCAGTTACTGCTGATCCTCTGGGATTTTCACGTAACAGTTTAAGTTTCAGCTTAACCCGAAATGTGCTGACCATCCTTCATAAGATGTAATCAGGTGTATTTGATGAGCCCATAGGGATGAGGACCAAGAGAATGAGAAGATACATGTATGGGTCGAGTTCAGAAGCTGAACTTGTGCAGAAGGTGTTGCAATTTGATGCTCAAATCAAATGGTGGTGTTTACACGTGTATCTGATTTGCTCTGCTAAATGTAGCAAAGTAAAATGCTTTACAGTCAACTATGTAGGATTTAAATTAATCTATTAGAAGAAAGGGAATATAATATGGAATATAAATAATTTTCATTAGTTTCTAACCAACTATATCTCCATCATTGTGTTTTTGTAAGCTTAGAATGCGCCCTTTATATCTCATAGGGAGCAGGCCCTCTTCCAAGGAGCCTCCATACACGATTACAGTAGCTCAGAACGGACAAACCTCTAGAGAGCGCTTTCCGCGTTTCTAGTTCAGAAGAGCACCGGAAGGATGAAAAAGAAGGAGAATGGAAGACAAAGAAAAGGAGGGAAATGAGGAATCAGTGTTTGCTGGTGCTGGCTAACAATCTTGAGAACCCAAATTTTGAAAAAATGGAGGATCATACTTATTCTTTAGCATGGAAAAAGCAAGGGAGCGTGAATGTAAGTACAGTGGCACCTCAGAACTCAAACTTAATCAGTTCCAAGCTCGGGTTCGAATCCTAAAACATTTGAATTCTGATCGAATTTTCCCCATAAGAAATAATGGAAAACCAATTAATTGGTTCCTGGCCCCAAAAAATTACACCTAAGTGTTTTTTTTTTTTTTTATAGCATTTAAACCCAAAATGAACAGGATAAAACAAGAACAGCACATACTAAACACATCTAAGCACATTTATCAAAACAGTCATTTGTGAAGTGTTTATTATTACTCATTCATTAATTTATTCGCAAACTTTTAGGCTGTAACATTTGTACAAGTATTGCATAACTTTTTGGTGAGCAATGGCTAACAAAATGATATAAAAGTACAGTGTATTACCTGATATTTTCAATTAAAAAAAGCACTATCACCAACAAACGGTGCTATCACAGCGAATGCGAGGCTGAGACTGAAGGGTTCCCCTTTGTTTCTGCTGAGAGATGTGCCGCGTGACTCATTTCCCTGTGCTATGGATAGAAAAAGGGTCAAAACTAGGAAGCATAAACAGACACTAATCAAGGCTTGGCAATAGCTCGGGGAACGCAATCTAAAGCTTCGCATCTTGGTGTGACTGAGTGAGTCTCTTTTAAGTCTGTGTCATTAGTTACCAAATGCGTAACACCTGTAGCATCCCACGTGATGCTTGGGCATGGCGTGAGTCCTAGCGCATGCACCAGTGGCGCTGCGGCGGAGTGTTTTTGGAGCAGCGCGCATCCTCTGGACTGCACCGCTATCGTGGATACCCAAAATGGGTGTGTTAAATGGGGGCTCCGCGCAGGCAGATTCATGACATGTACAAGTCATCTTAGGTCCACGGTTCAACTTCTGAGATTCAGATCGAGTTCTCGGGTTTTTTTTTTTTTTTAGAACTGGTTGGTTCGACTCTTAAGAAATTCGAGTTCTAATGAGTTCGAGTACTGAGGTACCACTGTATTCAGAAGGATACTAAAGGTACCTGATGGCCACCATATGTTCTAATACATGCTTGGAAAGGGAGGCGTTCAGTTTGATGGCATCAACTTTTGACTTTTTATGGACTTTTAATTTAGTAGAGTAAAAATAACATGGTGTTGAAATCTTTATGCCAATTAGATATGGATCCACGATTCTTCTATTACTCTGTAATTTTTCTGATTAATCTAGTTGATGACTGGAGATACTGACATGAAAAATCTCATTTCCTGATGGTGCGGTGCTCTGGGATTTTGAGGATTTGCGTATTATCTTGTCCTCACTGTATTAATGTGTGCTTGTCTGTTTTTAGGGAATAACTATGCTGTAACAAAAAACTGATAAAAATCAAAAGGAAACAAACTGTTTATAATGTAAATAGATCCAACTTTAATAAAATAAAATCAAAGTTCAAAACACAAGGGAAACTAATATGTCCTTCTTATAGCATTGTGTGAAGAACACGTTTTGCTTAAATTTAATGTAAAAATTTTAATTTAAAAACGTTTGTTTTAAATCTTTCTCATGCTCTAGAGTTGTTTTGGGGTTTTTTTTAATACAGTTCAGCGTTCTGACTATTCTTCCTCCCTCTTTACACAGTAACTCTCTTTGTATGTTAGATGTTAGGAAAATGCTCTTGTCTTGCAAACTATGCAAATACAAAATGAGTACGAACAGCCCAACCCTACCTTTGTGCTAAGGTATTTCTATTATACCAACAAATTAAACTACCCAGTTTTGGCGATCACATCTCTCGTGTTATAGAAGTACTTCAGGCACTATGTGGTGTGTGCGATATGTATCTACTGGCCCGGGGTTTGCTGCAGACCATTGTTAATTGCTGCCAGCGTCTGGCTGGCTCCCTGGAGCTCCATGCTGAGCTGACTGCTACGCTCCAACACTTCCATGAGCTCAGTGAGCTTCGTCTCCATCCCTCGGCTATGTTTCTCATAATACTCAAACATCTGCTCTTTCACCTGCTGGCACATCTCACTCACCTACACCGTGACACAAACACACACAGAGGTGTCAAGAGAAAGATACAGAAGTAGACGTATAGGCTTTGCCCACAGCTAACAACATGAGTAAGTATGGAACTGTCAAAAGTGTGGAGAACTTGGAAGCTTTTGCATTACTTGTGCATTAGGCAGACCCACTAGCGACTCTTAGTTAAGAGTCGGTGGTGTGTTATTCCATAATTTGCTAGATGCTTTTACACAAAGCGATATATCACATGTTAGAATGCAATTCAGTGGCTAAACGTAATGAAATTTCAAATCACTAACCAAATATTTATTTTAAATATGCTTTCAGGGCCACATAGTGGTGCAGTGTGTACATTTGCTGCCTTACAGCAACCAGTCTGATCCTGAGCTTGGGTTTCTGTTAGTACAGTTTCACACATTCTCCCTGTGTTTGTGTGGGCTCCCTCCCAGTTTTCCGGTTTCCTTCCACTGTCATGTGGGAAGATGAATTGGCTCTAAATTATCCCTAGGTGTGAATGTGTGTGAATGAGTGTGCATGGTGTCCTGTAATGGACTGGCATCCCATCTGGAGCCAACTATATCACCTTGCACCCAGCGTAACCAGGAAAGGCTTTGGAACCACTGCAATCCTGACCATGATAAAGTGACGAGTGAAGAGAAATGAATGAATTATTTTACACACGTGAAATTCTAAGGCTGCACAAACAATTTCAAGAAAATTTAGCTTGATCTAAAATCTCAAGTAATTCTTGTCCATCTTATGGCATTGATGTACACTCACCAAAAACTTTATTAGGAACACCTCAACATCTACTCATTCATGCATTTATCTAATCAGTCATTCATGTGGCAGCAGTGCGATGCCTACGGTCATGCAGGTATGGGCCAGCATCTTCAGGTAATGTCACATCAACCATCAGAATGGGGGAAAATGTGATCCCAGTGATTTTGACTGTGGCATGATTATTGGTGCCAAATGGACTGGTTTGAGTATTTCTTCAACTGCTGATCTTCTGGAATTTTCATACCCAACAATCTCTATAGTTTACGCAGAATGGAGCAATAAACAAAAAACATTTACTGAACAGCAGTTCTGTGGGCAGAAACACCTTGTTGATGAGAGAAGTCAAGAGAGAATGGCCCGACTCAGTGATTCAAGCTAACAGAAATACCACTTTGCATAGTAAAGCATCTCAGAATGCACAAGATGTCAAGCCTTGAGGTGCAATGGCTGCAACAGCAGAAAACTATGTCGGCTTCCACTTCTGTCAGCCAAAAACAGAAAGCTGTAGCTGCAGTGAGCACTAAGACTGGAATGTTGAAGACTGGAAACACATAGCCGGGTCTGATGAATCTTGATTTCTGCTGAGAGACACAGACGGTAGGGTCAGAATTTGGCATGAACAGCATGAATCCATGGACCCAACCTGCCTTGTGTCAACAGTCCAGGCTGGTGGAGGTGGTGTAATGGTGTGGGGAATGTTCTCTTGCTACACTTTGGGCTCATTAATACCAATCAATTATCTCTTGAATGCCACAGATTGTTTGAGTATTGTTGCTGACCATGTGCATCCCTTCATGGCCACAATTTACCATCTTCTAATAGCTGCTCCCAGCATGATAATGCACCATGTCACAAAGCAAAAATCATCTCAGACTGGTTTCATGAACATGACAATGAAGTTCAGGGTTCTTCGGTGGCCTTCCCAGGCACCAGATCTGAATCCAAAAGAACACCTTTAGGATGTGGGAGAACAGGAGATTCGCAGCATAAAAGTGCACCTGAAACATTTGCAGGAAATGCATGATGCAATCATGTCAACATGCACCAGAATCTCCAAAGACTGTTTGCAACATCTTGTGGAATTCATACCATGAAGAACTGAGGCTGTTTTGAGAGCAAACGGAAGCCCCACGCAGTAACAGTATAATGTTCCTAACAAAGGTTTTCAGCTCCTGAGCTCAGTTTACTGTCTGAATGGAGGTTTTTTATGTTCTTCCCCTGTCAGGTTGAGTTATAATCCTCCCACAGTCCAAAACATGCTGGTAGGTACTTTGGAGACTCTTGTACCCATGTGTGAATGATTCGTAAGTGGTCAGGGTTTTGACAAATCCAGAGCCAGTCCTGGTTACACCGGATATGGGGTGGGAACACACCTTGGATGCCAGTTCATAGCAGGACACAATGTAAAAATCAAATGAATTGAAACAAGCCCTTGTGTAATCTTTCATACCATGACAGATTGCAGCATGTCATACTTCCCAGATGCAAGTAGAAATATTTCATGAGCATCAAACATGTAGATGTTAATTCAGAGGGTTGTTTCACAATACCTTCTTCATTAGCTTCTCCTCAAAGCTGTTTATGAGTTTCTGGTCCATTGCGCGGCTCTGGTTGATCCTCTCTATAAGATCTTGTGCTTTCTTTCCAATTTCATCTATTCTTGTGCTACTAGGGGTGGAGACAACACCCTCATCCACCTCGTTTACTGGTGAACTTCTGTGTGAGACATTAATGCCTGAATCCTCGCTTTAAAAGATTAAAAGAGAGAGAGGGAGAGAGAGAGAGAGAGAGAGAGAGAGAGGACATTTAACATGACCAGAAATACTAAATTCATTCATACAGAACCTGTAAGTGAAAGTATTTTATGGTATTCTAAGGCAGTGTTTCCCAACCTTTTTTGAGCCACGGCACACTTTTTGCGTCAGGAAATCACGACGGCACACCGGGGGGGCTATATCGCATTTAATCTGTTAACTTGCAGGCGACCTGGTACCGGGACGCAGCAGTAACGCCCCTTTGTTTCTTAGGCTCCGCCCCTTTCATCATGCGGTAATATAGCAATGTTATATGTCCCCTGAAAGCTGAGACTCTCAGGAATATATCGACAGCCAGCTCGCCATGAAAAAATCATGTTTTCTGTGCTAAAACAATCAATTTCTGTCATTATATCACACTTCCACAACCCAACTCAAAGCCTGTCTCCCTAACTTGAATCCTGTGTGTACATCCATAGCATCAAGTCACCCCGCCATGTTTGGGCTCAAATTTTCCGTAAGAACCCAATAAATTCG
>JAQMCW010000008.1:10316017-10327240 GCA_030068335.1 Chrysichthys cranchii | reverse complement strand
AAGGTAGACACCGGCAACTGAGAGATTAATGAAGAAAACCAAATGAATGCAGAAATCACGTAACAAAATGCTACTGCGTCACCAGCCATGAACCTTCACCCTACGCTACTGGACATGCGTCTTATGTGCATTAATACAGGCTTCACAAAATGAGTGCTTGAAACTCTGAGAGGAGGCTTATTCATGAAGGCATAGTTTGAAATTGTACCTGGTCGTACCGAACATTCATATTCATGTTGTTTTCCTAATATGAGCCAACTGTTAGTTAGTGTGAATTAACTCTGAATTAAAAACCAATACCTTGCCCAAATATTCTGCCTTTCCCTGGTGCCCTGGCTTGTGATTTGTCCACCTCTGTAACAATTATAAACTATTAGTTTTAAACTAGAGATGGCGCGATACCATTTTATTTTCCAATACTGAAACCTTCAGTCTCAACCAACACTGCACCAGGTGTGAGGGACGATATTGGATGGGTATCAAAACATCCTTATCCTCTTTACCCATAAGCCTAGTGGCAAAGCATGAGCTCTGTTGTTCAGCATGATTTCCAGTGTGCCCTTGGCACTGACCACTAATGATCAGATCACCCAGGACGAATGTTAATGCAGCCAAAGAAAGTGAAATAAATGCTATTTTCAACAGGACCCGACGTATGCTGTTTTTACTTGCCGTAGGCCCAACACGGACAGTGGGTATCGGTATCAGCTCTGTGCTATCTATAGTTAAAACTTGTATATAAAATGTACCTATATATGTAATTTTAATGAACTGAAAATGATTACGGGACTTTTATACGATATTATCATTAACCGAGTTCCTACAGCTGTGATGGTAATCTGGTTGGTTACTGGGTGAAAGACTCACCGCTCTAAAGACAGCCCCCAGGCGATGACAGACACGCCCTCTGGTAAACCCATAGGCAGCAACATCTCAGGTCTGAAGACCCCAGAGTTCCCAACCTCTACCCATTTCTTCAGCCCTAATCATGAGAGAGAAAGAAAGAACAAATATTAGTTTTCTGCAGGACAAACTGGGGTGAAGCTTGCACTGATTGCTGAAATACAAGCTTCAAAGAATGACCTTCCTCCCATTTAAAAACCTATGTCTAACTAACAAGCAATTAAAAAAAAAGCATGTTTTGTATCAACATCAAAAAGTTTGAGTGCATTTTTTTTTACATGCTTTTTAATGGCACCCTGCTTGCAGTAATCAACGAAGGCATGAAGCGTGAAATTGCTCGCGTTTCACCACCTGATTTAAACGTTAACATCATTTTTATGCAACTAAGCAAAAGCAATAAAAAAAAAGTTCATCTCAACTTGTTCCAATTTGCTGTGTTGTTTTTTTGCCACACAGTGCAATATCAGAACCATCTTACGGTTCGCTTCACTGGTCCGTGCAGTGCGGAGGAAACACAACTCAGAAAGTCATTGAGGAACCGTAGGTTCGGTTTAGGAGATTTTGGGGACTGTTTAGTTTTGGAGCATCTGGGGAAACTTGTCTAAAATCAGGGTGCGAAGAAAATGTGACCATACCTGTTATTCAGAAGAAGACCAAAAGTGGTTCACTTGCTATTTTGGGGGGTGGGGGGTGGGGGGGTGACTTATAAAGGCGGACTTATAAAGGCTGGGCGTCACGGTGGCTAAGTGGTCAGCACTGTCGCCTCACAGCAAGAAGGTCCTGGGTTCGAGCCCCGAGTTCGGCACGGGTGCCTTTCTGTGTGGAGTTTCCATGTTCTCACGTGTCCGCATGGGTTTCCTCTGGGTACTCCAGTTTCCTCCCACAGTCCAAAGTTCCACAGTCTAAATTGCCCGCAGGTGTGAATTGTGCCATGTATACCGCCGAGAAGTCCTGGTCAGTGCTCGGTTTAAAATTATGGAAGCTAGGGATGCTGGAAGCATCTCCTAGCCAGCTATTGCCACCCTATGGCTGGCAGACAGTGTTGATGATTATGACGACTTATAAAGGCTAATGGGCATAAGGGTGTGTGTGGGGAAGTGTACGGCGAAGGAGAAAGGTAAACAAACTCTAAACAAGAAAAAAAATTAAAAATAGAAACAAACCAAAATGAGTTCTTAAAAATGTTAAATTATTAAAACTAGCTTCTTTCTGTATAATGTATCATAGATTTTATATTGCCCGTCTCACGTTGAATTTTTTGCCTTTATTATTTATTATTCTTTGGACCAGACCCAGAACATTCTATTTCCTTTGGCACTTTGGCCTTGTCATTTAGCTCAGTCCATCTTTGATGTCAGCGTAACGGCTCGCATCTAAAAATAAACAAACAAATAAATAAATAAAATCCTTTGCCCACAGCCCAAAATACACATCGCACTTGGTTCACTTCCTGCAATTGGGTCGATTCAGGGTTGAATTGCGTTCCAACACTACATGAAATGTGATAGAGTTTGTACACTCCGAGAACGAGATAACCTCCGGTAACCTCTGTACCCTCAGATCAGTTGTTTTGGTACGACCCAGTATAAGATTCAAACAGAATGATCACTGTAAATATGAAAGCAGAGAAAAAGATACTCACCTTCATGATAGCTGAACACCTCCATGCTGGGCTCGGTGTAAGGGTTGTAAGCGGGCTTGAAGCGCAATTTAGTGATTCCTATAAACCAAAAAGAAATAATAATAACGACATGGAACTTAAGACTATGTTAGGAAAAAGCAGTGCAACTCTGTGTACAATCAAATCAAGAGCTAGGAGACTCTCCGGCCCGTTGGAGAGAAGTGGACGGTGGCACTAACCCAGTTTGGTGAAGAATTGATGCAGAACCCCCATCAGGTCGCCCAGCGTCAGACCATAATCGGCCACCACACCCTCGATCTGATGGAACTCTGCCAGGTGAGTGGCATCCAGGGTCTCGTTGCGAAACACGCGGTCTATAGAGAAGTACTTCACTGGTGTGAACTTCTCCTAAATGACAGGGACAGTAGCTGAATGAGAGGTGTAACTGTACTGAAACAGTTAGAACATTAATACCATATAACACACGGTACAAAATGTTTCAAAAACACACATAAGGTGGAAAATAAATCAATTTACATAAATAAACAAACAAACAAACAAACAAAGTGACCTTTTAAGGAAAAAAAATTGTTGGTTTTCCCCCATGCAATAATTTGGATTTGTCTTATTTGAAAACACAAAGTTGCAAATAGATGCCATTAGTTAAAAACTGTGCAATATAAAAAAATAAAACCTGATCTGCGAGATGTCATATTGATCATTTTCCTATAAAAACAGCATGTCCCATGATTTTAATCTTTTATACCCATGTTGTTTAACACCCCTGAGACAGGTTCGTACCTGTACCTCATACCCATTTCATTTTACAGTATCTATGACCCTGTGCTGTTACACAAAATTAATCAACAGACCACTCGGCATTCAACAACACTGTTTTAAATGTAATATAGTTCATACATCCTCCTGTGTTTCAACCCTTACGTTAATCGTGGGAATGTTTTGAAGAAATGATATCATTTTAAACGTGTCTTGTGGTGAGAATGCGAATTGAACACCTTACCTGCTGTGCCAGTTTGTACAGCATGCGTGCGCTCACGGCTGTTGTGTGTGTACGGAGGATGTTCTTCTGAGCTTCCTCGATCTTCCAGTCATACTTGTACCTGGCACACGTCATGTTAAGAGAACAATGAAGAAACATCAAAATCAAAACTGCATTTTGTTTTGTTTGTGTGTGTACACGAGTCAGGTTACGGTGTTGATTTGTCAAAAAGACATAGCTCACCCCTGTGATCCATATCCTCCCTCAGAATGGACTGTTTTAACCCTCTCTAGGTAGTCTTGGGGAAATTTATGAGACACTGCTGGATCTGAAAACACACAAAGCTATTTAGCTAATCATCAACATTACGACCTACGATGAAAAAGATCTGATCAGGGTTCGTACCAGACAGGAAGAAGGTGTCATGCTGATCTCTAGCTGGGTGTTGCTGGGGCTGGAACAGAGAGTCAAAGTTCCAGAAGGAGCTCTCGATAAAGTTATTGGTGGGCATCTCCGTGAACCTACAGACAGGGAACGGCGGTTTATTCTGATAAATACTAGTATTCCAATCATAGTGAATTCGGACATTTTTGGATGAAATAGCGTGAATACACCAGCATGGATGAAATAGCGTGAATACACCAAGAACGAGTAACAGCAAAAGCTGTCAATGTTGGGTTTAAATCTTAGGTGGAACTGACCCCATCTCCAGGAAGATCTGTCTGAACTGCGTCCGCACCTTCATCAGAGGGTGCAAATGGCCGCAGTCTGGAGCAACACCCATTGCCTCAAAGTTATAGGGCTTGAACTTCTTCTCCTTCCAACTTCCACTGTCAAGAAAGAGAAATATCTGCATGTTTAATAACAGAACAAGTTCAGTTTACTCCCATAAGCTCACACCAGATCAGTTGCAAGTGTCTACGGGAACCAAAAGCTGTCAAAGCTCCTTTTATTTTCTTCTGACACATTAATAAGTCAGATCAACCAACGTGTGATGAAATAGACGACCTGGACATGCTAGTGGCCAGCTAAGTACAGAGGCATTCTGGAGGAAAATTCATTTGCATGCAAGTATCTTAAATACGAAAGCAAAGAATTACACAATGTTCAGACCAAATCATATGGACAAAAAACACTGACAAGAAAAAAATAAAAACAACAACAATTCTCAAAACAATGGTCATTTATTCCATATTCATAGCAAAAGACAAATGTGAAAAAAGGGCAGAGGGATTAATAAAAATGAGTGGTAGGATCACGTTTTAAAAAAATCCCCCCCCCAGTTCCTTCCAAAGGTATTGGATCAGTGGATCAGCAAGGTCAATTCCTTTGTTTGGTTGTTTTTATTTGGGTTTTTTTTATATACAGAAAACATTTGGGTTTGAAATCAAAAGATGAATGGGATTATAGATCAGAATTTTTGCCTTCTTTTTCTGATTCATCTAGAGGTTTTAAACAACATGGCGAGTTTGGTGGCAGACAACCCAATCTTTAGCTGGGTGAAACTATTGGAACGGATAGCTGTAATGGCAGATAATTACTTAATTAATATATGGTTGAATATCCATAACTGCATCAAGCTGGTGACCTTCTGACATCACCAAAGTCTTGCATTCTGCTTTTGTGATGATTTGGGGACTTCTGGTAAATTTCATTCTGCTGCTCCCATCAGGAGTTACAGGATCATCAGTAAAGATCAGCAAGTCTGTTCCAGAAGCAGGCATGAACCCCAGCCCCAACCATGCCACTTTTTGCATCTTTTCATTATTATTACTTTTTTGTTGTTACTTTCACAATTAATTAAAGTTGATATCATATAGAACCTTAGCCTTACTGGTAATGCTTTGATTTGTGCATCTTTGTGTATCATACAAGCTGGGAACTAAACCTGTCTAAAACTGCCTGGAACGGCTTAGTTCAGGACCTGCAATGATCTGAAAGTGGGGAAAAAAATCTATTCCACATACATAATCAATATAATGAGGATATTATGTTATTACTTTTATTATATTAATTGTAATCAGTGTGAAAAAACATGACTGTAATAAACACACATGTGGTAGGGAAACAGGACCCTGACGTTACACAGCTCACCTAGCAATCATCTCTGGAGTGAGTTCAGTCTCCTGTTTGGTGATGGTGGTGCTGAAGTTGCTGCCTTTGGTGATCCAGTAGGACTTAACGGTCCTGAAAACCCACAGAATTCAAACATGAGCATAAAAACCAGGCCAGTACAGATCATTCATTCTCAACATTGATGCTCATGTTGGTCCATCGCCAAAGGCCATTATCAGGGAATCGTCTACATCTCAGCAGACCAATTCAGAGGAGAGCAGAGCAACCGCAGAGGACCAGTTCAGTTCTTAGCACAACAAGAAAGCTCATTCTGAAATGCCGTACCTATTGATCAGGTATGCGAACGAAAGCACGGGGAACAGGTTTCCACTGAAACAAATGTCCGACATCTACATCAAAAATGTCCCAAATCTCCTAATCCAATTAAAGCGCATAAGAACATGTACACAAAGCTCAGTCTTCGTTACGATGAGAGGACTTTAGCTAAAAGACCAAACGAGACATAGTGAGCAGTAATGTCGCAGACAAACTGGATCAGAAGAGCAATCTGCACTCTGCTGTGCATCCATTTGTGATATTAAATTCACTAGAGCCAGGCAAAGCCATGAAGCTGGACCAAAGCCAGTTAGGCCACAAACACACACACAAAAAACCCCACAATGGCCTTTGTGTCCTTAACAGAATTGAGCTACTTTCACTGTGCCCTTAAACTGAATTTAGACTTTGTCCCTCTCTAAATGAAATCAAATTACAGCTGAAATAAGGATGTACAGTGAAGCTAATTTGATGGAGATCGTGACCTTTAACCCGTGCTGGAAAGAAATTAAGCAGTAAAATTTTAGGTCTTGTATTCTGGATGACTTCATGGGGGTTTTGTCTGCACACAATACAACAGCCATAGTAAACATCAGAAATGAAGTTAGAGGAAATCTTGTCAACTGAACATGAGCATATGATCACCTTCAAACGCACAAACAAATACCCACATACTCCAAATAAATAAATAAATAAATAAATAAATAAAATGTCGGAACACGAGCTCCAGAGAGGCACGACAGAAAAACATTCACACGGTATCCGAAGACAAGAATGCAAATATGAAGTTCAATGTGAGATTCCTCCATCAGTCGCAGCAGCACTCGCCAATCGTCTGTGAACTTGAGCAGGCAGCACTTTCCTCCGTGTGTTTTCGGCTGTTCTTTCGTGCAGCAGGGAATGCGAGCTAGTGGTTGGGAATCGGCAAGTCTGGATGCATTTGAATAAGCCGCATATGGGGTGACTGGGCTATTTCTGAACTGCTTTTTCTCTGCAAGTTTTTCTTTTTAACAAGCAGATTTCGGGTGGGGCCTTTTGCATACACTGTATTAATTAACCAAATGATTTGCAAACCAGATCGGTGATCTGGACTGTTTTTTTTACCATGCAACGATCAAGCCAAAGGCATATGGGCTGTGATTATGAAGTGAAGTGGAACTGGTACAAAATTAGTAATAAATAAAAGCACTCTAACTATGGTGAATACATATATAGTAATTATATTCTCTCTATTTTATAAATGAGCCTATGCTTCTCAAAGTTGTCTATATTTATAACAAGATCTGTAATAGTACGAGACCAGTTTAAGGTCTTGATGGAAAAACTGTTTACAACAACCCGCTTAGTAATAATACCGCTTCCTCAAAATATTGTATGACTTATTACACTACTGGTACATATGCTGGTCGTAGTTCTAATTTTGAAACTTAATACAAGGTTTGATTTTAAGGTTTGGATTTGGGGCAGTTTTACAGCAGTACATCTTTTAAAGAGATTGACTACTGTTCCAACGGGCTAGCTGTCCTTCAGACGATTTGCACCATCTGCTGGCTAGGGACCATGAGAACATGCGAACGATGAAACAAAACCTCACGCGTCCAATATGTCCATGATTTTCAATCAAATTTAAAAACCCAACCTTTTCCAATGCACAAGCCTGTTAACGGGTATATTAAAGGTGTCATTGCATTGTTTTTTCATTCATTTTGCAGTGCTCTCTAGTATGAATGAATGCCCTGTGAGTCGGTTTTGGTGAAAAAAAAATGCTCTGGTGCTCCTGTTTCAGGCTGTTCTAGTTTGGTGGAGGAGTGGGTGCGGGGAGAACGACAGGATTTCGGCTCTAACTCATGAATATTCATGACATGCGAACGTATCGCCTCTGATTGGCCAACAGCACTGTGACGTTCCTTCCAGTGGGTCATTGCTATCAGCTCCTCTACTCTCGATAGTTAGCTTCTACCTGCCGAGACGGGCTCTGCTCTCTCCTGGCCGCAAAATTTTAAAACCGTCTTCCCGTGGGCGGTCGCAAGCCAAGGTGGGTGAGGCCATGAATATTAAGTTATTTTCTGATTTGCTCGTTTTTCCGTGTATGTTCTTTCTAAAGTTAATACAGGCAATGGGAGTAGAACAACATTTTCATGTGCAGCATGCATATGCAACTCGGAGTGACCTATCGTATTCAAAAAGAGCAAGTATTAAACGGTTTCTCAGGGAATGACCCCTTTAAACAGGTCTGGCCTTTCCACAAAAACAAAAACGAAACAAAACGAAAAAGGTTCCAGGGATACATTTTCATCGAAACACCACATGACTGTCTCGAGACAACCGTCCTAAAAGCTATCGTATCAGCTGCACTTACACCTCTGTGAGCAGTTTCCGCTTCTTCAGTTCATTCTTCTCTTTCTCCTCAAGTTGAGACGACTGACCCTTCTTCACTAGCTGCAGTTTCTCTTTCACCGCGTCCTCGATTCTCTCCACCTGTAACATCCACAGCCTGGAATCTCATCCCATACTCTAACGCCTCAGAACATTAAACAATTGTTGTTTAAAAAAAGAGCTGTTTGAATTAGTGCCAAAACAAACCCACCGTTCTGAACACTCTGGGGCCTCCCTCGTGACCTTTATCCACACGGATCCATTTGTTGGACATGGCCTTGCTGAAGCCAACTTTCCCACTGGCCAGTTTCTGGAGTGAAAGGAATAACAGAATATGTAAGGAGTAAACAATGATGAGGTGGCGTCACGTGGTCCACTGGATTATTTTCCTAGTACAGCATACGACTATTATTACAGCTTGTAATGCATTAGTGCAGGACAAGTCATACTTTCAACCATTAATAGTTACATTTGATGTTGTGAAACCACAATAAATTAGCAGTTATAAACAGTTGTCCCCTCACCAGTCCTGCCTTTCTCTCTCTCTCGAAATTAATAAGACAAAAATTCACCTAATGAAAAACCAGAAAAGCACAAAGGTCTCTGAATGTTCTACAAATGATTATGCGCTTTTCTTTGCTGAATGACATGTTTTTAAATTTGGCATATTTTTTAAAAATTATTATTACCCTTTCACTATATGGTGCGTCCAACATTCAAGTCCCAGTGAAAGACACAGCGCATCAATAAAAACCTGTCAGAGCTGATGTTATGGAAAAGTAGCAGTGAACACCTTCGGACCAATAAGAGCTGTGGTGTAACTGTACCTGTTCTACTTTATGTCCTGACACGGTGTGCTTACGTAGCTGAGGAGAGGTTTGCTGATCTTTACACACCATGTCGTTTATTCTTCTATTCAATAAACGCTGCAGAGTCAAAAGTAACGGGACGCCCAATGTCAAATGAATAGGTGGGGCCTTTTTCCAAACTGTTGCCCCCAAAACTGGAAGCACACAATTGTACACGATGTTTTTGTATGCTGTAGTATTACAATTTCTCTTCACTGGAACTAAGAGGCCCAAACCTGTTCCAGCTTGACAATGCCCCTGTGCATAAAGACATGGTTATCCGAGGTTGGGGTGAAAGAACTGCACCCAAGACGTCCACATCTAAAATCAGTGCCTGACCTCACTTATGCTTTTGTGGCTGAATGGGCAAATTCCTAGAGCCATGCTCCAAAATCTAGTGGAAAGCCTTCTTAAAAGAGTGGAGGTTATTATAACAACAAAGCAGGACTAAATCTGGAATAAAATGTTTAACTAGCGCAGTGGGCTTCATGGTCAGGTGTCCACACACTTTTGACCATATCATGTATATTAACTCACGATGTCTGAGAAAATGTAGCTGGGATCTTTCTTCATGCTACAGTCACTGCTGTTCTTTCATTTTGATCAGTGCTCTTTTTCAAATATGTCATTTAAGTTTCTCATACTGTGCTTCTGAATTGATGTAACTCGTGACATAGGGTTAAAATACTGCTCTTTACTCCTTTTTGGATCATTTCCCAGTATCAAAGTCACTACGTGGTCCTATTCAGGAAATTCTAGGTTGTTCTCTAATTTTGATCTCCACTGTATGTCGATCTCTAGGGTTCCCAAACTTTTCAGCTCGAGACCCAAAAAGAGGAGTCAGGGGTCTCCGTGAGGCCCAAACTTACAAAAATACACCATGAATTGCCATAACATCCCCATTTATAAACTACTGATAAAGAACACGACACGCCATGAAGTTAAAATGCTTACGAAAAGCCATCGTTTCATTATAAATCATCATCACACTACGTTATAAGTGTACATCCCCACCTCATAACAAACTTGCATGAGGCCTGTATGAACAGACTGAATACAAGAGGCCTCTTCTTTCTATTTTGGTGAAGCCAACGTTAATAAACTCTCTCGTATTTACATTTTAACATCATACACGAGATCAGCACTGAGGGCATGACCGAGATCATACAGCATTACCACAGGCAGAAGCCATGATTATGAATTCACCATGTGAGGCACAAGAGAGAGAGAGAGAGAGAGAGAGAGAGACAGCGAAAGAGAGGCCCACGCAGCATCTGAGCTGAACAGACCAACGATGCCTAAAGATTGCTCTTCTTCCATTTTAATTAGGAAAATGCTTCCAGATATCACACGCACTGTTGTGCCTTACACTCTGCCAGTTGGCGACCCAATAAAAATGTCTCCGTGACCCATATCCGGGCACGACCCTAAGTTTGGAAAAGGCACATCTATATAGTAGTTGTGTTCAGTCGGTCTATGCCCGTTTTGCTCACCATGAGCTGGCTTTGAGGCATTCCCTCCTCAGGGATGGCGTGAAACACCCGGGCTTCATGGCTTCCCTGCTCGGCTATCTCACATCCCTCTCCGGTCAGCTCCCAATGCTTGGAAGAGCGCTGCTCTGCGTCGATCACCTGTAAATACATTCCCACAGAACATACCAGGCCTGTGTTGGATGACAGCAGGAACACATTACACAGGACAACAAGCAACCTGGAATAATGGATGAAAATCACCTGAGGGGTCAGTGACCTAACAATCAAACCAGAGAAGGGAAATACAGTACACAACTGCCTGAGACCAGGGTGTAAATCTGAGCAGAACATACAGCCATGACTGAGTGAACACACACGCACACACACCCCGAGACACACCCACACCCCGAGACACCCCCCGAGACACACCCACACCCACACCCCCCCGAGACACCCACACCCCCCCGAGACACACCCACACACACAGAGACACCCCCACACACAGAGACACACAGAGAGAGAGACACACACACAGAGACAGAGACACACACACACACACAGAGACAGAGACACACACACACACAGAGACAGAGAGACAGAGACACACACAGA
>JAQMCW010000008.1:10299180-10311810 GCA_030068335.1 Chrysichthys cranchii | reverse complement strand
CTGGGCCTCCCTCCTGAAGCTGCTGCCCCCGCGACCCGGCCCTTCCGGATAAGCGGGAGAAGACGAGACGAGACGAGCATCCTGGATCATAACTGCATGTCTACCGTTTGTAACAAACCAAACCGCATGAAAATCGGTTGAAAATTCAGTGAGATGTGAATATTTTAATTGTGCCTGCATCTCCTTCCTCAATAGAAATCCAGCCACTAGAAGGCAATGCGGTTACCCATCCAAGATGGCGGCTACGCTGACAAGTCGCCTCCAATAGACAGCGGCAATCAATAAGGCATCTACGACTTTATGTCTCTGAGGGCGCCACACTGTTCTGCCGAGCTACAGCTCCTATTAGCTACAGAAACGCTAGTAATTGGCTACGCCTCGATCACGTGATCCTATCTCGCCCAATCGCGTGCTCTGGTTTGGAGCGTCTCGGTGGTGGTGTAGCGGCAGTCCCGTGAGAGCGTTCAGCGGAGCAGAAAGACACACAAACACCCCCCCGCTGTACTGGTGAGCTGGACGTGCCTTTCTGTTCATTAATATAGATGTAGTTTTAAAAATAAGTCGGTTTAATAATTGCATTCCTCTTTCTCCCATGGTGTTTGTGTTAGCGAAAACCGCCGCATGCTAACGCTAGCTAATTAGCACGCGCTGCACAGCTAGCTCCTGTCTTTGTTCAGCTCGTGCGCGGTTAGCCGTGTAGCCTAGCGACCTGCGTCCTTTAGCACTTTCTGATTATTCAGGTTACCTGAAGACGCAAAAATGATAATTGGTGTCAAGTTTCATGGCGTATAAGCAATGTAGGTTTTTAAAAAAAAAATATATATATATGTTTTCCCACTTGAAACCTGTTTGTTTCTCATTGTTGTGTTTGGGATTCCGGTTTCCGGCGATTTAGCAGCGAGGCCGGAAGCGTTCACGTCTCACGCGCAGCTCTTCCGGTGAATAAATAAATGACCGTGTAAAGCATTTGGTGCGCCCCAGTTTCGCCTTCATCCCTCGGGATGGCACCGAATAATGAGTTTCAGAGGAGTTCGGCGCTGTGGGGTCCTTCAGCTTTGCCCTGGCGGGGTGAAAATGGCCGCTGGGTTTGTAGCTTAACCAGTGTCGTATGAACATGGCCACTATTCAGTGCACATCTACAAGTCGGGTTGCTTTCGACGTTTTCGAGCCAAGGCCGTTTCAGGTCTGTGTGCCTGTATTTACACTGCAAACCAATTACCATTTTGCCACCAATCCAGCGCAGGGCCGACACACAGACTCAGACAACCATTCACCCCTAATTTAGAGCAGCCAATCAGCCTCATCCCCTCTGTGCATGTCTTTGGACTGTGGGAGGAAACCAGAGTACCCAGAGGAAACCCACAGGGAGAACATACAAACTCCGCACAGAAAGGTGCCCAGGTCGACCCCGGGGATCGAACCCAGGACCTTCTTGCTGTGAGGTGACGGTGTTAACCACCACACCACCCCACGTTTAAGATTATAAATTCAAAAAGATATCTGGTCATTTAACTTAAGTCTGACTCTTCACATGCAATTACAGTTGATCCTCTCATCTACGAACACCGTGTTAACGGATATTGGATGCAACGGGGAAAATCCGCTGGGCTGAATACATAATCCATTAGGGGGGATGTCCGGGACGAAAGTTTAAAAATCATGGGTCCTGTAGTTCAGCAGTTGGCCGTTAGGTGGTGTGGGTGCTACTAGTTGTTTACAAGTGTCGGTTGAGCTGTGGTGGTTGTGAAGCTATACTATTTTGTTTTGGGGGTTTTTTGTCCATTTTGTTCATCATGACTGAAAACAAGAGTGCACCTGCTTATTTGTATAACACACTTTCATGTGCTGCTATTCTTCCAGTGCACATGTTCTGAGATCGTCTAAGCTAAGCCGGTACACATCCAGCATTTCAGAGCAGTTTTGCCTTGATGGTAAATGGATTGGTAAATGTCTGACTGAAACAATATTTTTATATTTCTAGTTATTCATATGGCAGGCACGCTTAATGAAAAGGATTAAGGGTTGTCCTCAAGGGCCGAGTTCAAGCTAAAAGCCAGTCTGTAGTCCAGGACTCCATTGAGTGCAGGTTTACTGCATTTTCATTAGATTTTGCATGAAAGTGTACTGTTTTCTTAATTCAAGTGCAACTGCTATGAAATGCAAAGATACATAAGTTCTTAATAATTTTCCAGGTCAGTGTTGAGATTTTGAGAATGGTGTTGTCTGTGTGCAGTATAATTCTTTTCTTGGATTAGAGTCTCACTGAAGTAGCAGGACCTTTTGATTTTGTATTGTTTGTTTCCACATGTTTCAAGCAGCCTGTTTAAGCTTAAGCATCATCATAACTCATCTTTTCACCTTTTCAGGTGTTTTGCTGTTCTCCATTTTGACATCAATAGGGCATCGGTATGCCCTTTTTTCTTTTTTTCTTTTAAAGGTGTCATTGCATTGTTTTTTCATTCATTTCGCAGTGGTCTCTAGTATGAATGAATGCTCTGTGAGTCTGTTTTGGTGAGAAAAAAAAAATGCTCTGGTGCTCCTGTTTCACACTGTTCTAGTTTGGTGGAGGAGTGGGTGGGGGAAAACGGCTGGATTTCGGCTCTTACTCATGAATATTCATGACATGCAAATGTATCGCCTCTGATTGGCTAACAGCCCTGTGACGCTCCTTCCAGTGGGTAATTGCTATCAGCTCCTCTACTCCTGATAGTTAGCTTCTACCTGCCGAGACGGACTCTGCTCTCTCCTGGCCGCAAAATCAAAACAGTCTTCCCGTGGGCGGTCACAAGCCAAGGTGGTGAGGCCATGACTACTAATTTTCGAAGTGATTTTCTGATTCGCTCGTTCTTCCGTCTATGTTCTTTCTATGGCTAATGCAGGCAATGGGGGTAGAAGAACATTTTCACGTGCAGCATGCACATGCAACTCGGAGTGACCTATCGTATTCAAAAACAGCACGTATTAAACGGTTTCTCGGGGAATGACCCCTTTAAACAAGTCTTTCAGTTGACTCCAGCTGTGTTTGAAATAGGTCAAACACGCGTCTGTGTCGTGCCGCTCATCTTGTGCTTCGTTTCTTTTTCCCCCCACATGAGTTTGCAATGTTTTTTTTCTTTTCTTTTCTTTTCTTTTCTTTTCTTTTCTCCAATTCTGTGGCAGAACAGTGAACATCTCTGATGTTTCACTCCAACTTGAACATGTTGCGTAGCTCTTTGGTTCAAAACAAGTAAAGTGATTTATTCTATTTAACATCAACAGACAATATCTCTCCCAGGCCGGTGTTCATGTCTTTATGGCAATAAATGAATCAACGTCAGTTAAGCCCTGATTTCCCCAATAATGTGTTGAGGTTTTTATTTATTTATTTATTTATTTATTTATATAATTTTTTTTTATGTACACCAAAGTATTAATCTGAGACAAAGCCTCGTTCTTCATCAGGCCATTAAGAGAATGGCAGGCTATTTTTACCGTGTATTGCTGGGCTGTCTCTGTGTAAGAGGTGACGAAAGCAGTGGCGTTGCTAGAGAGATGTGCTGCAGAGTGCCATGCAGGCTGAGTCACTCGGTGATCCAGTATCTGAGCCTACGTTCATCCTGCTTTCCTTAAACTGCACTGAAGCTGCTTGAGTCTGTGAGGAGGCACTCACGTATATGTGGGGCGAACACATTCTAAAGGATGTCTGTTGACTAAGAAAGGAGAGGAAAAATTAGAGAGATTATTTTCATCCAGGTTTTTTTTTCTTGTGGTTCTTTAGCTAAACTTGCGTTTCCCTTTGTTTAGGGTTTTAGCTCTCATTACTGAACAGAAGCACACTACATTAGTCCTGTATAATGTTAGTTTGATATTAATCTTTTGCCTTTCATCACAGACGAGACCTAATCTTCCAGCTGCCTGCACTGGGATCAACTGTCATTTCCAAACTGAAGGACCTCGTAGTTTCTGCTATGGTAAAAGTCTTTCCTGCTCTGAATTTCGTTTATTTATTTATTTGTTTATTTTAACGCTGGCTGATTGAATTTTGAATTGTCCAACGTCCCCCAGTAAATTGCCAAGGTCACTTTTGTTTTTCGCAGTAAGAAGTCCTCATGTTGGAATCAGTTTTTTTCCCCATTTAAGTTGCTGCCACCTAATAGAAGTTCTGACCATCTTTCTCCCATCTTTCTTTCTTTCCAGCCTCCTCCTATCCGTCATCGCTCCATGCGTATCTTTGTGAACGATGACCGCCATGTTATGGCCAAACACTCTGCTATCTACCCCACGCAAGAGGAGCTGGAGGCAGTGCAGAATATGGTCTCCCACACCGAGCGTGCCCTCAAGGCCGTATCTGATTGGCTGGACGAGCAGGAGAAGGGCTCTGTGAAATCGAATCCCACTGAGTCTGAGGATAAAGAGAGGTGGGTGAGGGAGATGGCTCCTAAGTTTTTTTCTTTTTTTCCTTTTTTTTCTTTAAATATATTGCAACTAGGAAAAGATGCCTAGGAGTTCTTGTTCAATTCAACAGTTGAACAACTTGTTTTACTATTGTTAATGTATAAATATGATCTTTGCATATTAACAGTCTCTAGCATGCCTGTCCGTTTTCGTTTACATTTGTTGATTTGTTTATTGGGGTGAATTGCGGCCCTATTATCTGTATCTGTTCAGTGCTTTAAAGAAGCAGTCTAAAGCTTTTCTCCAGTACAACTCCTGTCTGACATATCTGCTTAAAATAATGTATTTATGTTGCATTATGTCTCTATTAGTACATTTTTGGGACAACTGTATAACACTTTGAATGACAATAAATGCAGTGTTTGACACAAATACAAGTCTAACTATTTAAATGGAAAAAAAAAAATGAAATGAAAGGAAAAAAGTTCTTCTCCCCCTAGTCTACTCTACTCATTCACCCATGTTCGCAAATGTTCAGACTGATGACCACCATTTTCCAGACACAGCTGATGATGCGGACGAATGGATTCGAGAACGTTACAAATCAGTTCATTTGGAATTGCGAGACATTGTCTTTCAAGTTCCTCTTTAAACTTACTGAGCGTTGCTGGTTTTGTGGTATAACCTTTATCTTTGAGGAAGAGCTGAGCGATGTATCAATAAGTTATCGCGAGTTGACCCTTCATATCGCCAGCTAACTGAATATTGTGTATTTTGTACTGTGAACTTTCCCACAAATGAAATCCCTGAGGCAACTGCAGTGATTTTTTTAAACCCCTTCCCCCCTAGTCTGCATGTGCTTTATGTTCTTTTGAGAGATAGAGAAATGGGCAGCCAAGGAGTGAGCAAAATTTTTTTTTTTTTGGGAACACCCTATATAGTTATGCCTAATCAGCTTTATTGTGTCACTGCAGTGAGCCCAAATCAGCAGAGCATACCACGCGCTCCCTGCGTGGCGTGATGAGGGTGGGCCTGGTGGCCAAAGGCCTGCTGTTGAAGGGGGATCTGGATCTGGAGCTAGTGCTGCTCTGCAAGGACAAACCCACAGCCACTCTGCTAAAGAAAGTGGCTGAGAATCTCACTGTGCAGCTCAAGGTATAACTCCTCATAAACACATTTTAGATCATCTTAAATCAAGACACTGTGCGCATTGTGCTCTCCAATGTGCAAATTTTCCACCCGTCTCCTTTCAGGGCATCACTGAGGATAAGTACGAGGTGATGCAGTTTATCCGTGATGCCTGCATCATGATCAGAAACAGCAAACAGCCCAGTCTTAATCTTACCATTCACCTGACATCACCTGTAGTCAGAGAGGAGGCTGAGAGGCAGGCCGCCGGAGGTACGTTGACCCTTTTCAGAGGCAGGAACTCGCAAAATAATACAGTCCCCTCCAAGCCAGGAAATACAAATAGACAGGACTAAGAGAGTATGAGAGGTTAATTAGATATTGTTTATTGGGCCTTCAATGGAGCTAGGGGATGTTGTGTGGCACAGACATGTTATGAAGGCTTGTTTATATCTACTTAGAGCCTCGTAGTTCCATGTAATGTACACTTTTTTTGATGGCCCAATACACAGTAAATTAATTAAAGAAGAGAAAACAGTAAAGAAAGGATAGAAGGAGAGGGGGGAGAAAAAGAAAACATGCTCCACTCCCTTTCAAGTGAAACAAGGGTTCAATGAAGGCTTACTGAGAATTAAGAAAGAAATCACAAACCTAGTTGTTTGCATGTGTATATATACTGAGAAAGAAATGGAACAGTTTGCATTGCAGCAAAAATGAGCAGCGAGGATTACCGAAAACTCTGGTTGCTAGAACCAGTAGTGATCTGTTGACGGTGCCATTCTTGCAATAAAGAAGCGAAAGGGGTTATAGATAACGCTAGGGCCTTCCGACTCCACACCAGCAGGCATTAGTTAAGGTGAGAAATTTCAGAACGCATCCTGAACGTCAGTAATAAAAGTATCTTGCTGGATCTGACCCGTTGCTGGAAGGTGGAGCGAATATCGAGTTGCAAAGAACGGCGGTAGTTCATGTCGAGATGTGAGCTCTGGGGTTAAAATCCCTGCAGTGGTAAGAAACAGGTAGCCTAACTTCAGCTTATAGCCTAGCCCTATCTATGATCCCACTTTTAGCCAAGCCTGCTTTAAGGCCTGAGAAGCCATCAGTTTTGCTGCAGTGTGGACTTGTTTTTTTTTTGTGCATCTCACTACTTCTCACTGTGGTTCAAAATCTGATTCTCTCTGTCAAGCCTTCTAGTTTGTCAATTTTAGGGACGCTGGACCTTTGACCAACTGGACGCTCTCTGTCTCGGAAGGGGCAAGGCAGTAACCTCAGAAAAAAAAAAAATAATAGAAGGGGATGAAGGGGCAGGGGTTCTGCCCCCCATGGTACATAAATGCACTCAGCCATCTCTAACTCCACTGAGGCATTACATATTAAGCTTTCTATCAAACACCACAAAACCCTCTAACTCCCATCCTTACTCCCATGTACACCCCTGCATTCCTCTGTTACTCACTGGGAGTCATGGGGTGGACGTATCCACCTAGATTGGGGAACTACAACAAGCCCATAATCTCTTCATGTAGTGGGGACTTGTTTTCTTTCATTTTGTTCACCAGCAATGGGAGGGCTTTTGTTTTAGTTGTTTCCAGTGGGGGAGGTTCCCCTCCCCTTCTCCCCTCGCTGCCTCCTCCCCCTGGCCGTGAGACAGAAAAGAAACCCCTTGGTCAAACTGTACCTTGTCTTCTTATCCCACCCGCCAATAGAAACGCTATCAGTCAACGATCCCCCGGATGTACTGGACAGGCAGAAATGCCTGGCTGCCTTGGCGTCTCTTCGCCACGCCAAGTGGTTCCAGGTTTGCATCTTGTCTTTATTTGTATTCTATCTATTAGTCGAGTTGTTTTTTGTTTGTTTGTTCTTTCATGCTGTGAACACATTGTTTTGGTGTGGATATTTATCAGGCTTTTTCTTTCTTCCATCCTTTGCTATTTGATGCATTTTGCTGGATGGTTTTTAAAAAAAAAAAAATCTTTAACACTTTCATGTCGAAGCCTAATCAATTTAACTGATATTGATGTGTCAGTGTCCAGATAATTGGTGTACGATGCCACATCCTAACTGTCTCATGTTTGCGGATTCGCAGAATTGCAGCTTATTTAATTTTACGTCAGATGGGTTTGAAGTTTTCTTTTACAGAAATCTTTTTTTGTTGTTGTTGTTGTTGTTGCCAGTTTAAGATTTGGTTTGGTGGGTGCAATATTTCCGTTAACCTAAATTACGTCACCCAGCTTCTTTTAATGCAAATTATCCGTAGGACACGAGTGACTTGTAAAGCGCCAATTCGGATTGTCATTTTTTTTTTGGTAGCTTAGATGACTTTCTTAGATGTTGGGTACAATTTTGTGTCTTTAGCTCTGTAATCCTGAAGTTCTTGGACCTCATTGTTTTTCGGTACATTCAGTAACTCTGATTTCCCCAGCCCTAGCTTATGCCGCGTCCCTTCTTGTACCCAAAAGGAAATATTGCACCTTAGTCTGAAGTTGGTGCAGCTAATGCTCTTGAAACATTTGTGTCAGAAAACTTGAAATAAGGGGATTTTTTCCCCCCCTGTTATACATGTTGAAAATGAATTCTAATTCTCACACTAATTTTCAAAACTGCAGGTGTATTTGTCTCCTGCTGTTTGACCTCTGTGGCATAATCTGCTATTTGATATAATTTTCCATAAACGTCGCTTGTTTGTTTAGTCACCTAATAATTTTGTACTTAACAAACGTTACTTCACCACACAATGGCAGCTATGCAATGTCTCTTTGAGGTCTTCTGGGCGAGGTGTGTGTGTGTGATCTCCATTCTCCTGCTTGTGTGTCTAGGCCCGGGCCAATGGGTTGCGCTCGTGTGTGATTGTCATCCGGATCCTGAGGGATCTCTGCACCCGTGTTCCCATTTGGGCCCCTCTTAAAGGATGGGTGAGTCGTGTGTGTTTTTTGGCCAGCCTGCTCTACATGTATGAAATAGATTCAGCCGATGGATGGATAAAATTGGATGAAATTTTGAAATGCCACACTAAATCTTGACTTTCAACATTCTCTTCTCTTCTGAAAGCCTCTTGAGCTTTTGTGCGAGAAATCAATTGGCACAGGGAACCGACCAATGGGAGCGGGTGAAGCGCTTCGAAGAGTTTTGGAGTGCTTGGCTTCTGGAATCCTGATGGCAGGTAACTAACTGACCACTTCCTTCTCCTTCAGAGTAATTGTTCACATTTCTTTACGTTACTAACTGTATTTTGGTTAACTTTATAGATGGTCCCGGCATCTCTGATCCCTGCGAGAAAGAGCCGACTGACGCCATCGGTCACATGGACTTCCAACAGCGAGAGGACATCACTCAGAGTGCTCAGGTGATTTATCAGTTGAGGGTTAAAATGCACAAAAACACTGTCTAAACATTTGTGTTAAAGACAAAATCCTTTCCCCTGTTTCGGATTTACAGCATGCTCTGAGGCTTTCCGCTTTTGGGCAACTTCACAAAGTACTTGGAATGGACCCTCTTCCTTCTAAAATGCCCAGGAAACCCAAGAGTGAAACCCCCATCGACTATACAGGTTTGCTTAGTGGTCCTCAGAAATCAATAATTCAGTGTGGAATGGTGTCCCGTCATTGTTTCGGTCTCTGTGACATGGATTTACTGTACATCTTCCTGTCCTTATAGTTCAGATTCCTCCAAGCACAACCTATGCCCCCCCCTTGAAACGGCCCATTGAGGAAGAGGAGGGTGGTGAAGACAAGAGCCCTAACAAGAAGAAGAAGAAACTTCAAAAGAAATGTAATTTTGTTGTAATTAAGTGAAGTTGCACCTTTTGGTTTGTGTTGCATCAATATGAAGCTGATGTTTGCCACCATTTTGCAGCTCCGGATGAAAAATCCGAGCCTCCCCAGGCCATGAATGCTCTGATGCGGCTGAACCAGCTGAAGCCTGGGCTCCAGTATAAGCTCATTTCTCAGACTGGGCCTGTCCATGTGCCGGTCTTCACCATGTCTGTGGAAGTTGACAGCAAGACCTTTGAAGCATCTGGTCCCTCTAAACGCACCGCCAAACTCCATGTAGCAGTGAAGGTGAGCATTTTGCCTCTCATCGTGGCTAAGCACATTATTAAAAATTCAACAACAAATTAGTAATCCTTTATGAAAGAAACATGATTCAGCCTGATACAACTCCAAAATTAATTATTTTCCAGATGCTTGTACAGAATAGTTTATTCCTCCTGCACCCCAGCAATTAGAGCCCCAAATGAGTTACAAAATGAGTCTCTTGACAACCCCCACCTCCCGCCCCAAGCTGATGGCACCCAAATACAGCCATAAGTTCATAACTTGGAGGGACAGCTTTACCTCTAACTCATACAAAGGGCAGACACTGGAGACTAACAAAAAATTGACATGATTACAAACCTTGAATCCACTTGTGCAAAATACAATGATCTACAATGCTGCAGTAATGTCAGAGCTGTGCTGTAAATTAACACCACCATACCACCTTAAATATACGTAAGGTAAACCATGCAGACATGCACGCACAGCTCCTACGTGAATGTCATTGTTCACATACTCACTTGTGTATGTGTATGCGTAATACACATGTGATGTGTATACATCTGAAGGATTTAAGAGACGTGCAGTAGATGGTGCATCAGAGCCAAGATGTAGCACAGCAGTGTGTAAATGGCTCTTCCTCTTGTTAGAGTTGGTGCGATTGTCATGATCTGCCACTGAAAAAAGTAAAGGAAACAAAACCTCAATGTATTTAATAATGTTTACTAATCTTGAAAGTTCAGAAGACAGGGACTCCAAACAGATCTTTGAATATTGTTTACATTTAAACGCTCTCTGTAATAGGAAACCCATTTGTTCAGAATAGTAGTCAAATATGCGATTTGAGACAATGTTGGTTTATAGATGTGGTTGGGGATACTGTGTCATGTGGTGCCATTCTGCCTATACTATTTACATTGGTAGTACACCATGTGGACGTGCTACATTTGATTTCTGAAAAAGTGCTCATGCAAGGTGTCGGCCGACCGCAGGACACGCGGTTTAGCTAATGGCAACTTCAAATCGACCTTAAGATGAATTTTTAGGGGTTCAGAATATTTCGTGAAATACTGTAAAATATCAGCTTGCTTCAAACCGCCATACAGTAGAGGTTATGGGCTCTGACTCCACACAAACATTGTTAACACAGACATATTTTTGCGGTAGGTTTTGCAAGACATGGGCCTTCCTACAGGGGTGGAGCAAAAGGTTGCTGAACCACCAAAAGTGGAGGTGGTGATGCCCACTCCAGAGGCAGAGGTGAAGACTTCAGTCCCACCAGTTGAAACGGAGGCTCCACTCAATGTGACCCCAAAAGTTGAGCCTGCTGAGAGCACTGAGGTAATGATCATTGGGAAAAATGCAATGGATGGGCTCTAAAATCTAAGGAAATAGTGTGGTAAATAAGTGTGAATGTGTTATCACAAAACTGTAATTAGTACTGCCCGTGTGTGTTTGTGATGCAGCTGTCTGTCCCTTCCCCACACACACACACTTTCGCTCATTATGTGTCAAATCTTAAATGTTGTGTATTATTGATTGCAAGACTACATTTATTTCTTCCTCTTTCAGAGCGCACGGCACCAGGGTCCCATTTTGACGAAACATGGCAAGAACCCAGTGATGGAGCTCAATGAGAAACGTAGAGGCCTCAAATATGAGCTCATCTCTGAGACAGGTGGCAGCCACGACAAACGATTTGTCATGGAGGTGAGCTTCATTTGAACGTGAGCAAATTCATTTTTCGCTAGTAGACTTTTTTCCCCTTACGAGAACACACTTACAGGTAATGTAGGAGCTGTGAACAGTGTTTAGTAAGTCTAGTTATAGATGTTTGAATAAGCTTCCCTCTATCTTTTCTATTGTTAAAGCTTAACACGTGTTGATTGGATGTTTTTGGCAGGTTGCTATGGGGTTCAAGTTCTGAGAGTATACCCAATTGAACTACTTTGGCATCGTTTGATGTGTTTAAATTCCTCTTGTTTATTCTGCAGGTAGAGATAGATGGACAGAAGTTCCAGGGCACGGGCTCCAATAAGAAAGTGGCTAAGGCGTATGCAGCTCTGTCTGCTCTGGACAAGCTATTCCCAGATGGGTCCAACACTGAGGCAGCCAAGAAGAAGAAATCACTGGTAATGTAACTGGTGTAACTTTTCCTCTTTATTCCTAGTGTAACTATTAAACAGCCACAAGGTTGTAATAAGGGAAGAGAGGGGCCTCTCCACACCTGCCTTGGCTGGATGTCTGGTAGTGCAAATGAAACTCAGTTCTATTGATTTGGCTTGGGGATTTGAAAGTTTCGAGTTGCACATGCTTCAAGTAGGTCATCCAGTACCAGCTGTGATTGCTTAGACATTTTTATGGCTATTTAAGGCAAATACATTGTTTAGGTAAAGCTTGATTAGGTCGTCATTCATATCGTAATAAAGGGAACGGTCTACTCCTTTTCATCATAACTGTTGAAGAAACCATTACTGGCACTAATTGCATGTGTGAATATGTGCTTTGAAAGCATGCAGCAGGCTTCGTTAATGTAGTCTTAATAGGTCAGAATCCATTTTAGCCAGTTGTCTTTATCCTCTTAAAGCTTCTGTGGGAAGTATCTATTCATGGATTTTAGTTTTTGTCTGATTGGCAGGTATGTACATCATGCATCATTAAATCGAGATGCAAATTTAAGACTGTTCGAATTAATGGAAATAGTTTTTCTTGGCTGTAATTATTTAGACAGCAGAGGTCGTTCACACACACACGTGCAATAGTGAAATTATATATAGTACTATATGTATAGAAAAATGTATAGAAATTGTCTAGTATTATATGTAATTGTGGGAAAAAAAAAAAATATATATATATATATGTGTGTGTGTGTATATGTATGTATATATATATGTGTGTGTGTGTGTGTGTGTGTGTGTGCGTGCATGCACTTATAGATATGTTTTATAGATTAGTAAGCCTTTAATTGGCCAGTACAGTCGTGGTCAAAAGTTTATATACACTTGTAAAGAACGCAATATCATGGCTCTCTTGAGTTTCCCGTTACTTCTACAACTCTGATTTTTCTCTGATAGAGTGATTGGAATAGATACTT
>JAQMCW010000008.1:10281367-10293742 GCA_030068335.1 Chrysichthys cranchii | reverse complement strand
CAGCTCGAGGAAGAGTCCTGGTTGTCCCAAACTTCTTCCATTTAAGGATTATGGAGGCCACTGTGCTCTTGGGAACAGTAACTGCAGCAGAAATGTTTTTGTAGCCTTGTCCAGATCTGTGCCTTGACACAATCCTGTCTCTGAGCTCTTCGGGCAGTTCCTTCAACTTCCTGGCTTAGTTTGTGCTCTGATATGCACTGTGAGCTGTGAGGCCATTTATAAATAGGTGTGTGACTTTCCAAATCGTGTTCAATCAGTTTCATTTAACACAGCTGGACTCCAATCAAGGTATAAAACAATTTCAGCGATGATCAAGAGAAATGGACGGCACCATATGTCAGTGTCACAGCAAAGGTCAGAGTACTTGCGTCCACGTGATATTTCAGTTTTTCTTTTTAAAATATTTGCGAAGAATTCTATAATTCTGTGTTTGTGCTGTCATTATAGGGTACTGAGTGCAGATTCATGAGGAAAAAAATTCAATTTGATTGTAGCATAAGGCTGCAACATCACAAATGATGGAAAATTGAAAGGGTTCTGAATACTTTGTGAATGCACTGTATTTGATGGGTCATTGCAAGAGCGCCTGAAGTTGACACACTTGACTGTAAAATATGACCCCTGTGAGGGTAGTGAGAGAACGAGAAATGTAGGAACACTTCTTATTGTGAATTAAGTCTGCAGTGAACCCAGAAATTTCTTTCGGGGCAGCTTATTAAAGTAAAACCTGGTTACTTTAACTACTATGAAGATAAAATGAAAATAATGTAACAAAGTAAATCGGCAGAAAGGAAGAAAAGAATGTTCAGTGGGAAGATGCATGTAAGGTTTTGGTACTTGATAAGGTCTAGTATGTCTAGTCAAGCACCTTTACTAAAGAATGCCAAGCTTTGGCAATTTGCAAAGCATAAAATGTTTTCTGTCTGCATGCTAAAATGTTATATGATGCCTGTCTTGATAAGAGTGCTCATTTGTTAAGGATGGTAGAAAACCTGGGTGGTGGGTGGGTAGGAAATTTTACAAATTCTACGATAACGGTGATGCAGGATGTTGTGTACTTGCATGTAACAGACTAAAAAGGGGCTTTAATGTCACTTTGGACAGAGCATCAAGGATCAGCAGCATTGGGATTAAGTTAATGTTTAATATGCCTTAGGATTTATACGTTTGGTGTCTTGGGATCAGAATTTTGCTAGACTATGCTGTTAGATTTGATTATATTTTATATCAGTAACTATTAAATGTGTATCAGCAATACGCAACGATCAGCCAGAACATTAAAATTGCTGATGTTTGAAATGGATAACTTTGATTATCTTGTTACAATGGCATCTATCAAAGTTCCTGAAGTCAAAGTATTATAAGCAGGGAAAATGCAAATGCTAGTGCAGGTTAGAATTGAGATCGATTAATTGTTTAAAAAGGCACTGCTTTATATGGTCACCCTGTCAGTTGAGCTACCAGCTAGCCCTCGTAGGATTTATTTTCACCTGCTTCACACAAAACCACTGTTTTTGTTGAGCTAAACGGCTAGCTGCCAACTCTTTCATCTTCTGTTCTCATTCTACAAAACTGTATGACATGGAAGTGTGATGTTTTGTTTTATAATGTCTCAACATTAGACCCTGGCAAACACTTCCCCCTAATCTCAGTGAAAAAACACTTCTATTGCCAACATGCCTGAAATCATTTGCAAAAGCTTTTTAGTTTTGCCTTTGGTGCCACCAGTAGCTTGGCAACATTACTGTAGGTGTGTAAATTTGACGTTGTTAACACTGTTGTGTGGGGCTTGAATCAAAGGCAGCAGGACTTCTTTCAGTTTCTTGAAGACGTATCACCTCTCATCTGAAAGGGATCTTCAGTTCTAAAAGCTGATTTGATGAGAAATGTAACCTCTAGTGGGGTGTCACCTTGGGGGTAGTCTCAAGAAGGCATGTTTGTGAGTCATTACCCCAGTGTTCCTTCTCCTTTAATTGCAGATGTACAGCTAAGTCATGTCCTGAAGAGCTGCCTCTCCTACATTATGCCATCTGCTTGTCGGGCCTCTCCTGTGTAAAGGTTTGAGCACTCCTTAGTGCATTGTACAGCACACGTGACTCATTACTCAGCTTGTGCCTGAGTGTTTTGTCCTTGGGCTAACCTGTTTTTGTCTGAGGGTGTTGCAGGGTGGAGGGTCTGAAGTGCACCGTGATGTTATGCTTGGAGGAGATACTTTTAAGTTTCTTAGACAATCTTGCCACATATAGGATGACAAGGTTGTTTTGTTCCTGACTGGTAAATATCTGAGGTTCTTTTCAGTGTCTCTTCCCTGACTTGATGAAGGCCCAGTTTGGATAGCCACATGCCTTCGACTCAATCACTCAAAACTTCCATGACCTGGATGAATGAGAACCTACACAGGTATACTGTTTTATGGGAAATTGCAGCAGGCCATAGATTATAACATATTGGCTCATAATTAGCCAAAGCCAAAATGTTTCTTCACCATTTAAAATGTGCTACAATAGATAGGGCTGCTAATAGATAGGGCAATGGATTGGGCCTGCTTTTTACTGCTTATTCAAATTTTTGCAGTTAAAAAGAATTTTATTTTTAACAATACATACTACAGGCTAGAAGTTTGGGCCCACCCTCAGGGAAAAAAAAAAGATACACTGATTTGTCAAACTTTTCTTACAAGAAAATATTAGAAATACTGTAGTTAAAACAAATGTGACTGGTTTTGATGTATAATTTGATCATATACATTGTAAGTGTAAAAAGTATGAGTTTCATCAAAATAACCACCCCGTGCTTTTATCACAGCTGCACAGTTTCACAGAAAGGTATTTCCAAAAATTGGTGAAAAGCAATCCCAGGGAACCCTCCCAGCACCTTTTCAAACATGCAAACAGTTCTGTCTCCTTTGCTGGATGCTCATTTCAAACTTGTTGGTCCAGCTGGACCAATGGGAGAAAGATCTGGAGAATGGGTAGCCCAAGACATAATTCTCAAAATCTTTTGCTTCATTATCATTTTAACAGATTTTTGAAGACGGACTGACATGTCAAAACCAATAGTTTCAGCCTTTGTGGGAAAATAATGTGTTACTGCAAGCTACAGATATTGAAAACCAGTCTGTTACATTTGGTTTTCTTTATTTGTAATATTTTCTTGTAGTAATAGTTTTACCAAGCAGTGAACCTTTTTTTTTTTTTTAAATCCAAGGAGCGGTCCAAACTTCTCACCTGTAGTGTGTACACACCAAGCTTAAGGATGTAAGCAACTTTGACAAGCGCCAGAGGATGATGGCCAGATGACTGGGTCATAGTATCTCCAAAACGGCTGGTCTTATAGGGTGTTCCCAGTATGCAGCAGTCACTACTGAGAACACATAAGCGGACCGAGGAAAGACAACCTGTGACCTGGCTACATGGTCATGGGCCCTCAAGGCTAGCTCATCTGGTTTGATCCCACAGAAGAGCACAAATTGTTGAACAATGTTAATGCTTCTGCCTGTGTATGGAGCTGTGTAGCCAGAGACAAATCCAAGTTGTGCTACCAGCTAGACCTTGTAACATTTATTTCTACTTGCTTAGCACAGACTGTTTTTGTTGCACTAAAAGGCTAGCAGCCAGCTTTTTTCATCTTCTGTTCTCGTTCAACAGCAGTGTATGGCATGAAAGAATAATGTTTTCTTTCATAATGTCTCAACCTCAGACCCCTTCATTACAGTAAATGACGTCTGAGAAACTAAAAACACTTCCTGATAATCTTAGTGAAAACATACCTAAAATCCGTTGCATCCGTTATTTATTTTCCTTTTTCTTTGGTACCATCAATAGATTGGCAACATGAAATCATGTAAAACTGATGTGTGGGAAACTGCTGCAGCCTGTACAGTGCCATGAAAAGTAACTGCCCCCTTCCTGAGTGTTTTTGTTTGATTTTTAAATAGTTATTAACAATTATTTCTAATCTAAAAAAAAACAAAAAGAGTCTAAGACAAAAGATTACCTGACTACTGATTGGAAGATCAGGAGTTCAAATCCAAGCACCACCAAGCTGCCACTGCTGGGCCCTTGAGCAAGGCCCTTAACCCTCAACTGCTCAGTTGTATGAGATAAAAATGTAAGTCGCTCTGGATAATGGTGTCTGCCAAATGACGGTAATGTAATGTAAACACAATGCACAGTTTCAAGTGTTCTTGTGATTTAATTCTTGTGATTGTAAATCTCCCCAAAACCTATACCACTTGTGTAAAAAAGTAATTGCCCCATAGTCTCTCAGTGAACAAAATTTAACTGATAAACAGTTTGAATTACATCACCATGCCCAAGATTGGTTGCTGCCAGCCTTTTTGAATGTAGACATCACTTAAATACTTAAAATCTTTCCAGCAATGTGAAGTTCCCTAAAAACGTCAACAAACAACCCACTATACCTTGATCAGAGGAAATTCCAGAAGATCTGAGAAAGAAAGTTGTTGAAATGCAATATATCGGTCAGAAAATAGTTACAAATCAGTCTCTCAAACTCCAGGATTACACAGAACCCCCGTGAAAGCTATCATATCTACATGGAGAAAACATGGACCACTTATGTGCCCTGGAGTGGCAGGGCTAGCAAAATTTCTCCAAGGGTGCATAGAAAACTCATCTGAGGAGTCACAGTAGACCCCAGAAGAACATCTAAGGAGCTGCAGGTCTCTTGTAGGTCAGATAAAGCCAGTGTTCATTATTCCACCGTGATTTTGCTCAGAAAGACACTGAGCAAATAATTTATATGCATGGGAGAGTGGCAAGATGAAAACCACTGCTAGGAACGCTGTAAGAGGAACATAAAGGCCATCATTTGTTTAACATTTGCCAAAAACACTTTGATTGCCCCCAAACCTTTTGGGATAATATTCTATGGACTGATGAGTCAAAAATGGAACTTTTTGGAAGCCCTGGGACCTGTTACATCTGGTGTAAAGCTAATAAAGCTTTCCACAATACGAACATCGTGCCCACCATCAAACTCGGTACTGGAAGTTTGATGGAATGGGGATGTTTTGCTGCTTTCAAATTAAAGTTTAATTCTAATTCATAAACATTAATATGTGTCTGGTAGACATTGCTGAGACATCCACAAGAGACATTTGTATACATTGTATGCAGTCTGGCTTATCACTGATTTCAATCTTATTAATAAAAAAAAAACCTCTTAGGATCTGTAGCCTGATTTATTATTTGTATGAGCATGTATGTATGACAGTCTTTGGCTCTGTAGCCAGTATTTATCATATTTTTCTGATCGTGTGGAGATGAAATCTGTAGGATCTGATGGTTGAACAAATTAGACTGGAAGAGATAAATAAAAAAGCAAATAATAAAAACATTCTTAGCCTTGTGTGTCATGTGCCTTGTATTTTAGATTCCTAATGAGAGATAATAAAAAAAAAAATTGTAATCTACTTTATTATTCTTTTTTAGCTCTTTGTGTGTTCTTTTTAAATCCGGGTCCTAGAGCTATCCTTATGCTACTAACAGACAGCAGAGGGCAGTGCAGTATAATAATGTACCTTCATGAACTCTGAACCACCAGACAGACTAACATTTTTTGAAACATTTCCCCACACAGTAGATTGGAGGACCTGCCCCATCCAACATCAAGCTGGGATTGGCTCCAGCTTCCCCGTGAGCTTTAATGGATAAGCTTTATAGATAATGGAAGAATGGATGGATTTCTACACACACATTTGGATCAGATACAGCAGGTATGTTGTTAAAATGGTACTAAAAATGCTTAAGTAAGTGTCAGGGTTTGTAAACATGGTTAGCTTGATTCAGTTTAATATATTTCACATTGTTTGGTCATGGCTCAAAAGGTCAAAGGGCAGGGCATCTTCCATTACTGCTCTATTCTGGTCATTGTGCATTCAGAACCAGTTCCAGTAACACTTGGAATAAGATGGAAGAATTTATCCCGGCTGGGATGCCAGTCCATCACAGGGCACTTCACGCCCATGGGCAAACTAACATACCTACTACACCAACCAGCATTTTTTGTGGGGGGAGAAGCCAGAGGAATTCTACATGAACAGACTATGTGAAACTGAAAACCACCATTAACCTGAGTTGTTACAGATGAAAGCATGTTTCATGAGCTCTAAGATAAGCCAAAACCACACTATCAATTACATTTCCTTTCAAAAAGCCATACTTGGAATTCTTCTAATGGGTCATATTCTGAACAGACCACATGACATAACTGCAGAACCGTACGTCACTGACATCAAAGAATTTTCCATGAATTTTACTGCCTGGAAGGATTACCTGATGTTTGTGCGTGTGTGATTAATACATTTGATGCTGATCCATGAAACAAAAGAGGAACACGACACAATTGATTTCATTCAATAGATTTTATACAATGTACTTACTTTTCAGGTCACATAATTAGGGAAACAAAACAGGCAATAAATACAGATATAAGAACATCTCACTATGAATACAATTCAAGTAAAGGCTCTGCCATTACTCTGAGTCACTACTCAAATATTAACAATATTTATACCTTCATAAAACACAAGCAGCTTCCAACGTAGCGAGAACATTCTGGTAAGCTTCCCAAAATCCATCTGAATGGATGTATGTGGTAAAAATACAGATATCTGTGGATGGTATATGCCCCAGATCCAGTCACGTGTCAATCATTTTGTCATAGAGTTTATAAAGCATGTATGATATTAACTTTATATTAAGTATCTTTAAGGCGGGTATTGTGCAAACCTCTGCCGTTTTTATTTTAGTAGTTAATAAGTGTCCCTTGACATGTCCTCTTTCACACATTAATTAATAATACAGAGACATGTAGGGAAGCATATGAATCCAAGTCCATGAACTCAAAACTATTCATATTTGTTGTGACCAACATTGGCCATTATGGTAAAGGGATTGAAAAGTCATTATGGTGAGAAACCAGTATGAGGCTAAACTCTTGGCACAGCTTGGATTCCCATTTACATTTATCCAAAGTGGATTCACAGAGCAGTTTAAAATTGTATCTCAGAGGCAGTCCTGTGATTTGACCTCAGAATTGTCCTTAGAATAAAACTACTCAGCAACCACCACCCTCAACTTCTGTATATTCTTCCTTCATCTGCTTGGGTTAAGAGCACATGGCACATACAGTACACTGCAAGCCACTACAGAGCACAGAAAAACTTTTCAGGTGCTATTTGCCATATCCACCCGCTCTTTTACATCTTCTCTTTTAGATCCGTTTGATGGTGTTTTTCTCAGAACTCTGTAAAGAGCTAACCTCCCAGCGGCGAAAAATGCTGCCTCTCGTATCAGTCCGGCCAGTGGTGAGCTGATAGATCTTTCTGAGGACTGCTCGCCGCAGCAAGATGTAAACCCATGGGTCGAGGATCTGGTTACACGAGGCCAGACGTACCCCCATCACCATCAGTTTCTCATAGTACATGTCTTCCCTCTGGGAGACACTGTGGCCATTTGTGATTGACATCAAGCCGACAATCTGCAACACATGGAACATAGTAGTGTTCGTTAGGTTGTGGTGGAAAGTGGCACAAAATCACAAGCCACAGATACTCGTGTAGTTTTTTTGGCCCAGAAAAAGTACAATTCTAAAGCACATGTTTAGCTTATTATTTGACAATAGACCAGCAATAGATATACCACTGATCCAATTTCTTCTCATCACAAATGTTGAACTTATTTAAGTATACCCAATCTTTCTAAATTCTTAGCAGTTATAACAGGTTTAGTATAAAAACTGGTACAAATCTCCCACCCATACTCAGGGTTCCTGATGGAAGACATCTAAATAGTTTAGGGTTCGACAATGAATAAGAAGACGAGGTAGCAGCTTCGAAACCCTTATTTGTTCCCCATTTACAGAGATCGTTTTTAAATGCTTCAATTTCAAAACTGCCTGAAGACAAACTTTGTAGTCAAAAGCTTCAGTTAAAGTTCACTTTGAGGAGAATAAAGAAAAGAAAATGTAAGCTCACTGACCATGGCATAATTGTTGGTGCCAGACAGGCTGGTTTTCATATTTCTGAGACTGCTGAACTCCTGGGGTTTTTTCACAAAGCAGTCTCTATGCTTTACACAGAATGGTGTGAAAGCAAAAAACTTCTAATTTTGTTGGCGGAAATGTCATGTTGATTAAAAGTGACAGAGAAGATTGGTCAGACTGGTAAGAGCTGATACAAAGGCTACAGTAACTCAAATAACCAGCCGTGGTGAGCATGGAATCTGAGGCTACATTGGGCACAGGTTCACAGAAACTGAAGCCTGGAAAATGGCACCTGGTGTTTTTCCAATCTTCATCTGTCCAGTTTCCATGAGTCTGGGCCCACTAAAGCCTCAGATTTCGGTTCTTGGCTGACAGGAGTAGAACTCTGCTCACTACGGTGTTTTACCTGCACGACTGGATGATTGGATAATTGCATGAATGTACAAGTGTTCCTAATATTGTGGATGTTGAGCACATATAGCATTAAGTTGGAAATAAAAATTGTTCCAATTATGATTTTTTTTTAAAAAAAAAGTAAGTACACTATATAGCCAAAAGTTTGTAGACATCTGACCATCACATCCATATGTGCTTGTTGAATATCCTATTCCAGATTTAGTTCCTTCTATGCCAAAGGAGCATCAGTGAGTTTGCATGAGAAGGCCTGGGGAGCAGTCTGCATGCAAGTTTATTCCAGTGGTGTTCAAAAGGGTTGAGGTCAGAGATCTGTGCTCTCTTCGACTCCAGACTTGGCAAACCATGTCTTCATGGACCTCACAGGGTGCACAGTGGCAGTCGTAGTAGAACAGTTTTGGGGTTCAGTGGAAGGAAATTGTAATGCTACTGTTTAAAAAGACGTTCTACACAACTGTGTTTGGGGAAGAATCACATGTGTGTGTGATGGTCAAATCATACCATAAACTTTTGGCCATATAGTTTCAGCCTAAAACAGTAAAAAAAAAAAAAAAAAAAAAAGTACGCCATGTGATTTATTAGTAATTTACTATAAATTCGAATTAAATTGTCCAGTTTTGTTCATAGAACTGATGACGACAATTACAAAAGATACATACAGGGGAAAAAAGGAAAACATTATGACTCAGTATTTCCTGAACCTACTCCTGAAATACCTCTTCAGTGCATGTTCTAGTGTTTTTACTGCTTTAGACCCAGATATTTTAAATGAATGAATGTCTTGTTAGTTAGCTGAGATCAGGGAGGTGTGCAGGAAGCAGAAAAAACAACAACAACAAATTGTACAGTGTGCTGGTACTGGCGCAACAGGTCTGGTAAACACTCTCCTAAGGGAATTTGCAACTTTCCAGTCTAAAAAGACTTTACAAGAACAACCTACAAATGATTTAATATTAATCATAGTTACAAATTTAGCCTCTGATTTGTCGAAGATTATAAAGAATGCATTCCATTCAGCAGCGCATCTATTGCAATTCATCCAAGCTTTATTGAAACAAGCATATAAAATCCAGCCAGGTGTCTTGTTAGTGGTCTGGCAAATCCTACAAATCTTATGCACACACTCTGGGATGAGTCACATGCATTCCACCAGAGTGTGTTGTAATCAGTAACTGGAACTAGATAGTCATTCGTTCTTCTTCAGTAATTGCTTTATCCTAGTCCGGGTCCGGGTGGATCAGGAGACAGTCCTGTTAATACTTGGCATAAGGCAGGAGTGCTCACCCTGGATGGGATGCCAGTCCATTGCAGGGGACCAAATCAACAAACAAAATAACACACACACACATCTAGGAGGAAATTACAATAGCCAATCCACCTATCTGTATTGTGCCACAGTGCCACCTGGGACGTAAATCAGTCTTATAGTATGTGTACCTGTTTTTAACTGCTTATTTCCTTACCAGTTTTATATTGCAGGACCCTTTTTAAATTGGATGTGCACATTTCCAGATCAAGCTTCATATAAATCAAGGAGGCTGTTTATATTTAACACACGTTTCAGGTTACTTGTTTTCAAAAAGCCAAGTAAACCGCCTGTTATTTCACACCGTCTGTTTCCCAGAACCTATTTTTATGACATGGAGCACTGAGCGATACTCAAGACATTACATTCTGATATAGGTCTCAATTTCGGTGTCTAAGGATGCATTTACATTGCAAACCAATTTCAATTTGCTTTCAATGTTTTCTGACAAATCAGATATTGTTTGAAATGTATACATGGTTTAGACCGGATTTTTTTCCATACCTGATATGGTCTACATTCCAGTGAGGTTCTAAAACTGGAACATATGAGATATCTGCTCATAGGACTCCTATCTGACTGCTCACATCCAGATTTCCTTTAAGATATCGTCATTGTTATGTAACTGTGTGTTCTTTTCTTTTTTGGTTGGGCCAAATTTCATTATTTGGTGCTCAAATGGCACATGTGAATCATAGTGAGTCAGTGGAGTCCAGATGAAATAAATTGTCTTACTATTCTTTCAGAGAGAAAAACCATAAAACCCCTTTAGGGTAGGTATAGAAATTAGGCTCTCTGTGAGGACATTTCTCTGGCCATTACAGAGCAAGAACACAGGTGTCCTGGAGTGCCAGAATAAATTAAAATATTTCTGATATTTATAATATTTTGGATCAATGACAATAATTGCAATGCAAAAAAAAAAACCTTTTCTTTATTATTTATTTATTATTATTATTATTATTTTTTACAAAGACTTAATGAAGGATAATGATATTAAAACATTACCCAGATGCAGGCCAGGTCTCACTTATATGTAAACATGCAGGGCAAAAAAAAAAAAAAAAAATCAGATCTGGGTCAAACTAACAGAACTGGGCAAATGTAAATGCACCCTATGTGCTCATCTGCATTTTGTGGCGTACTGCATAAACACAATCTTCTTAGTTTCACTTTGAATTTGCACAGTCATATAAATGCAAATACTGAACCGTAGGCTGCTGTGAATATACAAAGGGGCCCAAAAAATGTATACACACTTCTACATGAAAAATATCTGTATAAAATCTGTATTACTAGACTCATATAGACATCAAAGAGTACAGTGTCTCCAAGATAGGCTCTCAGGTCTCGGTGGTGGTGTGGTGGTGCACCATCTTGCTTGAAAAAATTGGCATAGATAACCACCGTTGAAGTGTACTCTATATACATTTTTGGGCCCCTCTGTAGATTCTATACACCACCTGTTCTACTGAGACGTACCAGCAGGGGGCTCCAGCAAATACAGGAAGTGATCATGATCCCCAGGAGTTGTGCCACCATCTCTATGTCATGTGATTTTGCTGTCCTGCGGTGGCAGTTCCTTCTGCGCAGGCGTGCACGCACCAGGGTAATGCCGCTAATAGTGTTGCACACCAAGGATATGGTCAGTGAGCCCAATCCAAGTGCCGAGAATAACAGCAAGAAGGCTACATCTCGGTCAGTAGTTCCCTCTAACACCCTTATAAAACACCAGGTCCCTGGGTGCTGATAGGTGTATTCTCCCAGCCTGACAGCAGGCAGCAAGGCCACAGCAAGTGCCGAGAGATAAATTAGCACCAAGGCCATCTTGGTGCGAGTCCCTGAGATAAGCTGAGCATGAAGAAGTGGCTGTGTGACACCCAGGCACCGCTCAGCTGCCATGGCGCTGCCCAGAAAAAGTGGACACAGGCCGAAGAAGACCATACTGCCACCTAGGAACTGGCAGGTAGCATCAGCATGAAGAGGAGGAGTCTGCCATACGCTGTTCGAGTACAAGTGTAACACCACAGCCCCAGGGATGATATGACCAGCCAAGTCTGTGGCCACCAGCAAGCTGGCAAAGAGAAGGAAGGTGGCCTTTGAACGTCTACGCAGTCGGGCATATGCCTTGGCCAGGATGAAAAGTGCTATGATGTTGGACAGGACACCCAGGGTCATGGAAAGGCCAGCAGCCACAGGGTTTTTTGGTGGTCTGTTTGTCAAGTTGTGTCTATGATCCATGGTTGCCACTACCATCAGAGCCGGGGTCTGATTGGAGACGGGTGATATGGCACTGGGCCCCGAGAAGTTGTAATGATGCAGGCATAACATCTCCACAGTGAGAGAGTAGTGATGAATCTCAAGGAAAAACACAGCTAGGGAGCAAAAAGAAAGGCAGAAGATCAACACACAATCCCAGTAGCAGTGTTTTATTTTATTACATTACGTAATTCATAAAGATTAGGCAGTTAGATTATATAGCTTTATAATACACAATATATTGTCATACATAAATTCTTTGGTGAAAATGATTGTTATTGGTAAGTATCTGAACCTGCTTTAAAAGTGTATGTGCATGATTACAGGAAATTAGTCAACCAAGATACTGTAGTCCAGTTAAGCAGTGTATGTGTGTGTGTATATAT
>JAQMCW010000008.1:10252307-10264323 GCA_030068335.1 Chrysichthys cranchii | reverse complement strand
GGCTAATTGGCGACTCTAAATTGGCCATAGGTGTGAATGTGAGTGTGAATGGTTGTCTGTCTCTGTGTGTTGCCCTGTGGTAGATTGGTGACCCGCCCAGGGCGTATCCCGCCTCTCACCCGATGTCAGCTGGGATTGGCGCCAGCTTCCCCCCCGCGACCCTGGCCAGGATTAAGCGGAAGAAGACGAATAAAGACTATTGATAATTAAGGTGGCGTTCACTTGATCATAGCTCACTGGTTAGATAATGTAAATTGTACAGATCATTTTCATTCATTACTACTACAGTAGCAGTTACTCAAATCACTAGGGTTATTTTTTTTTTTTTTTTGCACTCGTTCCACCAGTTATGACATTCTAGCTAGACTTGTTTAATTAAAATGACTACAAAAAGTTTTTCACTTAGGATAAGACGACCAAGAATTTCTTGGGGGTAGATGTTCTGATCAAAGTAAGGTCACTAAGCATATTTTAACACTTGGACTGTTTTAGAAGACACAAAATCCCTCTAATCTTCTATACGAGTTTGGAAAATAACTGCCAGACACTGAGCTCAGATCTGGAATTCTTCATTGGTAAGTCAACACTTCAGAAATGCTCTGACAGGACTCTCTTTTTGGACTGAGACTCTTATATCTCAACTCACTGACATACTTCAGAGGTTAAAGGAAGATTAATAATAAGTACACTGTTAAATATTGTAGTTAGGAGCCCGGCAGTTCTTTGACTAATTTAAACCATGACTAATGCTTTGAATTGATCAAAATAATAATGTCTGTGGAAACATACTGTATTATGGTTATTTTTACTGCCTCGATAAAACGTTCATGATATCACCCACATTTCCAAACATTTAAGCCAATAATAACTGTTCAAAACATTATTTTGCTCGACCTCTACTAGGTCTTCGAGAACATAGCAAAACCGCAACCAAGCAATTGTACATTGGTAAAGTCTCATGGGTTCACTAGTTGCAAATAATTTTCACTAATAGAGATAAGCTTTAAACAGATAGGTTTGTTACCTATGTTTAGATTTGGCATGCACTGGAAAATAGCAAAGTTGCTTGCATGACCGTTGTAAGCTCAGCTCACTAAACTACAACCACAACTTCTGTTTAATGAATGTTTTCTTACAGTAAAAATGGTTGCGTTACACAGTAGCGGTTTGTTAAGATGGAGTAGACAGAGAGGGAGAGAGAGAGAGATAGAAAGAGAGAGAGAGAGAAGTAAAAAGACCAAAACATCAAATAAATCTGAAAGAAACTGAATAAGGTGTCAAGAAGTTTAGGACTAAGCAGAAGTCTTAAGAGTTCCAGATCAGATAGTTCTTAAGTACAAACTGTAAACACAGCCATGAGTAACATCACCATGGGGTGGGGGTGGGAGGAGGGGGGTTATTTGCGTTTTACTTTTATGATATATAACAGTTCAAAATACAGACAGGATATAATCTGTTTTATATAAAAATGATGCTAGGTACTTGACAAATGTTTGTATGTCATTTAAAAAAAAAAAAACATATATAATGCTAAAGACAGCAAAATGTAAAAGTACAAATTGTACAAAAAAATTAATCCAGAAAATTAAGAAATAAAACTTAATCAGGACCTGTAAGGCTGTCTGTGTTATTGAGGTGTCAGATCGCAAGAATGAGATCAGTTCATCACCGTTGAAAGTCTTTACTTCATAGCACTTTGTTACTAAAACAGAACTGCAACTGAACTTTATTGGTGCTCTCCTGCAGTCTAAAAGCACAAAACGTTATTATAGGTGAGTACTTTATCAGGTATTTACAAGCAAGTCTTTCTATAAAATCAGAGCTGTAATAGAGGCAACGCTGTCCTGAGCTGGCTTCTCTAATATTCACATGAGCCTGTAGAGACATCCCATTATCAATTTAGTTTGCCCAATCAGCTGAAGTGAGCAGCTGAAACATACGCATAAATTAAGTTTAGTGATCACACACAATAAATATATTTGTTTTATATCCTTGTTTCTAAGTTCTCCATATTTTTTTCCCCCTCGGACTATGCCTTTTAATTACTCGCTTGAGTTGTTAAATTATTAAGATGATGCTGGACATTCTTTATTCAAACATCAGAACTGGTGTAAATCTTTATCTCAGTGACTTGTGGCACACAGGTTGGTTTGATTATTTTAGAAAATGCTGATCTTCTGGGATTTTCATGCACAGCAGTATCTAGGGGTAACACCAAAAGTGGACATTTAAAGAGTGAAAAAAACCTTGCCTGGTCTTTATCCAGGCCTCAGCTGTCCAGTTCTGGCGAGTCTGTGCCCTCTGTAGTGCCAGATTCCTGTTCTTGTCTGGCAGAAGTGAAACCTTAGGGGATCTTCAGAGGTTGCAATCCATCCACCTCAAAGTTCGACCTGTCGTCCATTTCGACATGCTTTTCTGCTCACCGCAGTGATAAAGAGTAATCATTTGAGTTAGCGTAGCCATCCTGCGAGCTTGAATCAGTCTGGAGATTTTCCTCTGACCTCTGTTGTCAACAAAGTGTTTTTCCTGCAGAATTGCTACAGACTTGCTGGGTTTTGTTTGTTTGTTTGTTTGTTTGTCTTTTTAATTGATTTTCTGACAAATCTGTGGTTTTCAGAAATAGACATTGCACTGCAGCTACGTCTTTGGCCGATTGGATAATTGCCCGAGTGAGCAGGTGTACAGGTGTTTCTAAGAAAGTGGTTGATGAGGGTAAATATTGTACGGAAAAAACAGTATGTGTTAGCAAGCATCATCCACAATTTCTTTTCATGCAATCAAAAAGACCTCACCTTGACCTTAAAGAAACCTCACAGGCATTTGAGACCTCAATCTGATTATCTTACAAAATACAGTGAAAAACAATCTTGCCAGCTAAATGTGCAAAGCAACAGTTTTGTCTTAATCTATGACTTTATGAGGAGGAGAGAATGTCTGATGCCTGCAATCCATCCATATTTTTTTCCAATTTGTGCTTAACCACATGTCCAGGCTGCTGTTTGTAACTGAATGGTAGTGAAGAGCATTGTAAGGTCATCGAAGGTTCATTCCCTACTGTTGAGGTAGTGGTTGGATTCATTTAGACGCATGAGGCTGCATGTTGAATATTCAGGAAACGGATGCATATTGAGTGCACGTTTGGATGAGATAGTAGGGGGCTGAGAACATGCTCAGAATAAAGCATTGGCTACTTGACAGACCCTCGGTGTAAGTGTAAAAATGTGTAATGAATTACAATAGCATGTCCCGAACATTTATATTTTCTTATTTATTAATAAGAATAACATGAAATACTTTTTTCTTTCATCATAAATTTACAGTTATTCTCTAGTTATGTTGTGGAACATCTGGGAAACAAGTTAGTTCCCTTATAACAGCTTTAAACAGTTAAACACTGGCCTTTCAAGCAGCCGGATGTGTTAAAGAGAAACCAAAGCACAAAGCCCTCCATCTGTAAGCCTTAAAATGAAAATCAAGTCAAATTGGTTTTGTTTGTTTATGCTGACTATGATTGTAAACTGTAGAGACATCCCCTCTAGCATTTTCTTTAGCCTCATGCTGACCTACATTCTCATCATTTGGTGCCAAAGTTGTTACAGTCGCAACTTCAACCAGCAATGAAGAACTCAAACCGAAAATGCTGACGTGGCTTAAAATGAATGACATCTAATGTACACCGCTTGTAAAAGTCTTACAGGCATGGTATGGGATTTTATATGGGTAGTAATCTAGGGCAATATAAGTACTCAAGGTGTGTTATCTAAATGAAAAGAATCAAATAGAGTTTCAACAAATAACCAGTTAAAAAAAAAAGACAAACGCAAGAATGTGTGTATAAAAACCCTGATTTATTAGCACTTTCCTGCATTCTTTCCATTCTTACTGAAATGACTGAACTCCCGATGTGATTTCTTTTTTATTTCATGTCATTGACAACGCTACATGAAATACAATGTTTTGTTATCATGTTGTTTTAAGTGCTTTGGACATTGCATGCCTATAAAAACTTGGACGGATCACAGCTGGATTTCAGAACACGGTTTTGCTTCCAAAGAGGCTGCGGAGGCTTGAATCACATTTGAAAAAGGTTAATGCTGAGCATCTGCGTAAACAGTCGACATGGCAGAGTGTTGACAAAAACAAACAAATGACGAAGGAAGATGAACATTACCAGACGTGTACAAAACATTAGGTTTTCTTATACACTAGAAACTGTTTTATTTGAAAGTTCCTGTTTTATTGGAAAGTTGTCCATACTCTATACGATCTATCAGAATAGTTTCTCTTGGTCAACTAAGTTGTTCGCTATCACTGAACTTATCAGTACCGTGTATCTCTCAGCACCGTGTCTGTAAACAGACACTGTACAACTGAACATAACTGCCGAATAAGGAGCAACCACTGTTCAAATGGCTCCCAACACCTTTTGATCAAATGGCCTCTGGAAAGTCTTATTAACTTGTGCAATTGTATGAGACCACCAACAGAACCATGTGCCAAGTCTTCTGGCTAAAGGACGAATACACTATATTAAAGCATTATTTTTAACACTCAGTCTAATTTTAACTAAATAAAGTGTCTCACATGTTGTCACATGTCAAATAATGATAAATTCATGAAAATCTCCTTACTGTGCTCGAACAAGTGTGAAACATAGCATAGTTTCATAACTTCATGACAGGATCTCATGACTAACGTGTCCCTCAACATTAAAACTGCTGACTATTCTCACCAGTCATTTACATTAAACAACATGTAGCTTCTTATCTTTCTGGAACATTCAAGAACTACTTGGCAGATGTGTATTAAGCCCAGCTGTAGCAGTGAAAGGCATTACTGTCCATTTTCAAAGCAGAATATTGATCACATACAGCATATTGATTAGATAAAAGGAAGTTACGTCTAAGGCGCTTGACCATCTAATGCAGCTGTTTGTAACATAAAGCCATTTTAATTGATCGTGAGATACATTTTTTATTTGCTTAAAGTTCATATTAAGGTCACCCAAGAATGCTGCATTAATCTCCTTCAGTTCATTGCTATTTCTGAAACAACAGTCAATCCTAAAAAAAAACGTTGTTGTGTAATGGCAATTGTATAGGTTTTGAAAAGTCTATACAGTTGGAAGGAATTTATCAAAAAGACTGCACTTTACCCTGAACTTAAACTTTCATAACTTTGTTGGCATGAGTAATAAGAGCAGTGTTCATCAAAGATTCAACAGAGCCAGTTAATGCATCTATAAACGTACATGCTTTATAAAACAAACACTCATCACTCATCTTTATTTTCTTAGCAAGATTTTAGGAAGTTCTGGAGGAATAATATTTCTCTAGTATCATTAATAGTTCATTTCTAAGGTAAAGCCCTTTTTATTTGTTTCTTTTTATTGTTTCTTTTTTCCTTTTTCTTTGTGTGTGTGTGTGTGTGTGTGTGTGTGTGTGTGTGTGTGTGTGTGTACTGTATATATATGTACAAGCCATTAGTTATTGTTTCATAATTTCATCTGAAATCCTAAAATAAGAATTCAGCAGAATTAAGGGTTTATCTAGACAACAATTTCCACTACTTATAAAATGGCTCAGCAGCCTCTTGAGTAAAAACTCAAAAGCCCTCTGTTGTTTTTTGGATAAACACTCTGTTACAGTTTGGATTGTGATGTAATCATTTATCTGCCACGCATTAGAAAACGAGTCTCCTTATGTTTATTAAAGAAACTAAGATTATTTACCAAAATTATGAAAATGTCCTTTTATAGTAAAGAGTCTGGGTTTACACTAGTGTAATTATTCTGAAAGTCCATTAATGTGACAGAATATCTGGCATCAAATAAGCTAGTAATAGCAGAAAACTCCAGGAAAACACTGAACAAAAAAATTTGCAATCAGTGTTAGAGAGGGGGGGGATTTTGATAGAGAGAGAGAGAGAGAGAGAGAGAGAGAGAGAGAGAGAGAGAGAGCGAGAGAGAAAATAGCCTAGTCCATCTAATGCGGTTGACCCTATAAATGGTATGTTTCTATGTCACTTTGCAGAAGATAAAATATAAAACAATTTTGAATTATTTATTGATATTGGTCAGTGTGGAATTCAATGTGTAACATGCAATTTTTAGTTCTGTTCTCTAAAAAAGGAAAATTGGGAGAAAAAATATATATTCTTCTTCCGTGAGTAGGTTTGCCCAAGCTAGACTGGTTTACTGCCACTTTTATTTCTGAATATGAACGCATTCTCTTTCAAGTCTCACTCGGGACATTAGAATGACATCTCAAAAACCTGTCTGGGTAAAATGAGACAGTATGATTTTCTCATTTGTTCAGAGCTTTTTGAAATAAGACGAACCCTTTTAATCTACTTTAGCAGGTTAAGAAGAAAGAAAGAACTCAGGGATGCTTAACTGCAATACTGATACGCTATTAAGAAATTTTATATTTCTCTGCAATTAAACAAGTATGCTTATTATAGACCAGTCAAAGGTTTAGATACACTTTCTAATTTTTTTTCCTTTATTTTTTATTCCTTAAAGGAATGATGGACATTCATTCCGTACAATAAGCAGCCAATGAAATTCCACTAATGAACTTTTGAGAAGTCTTCGACCTGTTAATTGAAAAGCATTCCTTAAGATAAAAGCTGCTTAAGATAATGCCAACAGTGCATAAAGTCGTCATCATCAAGGTAAACAGTGGCTACGTTGAAGAATATAAAATATGAAACCCCATAGTTTATTGATGTCCAGTATTGTTCTTCAATATAGAAATAGTTATGCAGAAAACAAAGAAAACCCTATGAATGAGTATAGGTGACGTCAAACTTTTGACCAGTACTGTATTTGTGTTACTGCTTATGACACGCAGTGATGCTGAACATTATATAGAAGATGAATGAATGAATGGTTATGGTCATGCTAACAGTTAACTGCATAACACTTGGCAAGTTTAGCTGGCTACCTAGATAAACAACTTCCACCTGTACAAACTTGAAGTGTTCAAAGTATTATATATAACTCTTAAATTCATTTGCATTTACAAAGAAGCAGTCTACCCAATTTCATTAATTCTACCAGACTCTGCCTGTTCTCGGCTAAAATGCTAAGCCTTTGTAACCCAAAATAGCTCACATAACCAGATGAAGTAAACTGTTTAATTGCTGTTCTTCCACTGCTGGCTTTGTCACCGTGATGCAAATCAAAATTCAACACAGCAAAGCATACAGCCCTTTCTGCTGTATTATGATACATAATACACTATCCTGATGATTAACATTCATGCATTGTTTGCTACTTTACCTGCCATGTCACTGGTCCTGGCAGTTACACTACTTTTTCATCGTCCTCTGTGCCCCAAGGAGCATATTACATTTGTTTTTCTAAAGTAAAGCTTTTAGGCAATGTCTCTTTAGGGAGCCATAATGACACACAACTTCCTGTTTTGGTGCATCTTAAGTAATGGAGAAAATGTACAAAACACTGACCTGAGTAAAAGTACTGCTAATGTAGTCATAATTAGACATCAGTTGAGTAAAAGTAAAATGTAGTAATCAATAAAATTACTCAAGAAAGCGTAAATAGATTGTCTGGTGAAAAATTAAATGAGTAATTACTTTACAAATGACAATTATGTTTCCTAACCAGGCGAGCTATGCTCAAGTGAACACCACCTCAATTATCAACAGCGTAGAAACGAAATGTGACGATATATAAAGGTAGTTTTAGCTGGCTAGCTAAATTGTCCAAATGCTGTTGGAGTTTATGTTGCTTGTTAGGTTTGTTAGATAGCTAGTTAAAGCATGTTAATTCATATGTTTCTACCAAAAGTGTCCCTTACACATTGTCCTGAGTGTTACTATCTACAGGCTATAGCAATACTAAGATATATTGAACAAAACAGATAATTGCTTTGAACACTGAAGTGACATCGTAAGAGCTTCCATAAGAAAAACTTAAGAAAAGAGCTAGCTTGCTAATTTAGCTCACTCAGCTAGCTAAATGTTTTTTTTTTATTTCAAAGGTTGGATGGTACACTATGAAACATCGATATTTCCACAGGTTTTGGCTAGGATAATATACATAATTTCATTATCATCCAAGATACAGGATAAATTGGGCCAGGGATGCTACCCTGCCTCTGGCATTGCTGCTGCATTGATTAAGCATTTGGCCCCTAAAGTGTGTACTTTTGAATGAAACTGCTGTATGAAATGAAAGGATTTCAAATTTGTACGTCTTGCCTTCTAATAAGCATACCGTTTTCCAGAGTTAAGTGCATTATTATTTGTGATTTTGCAACGGTGGTTAAAAATAAATGTAGCAAAGTTGCAGATTTTTTTGTTTAAAAAAAAAAAAAAAAAACTTAAAGCAAAAGTACTATAATTCGATTCTAATAAAACTCTGTCATTACAATGAATCATGTAGTCAAACCAGAGTACATGTATTTCATTATTTTCCACCCTGATCCTAACCAGCATAATTTTATACATTCTAGATTATTTTGTGACTATCAGGATCAACCACGTTGAGGTCTGACATGAAACTGTAGACAATAGCCAAGCTAAGGAGAAAAACCAACTCCATGATTGGGTTTGCGTTTCCATCAGCGATTCAATGGCACCCTCATCTGGTGTATGCTTAGAAGGCAATTCGTCTAAGAAAGACAAATGTTGGTGCTGCCAATCAACAAAATTTAACAAAAGCAAAATATGTATTCAGCAGTATCTAATTATTTTATAATATAAAAAATATTATTAAAAGACACGTCAAAAATATCCAGAGATAACTTCAATTTCTTCAGTTTTATCTGTAATCTAAATCCTGTGTATAATGCAAAAAAGGAACCATTCGGATTTTGCTATCCCTGTACCTAATGAGTTTATGTTTGTATATTTCAGAATCAGAAAGAACATGACTCTACTACTGTACATTTCAGATCACATTTAATGATTTGTTGATTCACATGAATCGTCCTAATTCTTGTGCAGGGTATGATTCTTCCATGGCAGATTAGCATTCTTATCTTTCTCACTCTCACATAGCTCGCTTGCGCTCTCTCTCCCTCTCTGACACACACACAGACACACACACACACACACACACAGACACACACACCCATAAACTAGCTGAGACCAGCCTTACAGGGAACAACTGCCTGGCACTTTCCGACGGCAGCTCACCCCATCAAGACACATCTTTAAAGTCCTTTGATGTAAGGACATTTTCATGATCTAAGCACTGAACATTAAAAATCCATTCATACCCACTTCAACTCATGAGCACCAATAATAAAATATAACACTTGTTCTATTTCATTTATCTTGGACTGCAAATACAGAAAGACAAATGGCAATAAAAAATACACAGAATTATTGGTGAAATAAACTCATGATAAATTGATCGAGATCATATTTCATGACTGGTACTAGTTGTAATATATATATATATATATATAGTTATATACTCCACAGGAATGCTGCAAGTCTAACAGTCACAGAAATGCAACGAGTAGTGAAACAAACTGGAATAGTTTGTGTCATGTGACCATACTGTTATTGCTTCACTGTGTAGAAATGGATTACCATCTAAAGTCATGTGAAGCTACATAGTTCTGTCAGGCCTCAACAGAAGCATGATGTATCCAAATAGTCCCTTCTTTGATCAAGCAATAACCATAAATGTCCAAAGATTAAGATCCAGCATACCAAAGATTTGTGGTGCTTCTCAGATGTAGTTTATCTAGGTGTAAAATACAATCCAAAGAAGGTTCTCTCAGATTCACTCAGTCACCACTGTCCACAAATTCTGCCAGAACAAAATCTGTTGCCTCCATTCAGTCAGGAACACGTGCAATGGCGGCTGTAGTCTAGGAGACTGTCCCATGTCACACTGATTCTTTGGCACATTCTGCCACAGACTGATGGACGCAGTGCATTGAAGTTCTTGGCAGGGACACAAATGTGCTATAGAAAACAATTTTGATTTTTAGAACTAGATTTACGGCTATATGGCAAGAAGATACGATACGCGTGACTGTTTATGTGCATGCATGTACACGCACAATTACATACACTTCCCTATCCAGTCTCGAGTAAAAGTGCATCAACTCATTGCTCATATGCCAAACATTCAAATTCTTGTCATCTATCCAAAACAGGGCACATTCAAAAGTGCAATACATTAGCACAGGGATTTGGGTTTTAGACAAGGCAGGCAGCAAGTACATTAATCAAATTTTAGGCCAACTTTCTATTCTATGAATCCAGGGCAGTTTCTCTAAAAAAAAAAAAAAAAAAAAGTCGAAGAAGAAAATGGAAAAGAGTGGGTTCAGTAAGCTAATGTGCAAATAGCAAACTAGGCTTCACTAAACGTTTAAGAGCACTAAATATTTTCTAATCATTAAGTTCTTGCTTTGTGCAGGTACCTTGCCGTCTTTCTGCTGTACCAACAGTAATGTTCCGGCTTTTAAGAACCAAGACAACAAATAGTAGTCAGAACATTTAAAAAGACATGGTAGGAAGCTAATTAGTCTTTTTTTTTCCTTTTTACTTATGATTCCATTCAACACAAATAAACGTACAGTATAATAGCTTATTTATACTTATGAATGAAAGAAAAAAATGATTCTTTTTTTGGCCATTTACTAAAAAACAGGAAAAATCTATTTTTAAAAAATTCAGTCATATTTACTGTGGAAACTAGTAGAATTGTGAGGGGAAAAGTGACTTCCATAATGTCTCATTACAAACAAGATCATGTAAGGTGCATGGTAAAAGTTTGAGCAAGGGTGTATCAGCACTAACAGCCGATACTTCATTATGGCAACGCACAGGTTAACCACCAAACAGGTGTCCGCCGTAGCAAGCTTATTTTGAGAGGGATAAAGGCTTAGTATATAGGTGTTTTGAAAAAAGGCATAAAAAATAGGTGCTACAACAATTTTGCCCAGACACAACTTGTTCGTATTTTGTTTGTCCCTTTCATTACCAAATACTACACAGATGTTCCATGTTCAGTACAAATAAAAAAAAAAAAAAACTGTTCCATATGCTCTCAAAATCCATCTAAGCTAAAAGGACACACTCAGCAAGTTAGTTGCACTACATATTCAGACACCTCCATAAGCACCACTGACCTGTTAATAGCTCATTACACAAACAAACATGATTACAAGTGTAAGAATTGAAACATCTTTTGTTGTCCAGCAAAGCCCAAACTGGAACAGCAATAGTTCTATCTCAAGTTCAACTCTCCTTCTACTGCTGTGTGACTTACTGGGTCGAAATGAATGGGTAAGAGGGTAATGCTCTTCCAACCCCCCCCCCGTTTTTTTTTGTTTGTTTTTTTACAAACAAAAGGAAGTACAAACAGAACCAAGAAAAACAGAGAAATCCATAAGACAAAAGCATTATGTGGCAGGAGTATCAACTTCCTGCTCAGACTTGGTTGGAATTCCAGTGCCTGCCAGTGTGGGAGCTGTCAAGGTTGGGGTTGAGTTGGGTGTAGGAATAGGAGTAGAGACTGGTGGGCATGGTGTAGATATAGACGTAGGGTTAAGACTCGTGGCTGAGGTGGGAGTAGGAGCTGTAGTAGCTGTGGTAGTAATACAAGTGGAGGTAGTAGCTGAGGCTTGCGTTTCAGGAACAGCCATGTCAGATTTGGCTTGAGTGTTAGTTGCGGTGGGAGCTGGCTTGTTGTAGTCAAGTCTCAGTATGTGCTGCTGCAGGTGCCTGATCCAGTCCTCCTGCACTGACAGGGGGCCATGAAACTCCACATCGCAGAACCTGAGAGAGGGAGGAAGCTCAGCATTATTTGTTTAGTCATGATTATGATGACTTTTACATTTTTAAACAAAAATATCAAAAACCTGCTCTCCATGAAGGAAAGTATCACACTTTTGCCACAGAGAATGCCACAAATTCCTTATAAGTAGGGATGCATCAGTATCGATACTTGTACAGTGGTGCTTAAAAGTTTGTGAACCCTTTAGAATTGTCTACATTTCTGCTTAAATATGACCTGAAACATCAT
>JAQMCW010000008.1:10238238-10250743 GCA_030068335.1 Chrysichthys cranchii | reverse complement strand
ATGTTTGTGGCTGTAATGTGACAAAATGTGGAAAAGTTCAAGGGGGCCGAATACTTTTGCAAGCCACTGTATACTTCTGACTTTGATGAAAATGATTTAAAAAATACATAAAAATTCTCCCTTGCTCGATTCTGACATTTAACAAATGCAAAAAATATGTTAATATTTATTGATCTGAAACAGAAAAAGTTCACTCTGATTTAATGTTTGACAGTAAAGAAAAAGTTTTTGTGTTTTTTTCTGAAGTGTATGTAAATATCTGGTTTCAATTGTATAAGACATCACAGAATTACAAAAATGTGCACAACACAGGACTACATACTGTATACCTCTATGTATATAAGTGCAAGACAGTGTAAGACATAATACATTGAGACAGAGGCAGTGCAGTGTTAACTAGTACATAGTCCTGGCCAGGGTAAGGGCAATACTGTAGTGAGTTGTGCAAAAAGTAATTTAGATGTGATCTAAATTTGTGCAAAAGATGCAGAGGTAGTGGAGTGAGTGAGTGAGTGAGTGAGTGTGTGTGTGTGTGTGTGTGTGTGTGTGTGTGTGTGTGTGTGTGTGTGTTATAGGCATGTACACATGCATGTAACACAAATCCAGATGCAAGCCAAATGTATTCAAATAGAAATGCTAATTAGAAAATGCAAATTCCCTAATAAATTTGCAAATGCATTTAAAATGTAAGAATTAAAGACATAATTCAAACATTTTTTAAAACTTGGAAATTTCCCCACATTCACCAGCCACTTTAATAGGAACACATGTTAATAGGAACAAGTGCTTCAGTTCATGGTCACAACACAGGAATAGAGAAAAAACATCACTGCAATGAGTTCAACCATGTCATGGTTGTTGGTGTCAGATGGGCTGGTTAGAGCACTTCAGAAACTGCTACTCTCCTGGGAGTTTCACACACAACATTCTCTAGAGTTTACACAGAATGGTGTGAAAAACAAAAAGCATCCAGCAGGCACTGGTTCTGCAGGGGAAACTCCTTATTGATGAATGAGGCCAGACTAGTTTGAGCTGACAGAAAGGCTATGGTGCCTCATATAGCCACTCTTTGCAAATAATTTTATCAAAAAAACCATCTTGGAATCTGAGGCTACAATGCCCAGAGGATCACCTAAACTGGACCGCTGAAGATTGGAAAAGGTCAGATGTTATTTGTTACTTGAGACTGAAGGATTCCTGTAATTCTCAGCTGACCTCTTTCATTAATAAGACATTTCTGTTTTGTTTTTTGCACCATTCTGTGTAAACATGTAAAAGTCAAGGTCACTAAGAACACCTTTTTCCCCTTTCTGATGTTCTGAACATTAACTGAAGCTCTTGACCTATATCTGAATGATATTATGCATTGTGTAACTGCAACATGATTGGCTGATTAGAAAATTGCCTCACTGATCAGAGCTACCGGTGGCTACAGAGGTTAATTGGCTGGGGAGTGTGTATACAAGATTGTACGACGGCTGCCAGATTTAAAATGGAAAAGTTAATTGATATTTGACCTACAGTGTCATAACAATACTGGCATATTGAAAAATGGCAACAGCGATGATTCCATTTACAATTTTACAATTGGGCTGCTCTTTAATCTGGTTCAACTTTGAGTTGCTAACAAGGTATACCAGTCACTCAGTCACTGGGGATAGGATTTTTTAAGTGGGACTTTTTGGTCCAGGACACAGACCCTCCATCTGTTCTGGTGGTGCATGTGTTCAGTATGCAGGGATGAAACAGCTTAGGACTGCATTTTCTAGGAACAGTTTTGATACGACGGCAAAGGACTACAAATGCTATGACCAGTTTTGCACTCTCATTTCCACCATTGACCAGTTGATAAAAAGCACAGACTTCAAGTTAAAACTATAATGAAAAAAATAACTCTGATGCTCATATTCATAAGTTACTCATAAGCTCATAAGTTCTTGGTTACTCAATTGCACTTTTTGACGATATAGTATACAGTTAAACAAGGGAAATCTGAGTTTCTCCTAGATGACTATGGGTTCCCTTCTTTGTCAGGGTTCCTCTCAAAGTTTCTTTCTCATATCGTCTCACTGAGTTTTTCCGTGCCAACATCACCTCTGTCTTGCTCATGAGAAAAAATTTTATCAGGAATTTATATATTTCTGTAAAGCTGCTTTGTGACAACGTATACTGATAAAAAAGCATTATGCAAATAAAATTGTATTGAACTGAAATAGGATTAATCATGCGGCCGTGGTGTGCAATGCCAAAAATGTCTGTTACTTTTTTTAATATGGGAGAAATATATAAACCAACCAATAAATGAATTTGTTTTTTCACTGAACAGAGAGCGCATTTGTAAGTGTGCATCAATGAGATGTTCTTACCTCGTGTCACCCGGACATTAAGTTCACTCCGAGCCACTTGTGCATGTGGAATTGCACTGCTAGAGTGATGTCCCCTATCCTGGGTACTGATGCCATGCAGAAAAGAGGTGCCATTTCGATTTTTTACCTCTACTGCCTGTGATAATGAACTCCATGAACTGCTCATGATCTGCCGTTCAACAGTTCTCCCCTGGGATAGTGTAAGAGATGCCCACTGAGCTGCTGACTGCTTCTGAAGTATAGTGAATATGGAACGTGAGTCAGATAATGAGCAAGAACTACTCTTCTGCAAGACAGATGTATGAGACCAAATAAAATAAATAGAAGGGCTATGGTAAAAGCCACAATGCAGATTAATTTTAATTGTCATTCATGATGCTTTTAAATTATGAAAATCATGCAGCATGCTCCACTACATTTCACTAATCGACCCATTCAGAATCTTCACTGGGCCCAGGATAAGCGTAACAGAGAATTAGTGTACAATTATTAACCATTGTAACAAAGAAACAAGGTGAAAATACATGATATTGCCCATTTATCAATGCTATTATTTGTTCAGGCAACATAGTAGAAGCATTTGTACCTTCTTTTGGGATATATGTCCATCTGATAGGTAGCTCCGGTGCAGCTCAGCCACTGTTTGTGGCCGGCTGCGCATCCAGGCACTCAGTGTCTCAATTGGTGAACCATTCACTGACCACTCTGTCACACCAAACTGTCGCAAATGAGCCCGAGCATGGCTGGCCAAAGCCTTCCGGTTCTCAAAGGCAAAACCGCACAACTCACAGCTAGCATCTAATGAAGGTCACAGAAAATCATAAACCTGACAGTATGTGAGGACTTGAAACTGAAGGTTCTAAAGCTAGATTAACATATGCTGGAAGTCATTATTTCCATGCAAACTATCCTTAATTTAAAATGAAAGTTTTTTTTAAATTTGAAGAAACTACTGAGCTATCTAATAATAAAAATACACTCTTACCCATGCGGCCTACCCCATACTTTTCTGAGGACATTCTTCCTTTTAAAGAGAAGTCCTGTGGTGGGGGTGAGAAGGTTTTTGACTGGGTCGGCGATGACCTTTGCCCAAGGTGGCCTTCAGTTCCCATCAACCTCTTCCCAGTGGGCTTCATACCAAGAAACTTCCCTGCTGGAGGGGTAGTTGACAGCCCCGTGGACCCAAATCCATGCTTATGGAGGCGTGAGCTGGAGTGAAGCAGGTTAATGGGTGCCTTTGGTGAGGCTCTGGATGACCGATACCCTTGACTGTTCCAGGGTAATCTGCTTTCCTGACCTGGTTCCTCTTTTACCCCTAACACAACAGATGCTGGTGTGGTGCCCTGATTCCGCATAATCTCCCACAGTGTGTCAATGGGTGAGCCATTGACAGACCACTCAGTGATACCCATGTGGCGTAAGTGTGAGCGGGCATGGCTAGAGAGGCCTTTGCGGTTCTCAAAAAACTCTCCACAGAACTCACAACGGATATCACGGGATGGTTCCTTCTCCTGGGTCATTACTGGAAAAGTGTAGAATGAAGTGAAGGAGATTAAAGACGGTAATAAATGCAAAAAGCGACATGTCAGAAATAGAAATCACAAGCCTGCAGCACTTTCTAATTCTAAATGTTGATGCATCAGACTAACATCTCCACTGTGATATTCATTCATTCATCTTCAGCCACCTAATCCTGTCCAGTGTGACATTTATTTCTGAATTCAGATGGGAAATACATCACAAATGTATTACTTACGCATGTTGATGGGATGTCCATTATCTGAGCTCATCAAGCTCGGATGCAGTGACTCAGAGCCATAACCTTCACGCCCTCCTCCAGTCACAGTAACTTCTACCTGCTCAGGTTCTGGTTTGGGCTTAACCATTAGCACTGTTGGGGAGGTGCTGGTGACAGATGCTGACACTGCCATCTTGGCAGGCTGGTGCTGACTGAAAGAGAAAGCCTGACGGCCATGGACAGCGCCTGATGGGGAAGAGTACTGGTGTAAGGTCCGAGGGGGTCCTGGGCTTGGAGAGGATGATTTCAAGGATTTCAGAGGCATGACACATGGCAAACCTCGGCGGGTTATGAGGTCTTGTAGTGTGTCAATGGGAGAGCCATTCACGGACCATTCCGTGATGCCCAGCTGACGCAAGTGGGAACGGGCATGACTGGAGAGGCCTTTGCGATTCTCAAAAAGCTCACCGCAAAACTCACAACACACATCTTTCATTGGTTCAGCTACAATTGTAAAGGGAAAAGAAAAAAGCTGACATGTATTAAGAACAGTGTGTCTTCAGAAATTAACAATTACAAATGTATATATATATATATATATATATATATATATATATATATATATGATAAGACACTTCAAATAATCTGTTACAAAGTTCCCCAGTTCCAGTTCCAAAGGACCCTCCACGTATTTACTCTGTTCTAATCTCATATAATTTCGCAAAAGCTATATAAAACAGATACAAGGAGCCCATTTTATTTAAAGCTGAAGACCTTCTCAGTACTTCACCTCTTACTTTATTTCCAAACAGTGACTGTTCCATAACCCTTATGCTTAAGAGTATATCTGCATACAGAAAAGCATAATAATGTATCAAGTCACCTAGAGGAATGGACATCAGCTCCCGGCCACTCAAACGGAAGACCTGCTGTGAAGGTTTCAGCTTCTTGGTGGGTGGACTAAGCAAGGTGTGGGTGGAGAAAGAAGAAGATGAGGTAGCTTTGGAACCAACAGCACTTTTTAATGACGTGTTCTTTAGTAGGACAGATTTAGAGAGGAAGGGCCTCTTGGAAGCAGAAGAAGGTGTGGATGTGGAGGGAGAGGGTGGAGCTGTGTTCATGCTGTGTTCATGGACCCTCAGATCCTCTGGGCTGTCAGAGTGGAAGGAGGTAGCTCTGCGCTTAAAGTCATCAGTGAGGATGAGTGTGTTGAGCAGGTCAATGGGGGACCCCTTGGACTCTGAGTATTCCACACCAAAGTGGCGCAGGTGGGCTCGAGCATGACTCGAGAGGCCTTTGCGCGTTTCAAACCAGGCACCGCATAGCTTGCATATGATGTCTGTGTTAGAATCCGTATCCATTGCTATGTGCAGAGAGAAAGAATGGGGAAGGGGAGAGTGGCCATAGAAAGTCAAGAGGGACATATAAAATCAATTGATTCTATTAGATACATTGAAGGTTTATAAAACACTAAACTATATACTGTATTAATAACTGGTCATCTAATTCTGCATTCAGGCCAAGAGTAATTATCATTTTGTGCATTTGGATGATGACCAAGTAGCTTGAAAACTTTCTTTTGCTCTCCCAAAAGTAAACCAAAAACAGACATTAAAAATTCATGCATTGTTCTAAATGATCATTTAGAACAATGCATGCATTTTTAATGTCTCTATTTGTTTTTATTATATTATTGCTGCATTCAAAAGGACAACCCTATCCTAAATATCAGGGAACCATCTTTTCTTACACATAATCAGCAACCCAATAGCATTTGAACAGCCAACTGAATTTTAATCATTTGGAACTAGAGACTGATGTTTTTCCCCCTGCTTTCTTTAGTCAGTCTCTCTCTCTCTCTCTCTCTCTCTCAGTCCTGTCATGCTGTCTGGCACATAGGGTGTCAAGCAGTCCCCACGGGCTCATTGACATTGTAGTTGCATTCTACAGGGTGAGGTCACTAGCCCCACACCCAACCCTCCCCTAACTGGGGACACGGGTTCATGCACACATACACTCACACAATGGGCAATTTAGTATAGCCTATCCACCTAATGTGCACGTCCTTGAACTGTGGGAGGAAACCAGAGTACCCTGAGAAACCCATGCAGACACAGGGAAAACATGCAAACTTCACACAGAAAGGCATCTCTGTCGAACCCAGGGCCTTCTTGCTGTGAGGCAACAGTGCTAACCACTTAGCCACCTTGCTCCCCGCTTTCTTTATCAGCTGACCCTTAATTAGATCATATTTAACTATTAACTTGATATATTCCCAAAGTTAACCAAACTACTGGCAATGAACTAAATCAAAAGTGGAACATTAATGCATTCTCACTGAGATTGAGGGGAGCCTCTGTTTCTTGTGTTGCCCAGAGTGGTCGGGATGGGGAAGTAGACAAGGCGGCATTGTGGGCCCTTGACATAGTCCTGTGCTCATGGGAGCGCAGTGGGGAAGACACAGGCAGCAATGAGGAAATTGGGGCCTTCCTCAACACTGGGGATGGGGAAGCACACAGAGAATGAGAAGGGGATGGAGACCCCCCAAATGGGGAGGATGGCTGCAAGCCAGATGGTGAGGGGCTGCTTGGGGAAGAGGGAGATTTTGCTACACTATGCAGAAGTGAGAGGGGCTTAATGTCTGGTGGTTCATCTTCAAAGTCTGCACTCCTGCTGGGGCTTGGCATTGGAATGCAGAAAGCATGACGACGAGTGTTTTTGGGTGATGGTGTTGGTGAGTGTGATGGGGGTGAGACAGGTAAGGAGGGGTCAGTGGTCCGCTCCTTGGTTATCTGGTAGAGGAGATCTATGGGTGCACCACTGCTTTCAGACACACCCACACCTAACTGGCGCAGATGAGAGCGAGCATGGCTGGATAGACCTCGTCGTGTCTCAAACAGGGCACAGCAAACCTCACACTTCAGCAAACTGGAACCTGGAGAAGATTACATTGTGGACAATGTGGACTTACAGTTATTACAGTCAAAGAAATGAAACATTCTTTATAGTAAGGTCTGATAATAAAATTAGATCCTGATGGCTAAATATCAGACTTTGTGTTAAGATTTTAATATATTCATTGTTTAGGGCATGCAAAATGGGTCAATAAGGGAAGGCACATGTTTACTATATCTCGGCCATTAATTAAGCATGCATTTCTTCATATTTCAAATGTTAACTGTTCTCTTAATGTAAACATATCACACTGAAGGAACTAGGCTGAGGTAATCACACCTTTTGTCTCATTTTCGTCTGCAGCAGCTGAGCTGTTTGATCCTGGCCTGGAGTTAAAGTCATCCTGCAGTTGTATTTTTTCATCTTCCTCCCCTTTGTTGTTCCCACCTACAAATTAACATGCACAAACTATTTAATAGTAGCAACTATTTAAAAGTAGAGTCCAGTTAATTAGGCTGTATACATCATGGGCAATGGCTCAAAAATAATGCTGCAAAAGGTCATTAAGAAATTTCATTCAGCAAACCAATAGAATCACAGCATATTAGCCTACTTTTACTAGAATTTTACGATCAGATGGACTAGAAGTTCAATTACTGAGGCTAATGTAATCGACAGCATAAAAATAATTACATCTGCACTACAACTGATGGATTAGGAAATTACAGTCATGGAATTCCCTGCATTCTCTGCACCATGCTGCCGGGATGAATCACAGTTTCTGCATTTACAGAGCTGGACTTGCTTGGTAAACTCCATATCCTAGCCTGCACAGGAGGACTACATGGGCAGCCTGAGTATGCTCAGCTGAGCAGCATTACATCTGATTTACTAAAGACTGTTTAAGGACCCTTCACACACTCTGTGAGTAAGGTTGCATTTATGTATCTGCTCCTAAAACTTAAGTATTCTTTGTTCATGTGTTTTTGTTTCATTGTTGAGTATTCTGTGATTTGTTACCTGCCTGCCACTTGGTTATATTCATGCTTATTGTAAAGAAAGTCACTCCTGCACATGCATTCAGCCGCTTCACTGCGAGTCTTCACCCAGCATTACATGACTATGACATCATATACAGCTAACCTTCATAATCTCTTAAAATTAAATTATGTATCTTAAAGAATATTACATAGCCATTGCAATCAATTACTTGATAAGTAAATTGAAAATAATAGGAATAAAAGTCCTGTGAGTTTACAGGGTTATTAAGGGAACTCTTCTGAACTATTTGTCTTAATAGAAATGCTCGATTCCCATGTAGATTTCATAAAATAAAGAACAGTATCCACTGATATCATATTAGTACCTGGGTAATATACTTTAAAATAAAAGGTTGATCAATTACAAACCAGGACTTTAAAGGGTATGTTCATGGTCCCAACAGTGGCTCAGATGGTTCTGGGATGTGAACTCATTCTCTGAATTGTTAATAAACTAAGATGCACAAGCAAACTGCAGACTGCACAACTCCACCATCGAAGAGAATGGTCAGGGAGGATGGTGGGTTGTTTTTGCTTGGGGTTGTCTATTTAAAATCAACCACTACCCACTACCTTAATGACAACAATCTGATTGGAGGTTTTGCACCCTTCCTGTGAACATCCCACACAATGTGGCTTTCAACAAGTGACCCCATTTCCAATATAATGAGCCCCAAACACAGATCCAGATCGACAAAGAAATGGTTGCTGAAGAAAATAGTTGTTTTCTGATGGCCATTTCAGTGCCTAAATTTGAAACCTAATGAACTCATGTGGTCTGAATCGAAGAGATATGGCAACATGCACAAACCTAGGAATATAAAGGTGTTTAAACAAGTTTTGTCTCAAGGAGTGCACCAAAATCCCTCTATATATGTCTCCAACCTTGTTCAGAATTACAGGAAACAGCTCAGGACTGCTATTTTATCCAGGGCAGGGGTAAAAATATTAACTCTTGAACTAAATCATTTTAACTCATTCTTTCATCTTCTGTGACCATTGTATCCTTGACAGGTTGCAGGGAAACCCGAGGCGGTTGCAGGAACACTATGTGTGAGGCAAGAATACACGCTGGAGGAGACTGCAGGACACAAAGGACACAGAAATTCACACATTCACACCTAATGGCAATTTAGCGTAGTCAATCCACCAACTCTGGGAAGTAGGAAGAAACCGAAGAACTCCAAGAAAACTCATGTGATCACTTGTAAAATTCAGTTCAAATTCACAGAGACCTCAAACTGAGTTCAAGATCAGATTTGAGACCCTTGAGCTGTAAGGCAGCAACACAAGGCCACCTTTCTGTCAAGTTTCAAAAGCTGAAACTGCCCTAAGTATCCTTAAAATTAATGCTGCTTGGCTGTGCTCTTATTGATGCCAGACAACAATGAGCAGTCGCATATGATTTCATATTCTTGATGGCTCTAAAATCATGGTTATCCATTAAAATACCCTGTAAGTGCATTAATGTAGCAAGAACAACAATCAACTTTCAGCTACCTTTTGTGTGTCCATGTAACAGCATGATTATTTGAGTACAAGCAGAGAATGTAATTAAACACCAGGCATCAATTATATGTTCTAAGCCTTAATGTGCAGGAAAGTCATAAAACCAGTGTGACACATTATCAATTGTTCTAAGAGTAAGAACTTAGCTTAGACAAAATACAGAACCACATGTGCTTTTACTATGTGTAAATATCCAGTCCTCTCACCATTCGTTTCACCATCATTCTGAGTCTCTCTCCAAGGCTGAGTTGGAGACGCAGATATCTGCAGCACTGGTTCTGAAGTTCCACTTTCTTCATCATTTACTAACACGGACTCCTCTTCTTCTTTATATGGTTTCTTGTCTTGTGTCTCAGGGATAAAACCAGGGGTAATGGATAAAGCGAGGTCAGGCCGTTTAGAGAAGAGCTCACGGAGGACGTTGATGGGCGAAGCAGTAACCTCCCAGTTAGTGATGCCAAAGTCCCGCAGATGTGCACGAGCATGACTGGAAAGGCCAGCCCTGGTGTCAAAGCCAGCACTACAGAACTCACAGCGCATCACACTGAAGGTTGCTGGGTCAAAGTTAGCAACTGGTCATGGGGCAAAAAAACAAACAAAAACCAAAGCTCGTCTAAATACAGAGTTTCTGAAACTCAGTGAAAAATGTATTAACACACATACAATTACCAATCAAGGAAAATGACACACCAAAAAACCCAAATGTCTTTTTTCTTCTAAGAGTAACAAAGTTCCAAACATTCAATACGTGCACCATTGATGGTGCGCAAACTAGGCAGGTAAAAAATGGCACCTCTGTGGCCAATCCACCTGTTTTGGAATGTTGTATTGAGAGGAGATGATCAAGGCCCAATGTGACAGTGTCGGTGGGACAATCCCAGTATTTCTATGCTTCCTGTTGTATTTTTATATTGAATAAAAGTCGTAAAGATCATTTTCAGACACCCTGTATGTAGTGGCAGAATGTAAAGTAAATCTATTTTACCATTATGGCTTCTTGAGGATCAGTACTTTGAGAGAATTTTTGGCAGCGTATAAAACAAAGGCTATGAATTTACACTGTAAATGTCAAAGATGAACATCGGTATGTGGCAGAGGACATGAATGAGCATGGGAGGAGTCATGGAGAAAGACGAGGTAACAAGTAAGAGTTTCCACCTGTGTGCAGTTAATGAAAACTATTTATATTCTGTGTTGTAATGGAAGAGGGAGACAAAAACCCCCGCCGGAGAGAGACAACACAAACAGCTCCAGTGGCCTTTACCTTGAATGGAATGTCAGCAGTGGAAATGCTATTTGAATATTTTAATTAAATAAAAAGTGATTTTTATGGTTTCAAGGGAAGTGTTTAAAATCATGTTGTGCATTTAAATAAAATAACCTAAGTCACTCCGAAGCCTGCGTCCCACATCCTCATTACCCTTCCCACCTACCAGAATTTCATAAGGTATTTTATAGGGGAAAAAAGTGGAATTACTGAATGTGGGTAACTGGTTAACCTTACCTTTTTTCTTCTTTTTTTGGTAGGAAAACTTCTTCTCAATGGCATTAACCTCTTCGGGGGATATGAAGTGTCTAACCTTGTAACTGACTCCAACTCTGTTCAGGTGACCCCTAATGTGATTGGCCAGTCCAATTCCATTATCAAAACAGTCTTGGCAGTAGGGACATTTCTTTTCTACAGTCTTCAACAAAATGCCTTCTTCGTCTTCCTCCTCCTCCTCCTCAGTTAAGACCTCAAGAATATGTTTGACATCATCCTCATCCTCTTCTTTGTCACTGGAATTATCATTCTGATCGTCCCCTCCATCATCATCATCATCATCATCATCATCATCATTCTCATTGTCATCATTATCAACAAGATCATTGCTATCATTTTCTTTTTCATCAGTGGTGTTTTTGCTACATTCATCCTTCTCATTGTCAGGTACGGTGTCTTCATTTGTTTCTTCTTTGGAGTCCTTGGAGGCCTTTGGTGGAGAAGAGATGTTGAGGTCTAAATCGAGATCCACTCCTGCAATAGAGAAAGTGGTCAGTTATGTTTCGCAGAACAGAAGCACTGTTCTTTTTGTTCAGCAATGGTTTCACCATCACAACTGTCTGTTTATCCAAAATATGCTGGCTGCAATAAAAGCTGTGATATCAGCATCATTCAACAACGAGATGCACGGTCTTCTTAGTTAATTACTTATTCACTATTAATTGTTAACTGTCCCATTTTTAAGACTACACCTTTCAAACTATACAGATGTTACTACAGTTCTCACTGTGCTACTCCGTTCAACCAAACTGTGTGTCACCCATATCTATCCATAAATAGTAAACATAGTAATAGTAATTTTTAGATATAAGACATGGTAAACCTTTAATAGGTCAAATATAGCGCTGTTGGGAACAGTCATGCATAACATGACATTATATAAGATGGTTATATTCAGTTTATATAATTTTCTGTTAGCAACAGGGAGCCATTCCAAACAAAAGACTAATTTTCATATAGACCGTATTTATATCCTGATTATGTAAATGAAATATTTCAATTTTTCTTTTTTAATAAATTTGCAAAAAATTCTATAATTCCATGTTTGTGCTGTCATTATGGGGTACTGAGTGTAGCTTCATGAGGAACAAAAAATCATTTGACTGATTTTAGCATAAGGCTGCAACATTACAAATGGTGAAAAAAGGGGTCTGAATACTTTCTGAATGCACTGTGTGTGTGTGTGTGTGTGTGTGCGTGCGTGCGTGCGTGCGTGCGTGCGTGCGTGTGTGTGTATATATATATATATATTAGTGCTGCCACTAACAACTAATTTTCTAACGCTTAATCTTTCGACTAATTTTTCGATTAGTCAATTAATCTAAACGACTATTTCCAAAAAAATCAAGCGGTTGCAATTTTCATGTGTTCATTTTATTTTGAACAAAATTCAAGGGCCAAAACATAAAATTTC
>JAQMCW010000008.1:10207007-10217007 GCA_030068335.1 Chrysichthys cranchii | reverse complement strand
AAAAGGAAAGAGAAAAAAAAAAAAACATTTCAACTCCCCTCAGATTCACGATCCCCACTTTCCCACTTTTTCAATAGTATTTACTACTGAGTTGTAATGTCCATGTCCATGGTGGCAGAGTGAAAATAAACAACAAATCATGGTTACAATTTTAATTTTCATGATCTGCAGTTACAGGAACAATTGTGTCATCTACATTTACCTGTAAAAAAAAATAAAAAAGTTGCAAAATCATACAGAAAAAAATTGAATATGCACATATTCTACTTTTCTAGGTTTTTTCATGTATAGTGATAAACATACATAAAAAGATATTAAGCAGTATTACAAGCACTTGGGTTTTTTTTCTGCACATCCACATTTCTCCCCACAACCTCAAACTGCTGAAGTGGGAAGTAGGAATTTCCAAGATGAACTACACAGAGCAGGCATAAATTCAGCATTGGTTGCACTTCTGCTAGCCGGCTAAAATCAGATTGGACATTCCGGTCATTGAATGAGGAAAAACCGAGCATTTGAAAATATCAATTCTACGACTGTGAAAACATGCTCACTAGTAAGACTGCCCATTGTTTTTCTCATTACACAAACAATGCTTGCCATTTGACTTCCCTTCCCAGCAGGCATTTCTAAAAAAGATTTGCACATTTTTTCATTCCGCATTCAGAGAACCCATTTGAAAACCGTTGTATACAAGTGCTGTCCCACAAACCTAGAGGATCTCTATAAATTCTGCCAAGAAGAATGGGGAAGAATCCCCCTGAGCAAACGTGCAATACGGGGAACATACTTGCCATAAGTTTTTTTTTTTTTTAAATTAAGGCTGTTGCAACAAAAAGGGTTTCTACAGTTCATTAATGCGTAATGGTTGAATACATATACAGAGAATAAAACAGTTTCTTTTTCAGTTAAATATCTACAAAAGATGGTTTATTTCAACTTTGTAAATGTAACAGTCCAAGTTCAGATTAAGAACACTAAAGGGAACGAATGTGTGCACATCTCATGACGGAAAATTATGATGCCTTTCAAAGGGGGTTGAATACTTGTGGAAGCCAGTGTACATTAACTTCATACATCTTGTCAAGTGCATCACTTAACTGAAAAACATTGACAAGTGAAGCAAATTTTCCTGCATAAAGTCTGGTAAATCCAGTTATATGATTTTTACAGAGTCATTTGCTCCATATATTTGCCTGCTATGATTTGAAAATACATAACCCATTTTCAGAGAAGTAAAGACCAGGACAACAATGTGGGAGTTTTGCGGTTTTATTTAAGGGCCACATAATGGCCCAGAATAATATCTGAAACTTTAGTTGGAAATCTATAATAAATGGATGACACGAGTACAAAAGTATGAGCAATGGAATAAAAAAAAAAAAAATCCACAAAAGTGCACCATCACTGCTGCTGCACTGCAGACTTCAGGACATGAAGATGGAACACAAATCATTTGAAATCCTGTTTGATGGAACATGACAGTCATGAAATATGGAAGTTTCACAAGGCAATAAATTATACTGTGCGTATATGCAGATGCGTGTGGAAAATTATCTATGGAAAGTTAGGAGGGGGAACAGAAAAGGGCATCTTGGGCTGCTGCTGAGAATTGAAGGGAAACTGTGCGTTGTGATTTGCACCATTCTGAGCAGCTCCCTGGCTGACGAACTGTTTGCTCTGGAAACCCTGGCTCCCAAAGCTACCTGCTTGACCGCCACTAAAGCTGGACTGTCCATTATAAGCCCCATTAAAGCCATTAGCACTGTTTCCATTGTAACTGCTGGTCCCATTTCTATACGCTGCTCCATTCTGTGTCTTGTCACCGAGGGGTTTCTTTGGTCCGTCATCATAACTGCGATCACCTCGGCCGTAGTTATAGTCCCGTCTACCTCCAGAGTAACGGTCCCGACGATCATCCCTATACCCACCTCGACCGCCCCTTGAACGACCTACAGCACCAAAAAGATAGTGAGGTCAAAGTTAACACAAAATCACTCACTAAAAACATATATGTACATGTACAAAACTCTTTAAAGCTCTGGAAAAGTTCTCTTAAACCGTTACTTGAAAAACTTTTGAAAGAGATTAGAAAAAAGTGGCCACAGATGAGCCACAGTTCCTGCATCTCAGCGAGTGGATTACCTCCTCGGTCCTCTGCCATCTGGATGAGTTTGGGATTGACGGCCTGGTTGGCTTCACGGAGGACAGAGACAAGGTCGTGTGCCTGTTTAAAGTTGTTGGGTGTGAAGAAGGTGTAGGCAGTTCCGGTTTTCTGGCTACGTGCCGTGCGTCCAATGCGGTGGATGTAGTCCTCAGAGTTGTTGGGGTAATCGAAATTAATTACAAACTTGACATCCTCGACATCTGTGGGAATCATTGATGCAGTGCAGTGGAAAGGGAGCAAAGTATGCACACCACCACAGCAGCAAAGATACATTAATACACTAGCACTTAACAGGAAGTTGTGTACTTAGAATCATCTTTCCAATTTGTAGCGTACTAAGTCGACAACGGAGAAAGCAAGATTAAGTCCCATGAATCTCTCCAGCTCGGTTTTGAAGCAACTACACTGAACTCCCCAGAGATTTAACTGAAAATCAGGTGCTTCCCGTCACTAGGCCTTAAAGCACATCATTGCACAGATGCAAAGCCTACTACAGACTTTGGGACGCCTGAAGACCAAATGTTGCATCTTGTTTGAAATGAACCATTAAATGCTGGCTCATGATTTTACAGCGTTATTCAAGACATAGTCTTTCCAATCAACCAGCGATCACTTGACAAGGTCTCTCTTTGGCAGGACTCGACATGATCGAAGCCAGAACAGGAGGGAACTCCTCAGCTAGCCTGGGAATCGCATTCAGTACAGAGGCGTGCACATAACCAACAGCTGCTCTCATTTCAAAAGCCAAATAGTGTGGAAGTGGCCCCATCGAGTGAGACCTCAAAAGACGTTCCACGATTGCAGCTGAAGCTATGCAAGAGCAGGAGCCCCCGCAGCTAACCCACAATGCTGTGCTCCTCAGTGGCCAGCCAGCACACCAGGGGCAGGAGAACTCCCGACACCTCTGTACACGATTTGATTGGCTGGCAGAAAAGGCAGAACTCCAGCAAAGGAGCTCCAGACCCCTCCGGAGACTCTGGACACATCATGCCAAGGTCCTGCCTCCAAGACTGCACCTTCAGGGGAGGGCAACTCAGAGAGAGGGACAGCAGTTTAAAATTCTACACGGACACTACTGAAATTTAACAATGCAACACTCATGAACCTGGAATAACAAATATACGCACCTAGACCTCTCGATGCCACGTCAGTAGCAACGAGAATGGGAGCTTTGCCAAACTTGAATTCTTTGGAAGAGAAAAGAAAAAGAAAGACTTCAACATTCAGCCCCAATGCCTGGCTATCACATACTCAACCACTGACAAGTAACTTATGAAGCAGTACCATTGAGCACCCAGTCTCTCTCCTGCTGGCTTTTGTCCCCATGTATGCCCATTGCAGGCCACCTGCAACACAAGATTCACAGACGTTCAGTGCCATGTGGCATGTACACAGGTTTAACATGCTTCTCAAGGGGAACTTACCCATCTCTGCGCATTCTCCTCGTGAGGTCATCACACCTCCTCTTGGTTTCCACAAAGATGATGGTCTTGTTCTCCTTCTCGCTCATGATCTCCTCTAGCAGGCGCAGCAACCTTAAAGTGCAAAGGCAGCTGATAAAGCATCTGCTCTACTGTAAATCAATAACTGACTAGTTTCAAAATCTCTCATTTAATGTTCAACACTTAAAGAAAACACACCTTGGTACATTAGTAACCACACAGATCTACTTGTAACACTCTAAACTGTTCTACTAAATAAAAAAAGAAATTAAAAAAAAAAAGACCCACTCACTTGTCCTCCTTCTCGCCATCATTGCATACATCCACAATCTGCAGGATGTTGTGGTTGGCACTGAGCTGCAGAGCTCCCACATTGATCTGGACATAATCTTTCAAGAAGTCCTCAGCCAGCTGACGCACCTCTTTGGGCCACGTAGCGCTCCACATAAGAGTCTGCCTGTCAGGCTGCAGGGGGCACGAGAGAACAAATTAACAAGGTAGAATAAGCCTTCTCCTTCCAGCCAGTCACTCTAAATAAAAAGGCATGGGGTTATTAGACTGACACCAAAGCTGAAATATACATCACACAGAGAATGCAAGAAATGTCATCTGAACATTAACTTGTACTACAACTACACTATGAATGAAACCCCAAATACATCTGGCTCAGTGGTCCACAATGCACCCACCCCAGATTCTAGGACAAAGCTTGAAACTGTTCTCATACCCTGATCTGGTCAACAATTTTACGGATTTGAGGTTCAAAGCCCATATCCAGCATTCTGTCGGCCTCGTCCAGCACCAGATACGTGCACCTGCGCAGGTTTGTCTTTCCAGCTTCCAGGAAGTCAATAAGCCTCCCTGGTGTGGCAATGCAGATCTCAACTCCTACAAGAAAGCGTTAAGGGAGGTGAGCACAAAGAGATGCAACAGTCTTACATATATGAAAAGAATCCACAAACATACCCCGCTCTAGATCACGGATCTGGGGTCCTTTAGGAGCTCCTCCATAGATGCAGGTGGACTTCAGGCGAGAAGCTTTACCGTAGTCTACAGCAACCTGTTGGACTTGCTGGGCTAACTCACGAGTGGGAGCCAACACCAGGCACTGAGGGACAGACCATCATTTAGCATCTCAGCCAGAAAGGCAAAGACAGGAACGCTTAAAGAACTTCCAAACCGTCACTTACAATAGGTCCATCTCCACGCTCCAGGAACGGTTGGTGGTTGATGTGCACAATTGCAGGAAGCAAATACTAAAAAGAAAGAACATTTGTTATTTCACTCTCTCCACTTAGCCCTAGAAAACATCAGCACATGTTAAAGTTCTTACCGAAAGAGTTTTCCCAGATCCAGTCTGGGCAATGCCAACCATATCTTTGCCACTCAGTGCCAGTGGCCACCCCTGAGCTTGGATTGGTGTTGGTTCACTCCAGTTCTGTTTATTGATCACATCCATGACATATGCTACGAAAGAAAAGGAACAAAGTCAAACAAGCCACAAAGAGCTTTCAACTTCAGGTTAATACATTTCCTTTCTTTTTTAAACAGGTATCATGCTCAACTTACAGGGAAAACTGGCCTCGTGGAACCTTATGGTAGGTCTGGGACAGTCTCTCCCTTTGACTGTGATCTCTTTGCTCCTCCTGTACTGCTCAATTTCTTGCTGCAAAAAGAAAAGCAGAACAAAGTTCTGAACGATCATAACAGGATGTGTGTTGTATTCAAACTAACTGTTCATGGGGGGCATAAATGAGAACATTCATAAATATTTAAACTGAACAAGGGTGTACACATCACAACTTTTTATATAGTTATCCCACAAGACAATTAAAAGCTCCCAGTTCCACATTCTGGCTGGCCAGAAACCCAAAGTGGAGAAAACCAAATGTAATGCAACAACATGAGAAGCACTAGTTAAGTACATTAATTCATCACAAAGAAGAAAAAAGAAAAATCTGTCAAGAGAAATATTGATTAAAAGCTTGGAAGAAACTTGAAGATTGTTGATGCTATTTTCTTAAAACACAATGTCAATACAAACCAAGGCGCACACAGAATTTAAAATTATCCTTCAAGCTTAAAAATGTGCATTATAACTAGCACAAGCTCAAACACATAATGGGATAAATTGAACTCCCAGGAAGGGGACAACTCCAGTCATTATCTTCTTTTAAAAAAGCACACTGTTTTCATCTTCTCTGGGTACCTACACATAAAACAAAACATGCCCTCAGGTTCCCCTGCCGCACCTGCACTGAGGAGCTGTCCATGCTTGAGCTTAACCTCCTGAGACCCAAACTCTAACACTGTGCGCCTTGTCCTGTCTCCTCAACCAGCTCCGTTTTGAGTAACTGATAACTAATGAACTCTATCATTGTCTCCAAAACAGGAAGAAGCTTGGCAAAAGAGGTGCTCACATTATATCTTACAAGGAAATGCCCACAATTATACTACCATCATTAAGCAGACGCTCTTCTCCAGAGCGACTTACTTTTTTTTGAGACTCATTTACTCAACTGAGCATTTAAAGGTTAAGGGCCATGCTAAAGGGCCTAGTTTTTCCCCCTTGAAATGATTATAAATACAATTAATGTGTTTCAGCCCTCAAAAACATGTCGTTTAAAGTGTATTACAGGTTTATATCTGGCAATAAAACAGAATAAGATTACAATAACCTTAATTATAGAAAAATAAACCTAAATTAAATAAACAGGTGATTTTAATGCACCTTTACAGTGGATATGTAGTTGCTGGCATAGGTGGACGGTGGCGGAGGGACATGGTGGTAGTCATGTTTTGCGATTATTTCTCTTTATTTCAACTATTATACACTTAGGCTTCTTACTCTCACTACCATTTCCACTTTCTTGGGACTCATAGTGAAGACTTGTAGAGCAAAAATACAGAGAAACAGCTTGGCAGTGCTGGGATTTGAACTCCTGACCTTCCGATCAGTAGTCCGATGCCTTAATCCATGAGGAGTGTGGGTTTTATTTTTTGGGGGTGGGGGTCCTTCAGGTGAGGACAGTGGGGTCTCAAGGTTAAAAAGAACATTCTAGATGGATCTCATGCCTTAAGAAATTATTAAACCCTCAGCACACCGCACTCACACACCTGATGTCTCTCATGAACATAAAGGCCTTAAACAGGCCGGTTCCTTACCGATGACCTGTGCGCTACATCCGGGTGCTCTTGGTAGAAGTTCTTCTCGAACTTGGGGAGCTCGTCCAGGTTCCAGTGCTTCTTCCGCAGTCGGTCTCCCGGACAGCCGAACTTCTTCCCGGATGGTGGACCACCTCGACTCCCACCAAACCGCGGAGGCCCGCTGCCGTAACTGCGGAAACACACACACACACACACGGCTTTGTTCCTGTGGTTTAAGCACACGACATTCACTACCCTTTAGTGGGTTTTACTACAACAATCTCCACTAGTTTTGGTGAAAATAACCCGAGAGCAGGATTACTAGCGCTAACAGGGCCTTAGAGCCCGGTGATGATGGCGTCAGGGTCTGAGTCACGCTTTCAGCCGCTGCCATTTTAAATCCTGTCGGCAGCCAAACAAAGGGAAAAGCCGGCCGGCATTTTGTACCAGCAGCACTTTGAGTTTCAGCCACATGGCGAGGCCTAGACAAGCACGACGAGCAACAAACCCGACTCAAACAAAACGTTTAACACGAGCAAAATAACCGCGATAATATTCCGTCACCTATAAGTAAATAAAATAACACAAATATAATTTTAAATAAATAAAGGAGTTACTAGCTAGCCGGGATGGCTACGGAGCTAACGTTAGAGGGCTGATACACGACTTGTACTTATAACATTTCTCCTCATTCGAGTTCGTTTACGCTTAAACGCAAGTTTAGCATTAAAAATAAATACATAAAAATAAAAATAAATTAACCGAGTTAGGGGAAAACAGCGCGTGAGCGAGGACAAGAGAAATAACGACCTTACCTTCTGTTGTCTCTGTCGGAATATCCGGGCATTTTGTAGTTAATGAGGGGGACAAATTAATACAATGACAAATATAAAAAATAAGATAGTTAAAATACTATATGAAGATAAACTTGGTCCCACTCCTTCCTAAACCGGCAGTGATGACGCCCTCAATGCCGGTAACTATGGTCCCTCGTTGGGGTTATATACTAACAGGAAATGACATCGTGGAAAAGACGTCACTGACAGCCACGGTCTGTGGGGAACTTCCGGTTTCTGTAAGCCCCACCCTGTCAGTCATAGAAATTGAATTTGTGTTATGGTTGTTGTTTTGTGTTTTTTTGTATTAATGACTCGTTCCAACTTATGGACACACAGTGGAACCTCTGGTCATGAATTTGATCCGTTTCGAGACTCTGTTCATGACCCGAATCAGTTTTTCCCATTGAAAGGAATGTCAATACAATTAATGCGTTTCACAGCCCTCAAAAACATGTTGTTCAAAGTGTATTATGGGTTTATGTGTGGCAACAAAACATGGAATGAAATTAAAATAACTTTAATTATAGAAAAATAAACCTAGAGTAAATAAACAGATTACTTTAATGCATGTTACCTTTGCAGTGGATACGTCGTTGCTGGCGTAGGTGGACGGTGGCGAGGGGGGGGGGTTATGTGGTTATATGCCTAGACTTCTTACTCTCACTACCATTTCCACTTTCTTGGGATCCATAATGAAGGCTTATAGAGCAAAAATGGAGAGAAATAATGAAAAAATGTGAACATTTTTTAATGAGTTTTAAGCACAGAAAAGAAAAATCAAACTTTGAACAATCCTTAATTAAACAAAACCTTTCTGCAAACAAACAAGAAAACTAACCTTGCATGAGTCGACTGCTGGCGTTAAGGAAGTGAGGAGGAAGATGGGCAGGGAGGAGGTTACTGTACGGCGAATGAACGCACGTCTGACCGAGACCGATTAAAGGGACACGTGGGTCTTTGTTAGGCATGCAATACGCAATTTTACAATACACAAACAGAAAATGGGAAAACATTGGCACGTACAAAGCAGAAGGGGGATATGGCCGTGTTTGTTCGGCACCCGATTATGTGGTCATGACCAGATGCATAATTTTGGCAGCCGTTGTGGTTGGGAACCAATTTGTTCGTCTTTGGAGGCAATCGTGATCAGAGGTTTCATTGTATTTAGAAATAATTTAAACACAAAATACAGCCATTCTCTTGCCAAGAATTTTAAAAGATCTCCAGAAATGTAGGCCTATTTTAGTTAGTGTCAGCAATCAAAACATTTTTGGAAAAAACTGTAATAACTACTGTTACCATATTGCTCTGAATTTATTGATACTAGGCCTCATGTAGTTTGGAGAGTTATACTGTAAAAAACTAACCCAAAATGGAGTTAAATGAACTGTCCACAAGTGTGAACACCATGCATGAAAGGGTTAAAGCAGTGCTTCCCTGTCAGAGTTTCAAGTGAAACCCCCTTTAAAACAAACAAACAAAACAAAACAAAAACACTTAAGCAGTAATATGCACAGTCGTAATTTTAAAAATGAACACAGCATGAAGAAGTATCCAACCATATTTTCACTTCATTTTAAATTCTGTAATGCTGGTAAGATGTTTGACTCCCTTGTTCTAGTTTTGGCCACTTTGCACATTTTGTTTGATGACTATGAAATGCACAAATTGACATTTTATTCAGTTCAATTCAATTCATTTGACAATGAGCAGCACTTTTAACAATAGATGTTGTCACAAAGCCACTTTACAGAAATCCAGATTTTGATGTGAGCAAACCAGAGGCGAGAGTGGCAAAGGATATCTCTGAGAGGACATGAGGAAGAAACCTTGAAAGAAACCAGACTCAAAAGGGAACCCATCCTCTTCTGGGTGACACTGGAAATGGATTATAAATCATTACTCTTCTACAACTGTATACATTTAGCTGAAGAAGATGGGTGTCGACACCTCCATTGTCCACTGGATTACTGACTACCTGACTGGAAGACCACAGTTTGTCCGTCTAGTCAGTGTTCTCTCCAACATGGTACAACCTGACTCCCAGAAAAGTTGGGACATTATTTAAGGTTGAATATAATGAAAACTAAAGGACTTTCAAATTACATGAGACAATTTTTTATTCACAACAGGACATAGATAACATAACGAATGTTTAAACTGGGAAATTGTACACCTTTTGCCACTAAATGAGCACATTTCAAATTTGATGCCTGCTACAGGTCCCAAAAAAGTTGGCACGGGAGCAAAAAACAGCTGAAAAAGCAAGAAAGTTTAAAAAGATTCAGCTGGGAAAACATCTAGCAACTATTTAAGTTAATTGATATGAGGTGTGTAACATGATTAGCTATAAAAGGGATGTCTTAGAGAGGCAGAGTCTCTCAGAAGTAAAGATGGGCAGAGGC
>JAQMCW010000008.1:10183878-10200192 GCA_030068335.1 Chrysichthys cranchii | reverse complement strand
CCGGGCAGCACTGCGGTCTCATGAGGAAACGCAGCTTTTTGATAAAGTTTTTCTTGTTCCCGAATACAAATATTTTTAAAAGTATTCGTCCGAAATAAGTATTCGTAAAAACCACATTATTTGTGCCTTTCCGAATACCGTATTCGGGTTCGGCTCCACCCCAAGGTTCAGGTGAGACTCCTGCTTGGTTGTAATGAAAACCTGCACCCACACCGGCCCCTTCAGGATAAGATTGGGCATGCCTTATCCAGAGCGACTGACATTTATCCCTTTTATACAACAAACGTTTATTGACATTTATCTCATTTATTATCCACAAACATTTAGTGTACCTGAGGACATTTTGAGGACAGATGATACAATATGATAAATTTGAATAAAATTTTTAGCTTTTGATTGTTTTTTTTTTATTTCAGTGTTGAAAAATGAGAAAAATTATTTAACTATGATTTTGATGAAAATACTCGCTCAAATTGGCCACAAGGGGGCACTATTCATGTTTTTGCACATAAAACATGCCTATCTTGCAAAAAAGTGTAAACACAGTGGAACCTTGGATTGCGAGTAACTTGGTCTTCGAGTGTTTTGCAAGACAAGCAAAATTTTTTAATAAATCTTTGACTTGGTTAACGAGCGATATCCTACAATACGAGTCGTATGCATATGCTTCGTCTGCCTAGCCTCACGTGATCACATCTTCTCTCTCTCACTCAATGCAGGATTGTGACTCACCCGTATAGTCAACATCTGCACTAGCGTAGAAAAAGACTGATTCGTCACTTCAAATGAGATCTGGGAGAATGTGTAAAATGTGGGAAAGAGTGCAACACTTTGTAGAAAAGCACCACCCGAATAAGGCTGTAGTGAAAGTCAAAAGTGAAAGTCCTCTCCTTTCCCTCACACCTGACATGATTATTTTTAAAGGTAAAGTGCAGGTTATTTTGTTGTTGTCCGGTGTGGTGGGGTTGAAAAACAAAAAACAGAAACTTAGTCAGAACCGGAGAAAGCAAACACAGGAATCGCGAGGCTTGGCAAGAGCGCAGAAAATGGCAACTAATACGCGAGTCTTTTTATAGCTCCTGCAATCAGTCCCAATCCGGTACACCTGTCGCCACCCATGTGACGCACCGTGGTATTGCGGAGGAAAACCAGGAAGTCGTCTTTAGTGCGCGAGTTCTCGGACATGCACCGCTATTGGGAGTGCTCAGAACAGGTGCGCTGCATGTACGCGTGCACCGCACGGGCAAATTCATGACAGTTTTATGTACTTTTACTTTATATTTTATATTATATTTTGTCATCTTTATATAAATATTTGTGGGTTGTGGAACGAATGATCTAAGTTTCCATTATTTCTTATGGGGGAACCTGCTTTGATATACGAGTGATTTGGATTACAAGCACGTCTCCGGAACAAATTATGCTCGCAAACCAAGTTCTACTATATATTTCTTTTCCTTTTTGTGCACATGCAGCTGCACAAAGGAAAAGAACACCCTGTCGTGTTTTATTCCTTACACGTGAAAGATGTAGATCGTCAGTGTAAACATTTTATATGATGAATATAAAAATAAATAATCAGGCCATAATCAAGAAAGCACAACACCGCAACATTAATCAAACATGTCCATAATTCATCTGTGCTCATTTAAAGATAATCCTGCTCTGCATCAGCCCTTAGCTTTAGCAAATATTAACACACCTTGTAGCCGCCACAAGAATCTGTCTATTGAACAGATGGAGCTGACGCACCTTGTAGGGCTTTGAAACCCTGCAGTGGCACTCTGGATGACCCGGTGACAAACTGCAACAGTCGAGCTCTGCGTTCCTCATCAAACGACTCAACAGCGCGCCAGAACCACTTCACAATGTTGCTGTCAGGGGTGCAGTGCTTCAACCGTGTGTTGGACTTCCAGTCGTTAACGTCGATCTTTCCCAGGCCGCAGACGATGAGCTGGGAGAGAGCAGTTAAATCATGTCACATTACTCACAATTTAAACTGGATTAAAAGGAATAAATGAACGCATCATTCCAGTACCTCTAGCTCTTTCTCGTCAAAGGCTTTGAGCAGATGTTGCGGTATGACTTCGTTAAAGCCTTTCTGCAGGGCTAGGAACTGCGCCTCGATGCCTCTCAGGAAGCGCCAGTTCACATACAGCCTAAACGACGACCAGAGACATGACATCAGCATCACACTGTGGCGTGGGTGAGTGTGTATGAATGATGGACGTTCACCATACCGCGTCTGCTGCAATTCAGGAGTTCAGTTTGCACGCAGAGGCTGTGGGAGCTTATAAAACATACCTGACATATTCCTTCTTGGTGTCCTGAGTGACAGGAATGCTCTTGCCGTTGGGTTTGAGCTCATGCTGAATAATCTCCCCATATGCATTGTGTTCTACACAGAACGTGTGGTCTAACACCCCCGTGATGTCGTTGTCACTAAAAACGAAGTCAAAAAACAGGCATTCACTGGAAAATGTTAAAGAAATAAGTCAAGTACTTGGCTGTGATTTCTTTTTTATTATTTTTAATGTTGAACGAGGAATAACAGCCAAAGTGCAATGTGTTATGTCAAACTGAGAAGGTAAATTTTTATTTAAATTCTTGCTTGATCCATATTTTGAATTAATATGATTTCAGCCTCTTTAGAATGCCAAGCTTCCAATGAATGAATTGCATTTAAATATAGCCAGCTCCAGAATTATTGGCACCTTTAGTAAAAATGGCTAAAAAAAAAAAAAAAAAAAAGTCTAACATCTCACTGAAATTATGAGTAAAATCTTTAATTTACCCTTTAAGTCTTCAAATTAAAATACCTTTAAGAATATAAAAACTCCTATTAAGAATCTATATTTTTTAGATTAAGCTAATTAATCACAAAGACATTTGTTCATATCCTTTAATACTCTTACTTACCAAGACAGTTGGAGTAATTCTGGAGCTGACTGTATATACACCAGAGTAACATGCAGACTCTGTGTGAAGTCTCATATTAAAAACTTCTGAAAGGTTAGAACTGTCATCTTTTTATATTTGATATCCCAAGCTAATTATCTACGCGAGCTTGTGGCATTGGCCCTTCAATCGGAAGGTTGTGGGTTCAAGGCCCAGGACCAATAAGGTACACTGAGGTACCCTGAACAAGGTACTCTCCCACTGTTCGGCTGCCCCCTGCTTCACTAGGTGAATGGGTTAAATGCAGAGATCACGCTATGCTGTGCTGTGGTGTGTTTCATACGACGGATGAAGAAAATTTTTTTTTTTTGCCATGACGAGATTAAAGTCGAATTTTTCGAGATTAAAGTCGAAATTAGATGTCGACTTTAATCTCAACATTCAAAACTAGTTCAGAGAGAGAGCAACCGCTCCACATATGCAGTCTCAGACACGCACACACACCTGCAGGATCAAGTAACTTGATCAGCTGTCTTATTGTATTTTGCGATACAACATAACCTCTCTGTACTGCACGCAGGTGTAACCATCGATATCCTTGCATCTGCCCATTTCCAGCAATTTCTGTTTGCAAGAATGTGGCCACTTCTTCCAAGTTTGTACGGTTTCTCCTTCTGAACAAACAAAGTTTTCAGCACAACCTTTTCAGTGTCCTTACACTAATGATCACACTGTGGTTCTGCGCCAAAACAGCGAGGATTTCTTTATCGCTAAACCCGATTCTGAAGTACAATTTGACCAAATCATCTACACGAGGCATATTGAGTCGTCGGCCAATCGATCATCTAATTTCTACTTTATTCTCAACATTTCAAGTTTAATGTCGACGTGTCGACTTTAATTTCGCCAAAGCAAAAAAATTTTCCTTCATGTGTGGCCCTAATCATCTGTCGTAGTTTCATGTGTGACAGTCACTAGTATCACTTGATTAATTTAAATCTGGTGCAGGAATCAAAGGGCACTCACAGGATCCAGACGAGGCTATTGTAGAGATCAGGATCCACAGACTCCATGTCATCCAGAGTGATGGGTTTGCCCAGCAGCTGCTTGTAGAAAGGTAGGGTGAAGCCGCCGTCAATGTAGTGACCGTGGAACACAGCCATACCCATTATACGGCCCACAAAGTGAAAATAGGACAAGTGTTCCTAAAACAAAAAACAGTTCGGCCGTCAACGAGTGGCATTTACAGTGGACAAGAAGTGCACACTTGGACTGTGTAAACTGAGATTTTTCTACAAAATTAAAAAAGCATTGATGAACAAATCAAAATGGTGTCCAACATCCATGTTATGTGTTGTTTAGTACACAGTAGTAATAGTAGTAGAATATTGTTGAGAAATTCCACACTGTCATCTTACAATCATGTGAATTCACACTTTACAGGCCAGTTTTAATTCAAACCTACAGTTCCACCTTGAGGATTCCTCAAATTTACTGTGAAGAACATTTTTCTGATTGTGTTAGTTTTCTTTCATCTTTATAACTCCTTTAGAAGATATGATGATTGTGTGTGGTTACAGTTACTGTCCTGACATTGTTTGTAAACTTTTATCTTCCTGCATGTCTGACACCTTGGATTTGATCAGTAATGGTGGCTATAATCAAGCGACATTTTTGTGTCAGTGTAGTGTTAGACATTTATTTGCATGCTGAACTTTAGCAACATTGATGATAGAAGGGAAAAATGACACAATGCTAATTATTAATTTAAAAAAAAAAAAAAGTCATACAACAGAACGTGGAGCACACAAGCTGACGTAAGAAATCAACGATTATTTATTGAAAACAAATATGAAAGTTTTTTTTTTTTTTAAATAAATAAATAAATTTAGAAAAATCGCTGACTGAAACATTACCAGTCCCTATGGAGCAACTTCCTAAATGAGAAAAATGGAATCTGAGACTCTTTGCATAATTTACATTTTCATTTATGAATTTGTGAAAACCATCCCTAAATTCAGTTTCCGTTTTCCCTCGCTCTCAGTCGGACATTCTGCATTTATCATCATTTAGAGCAGGGGTGTCGTACCTATCCGTGAAGGGCTGCTATGGGTGCAGGTTTTCATTCCAACCAAGTAGGAGCCACACTTGATAACACCTGTTTAATCAGTTGAGATTGGCTTTCAGTTAACTCAGGTGTGAGTTGTGCTTGGTTGGAATGAAAACCCGCACCCACAGCGGCCCTTTATGGACAGGTTCGACACCCCTGATTTAGAGGTTTTATCCTCATATGAAGCTTTTCGAGTGGACAGTGCTATGTACCGGGTTGACGGCAGAGTCGGGGTTGATCTGTAGTGTGTAGATGTCGTCACGTGAATACTGGAAGAGTCCATAGTATGGGTTCAGCATCTCATGAGACAGAAGGTATAACCACTCTCTATGAAGACACAAACATAAAGCAGATCGTAAACATGCGCCAATGTGAACACTTTCACTTCCCACAATTCAGAGGACAAAATGTCCTGTAGTTCAGTTCACAGCAGAAATTCTGCTTGCGTTGCAACCTCATGCTGTAATAGCAGTGTGTCACCAGCAGAGGCACTGTGTGCAAATGAATTGTATACAGAAACAGGTGAACCAAATGGACAAAACGACTCGGTACAAGTGAACCCATTAGGGATCAACTGTTTGTCTTTGATGATCTGATAATACTAAAAGAGCACTTTGACTCAGCATATTTGGCTTTATAATATAATGCCTCAAGAAAACAAAACAGTCACTGCATAAACTGATTAGTTGAATAAACAAGTTTCAGGTTAAGGTTATGATACCTTGCTACACCTCCATAATCCAGCCCTTCTTCTCCTCTGAACTTCACCATCAGTCTCTTCCACAGGTCTTTTGGCCTCATCTTCATCACCTGCCTATATGATTCCTGGAGAGGCACAGGGGAGAATTGTAAACATCTCTCAGAGTATTTTACTCTAACAGAATCCACTTGGGAAATCTGTACAGCAACAGAACGTCGAAGTGATGCAAATGTGTGCCATGTTGTGTTCAGCCAATCGGACACCGGTGTTCACCACAAAGAGGAAGATTTTAATTTACCACAAGGAATTGATTTTGGTGACTAGTGAAGGGCAAAATTAGCAATCGGACACATGATGTTAAGAGAGCTGTATTTAAAATCCGCCGTTAAGAAGCACTATGAAAAACAAACTTGCCGATTATTACACGAGCAAACACGTGCACGCTGACATGTGCAAATGCAAATGTGGACACGCAGACAGACTGCTCTAGGGGTCCATAATCTGTCTCCTGCCGCTCTGCATGCCTTTCTGGCTCTGGAGGGAATGCAAAGGAATGCAGGAATGCTGCAACAGAAACAGCCGCACGCGCCCATAAAGATGGATGAGCACAAACTCGGGCAAAATCACTTCAAGCTGTGGAGGCAAGAGTGCACGCTCACAAAGATCCAAAGCATACCACAGCAGCTTCGTGGTTAGGGACAAGATGTGCACGTCTGCGCATCACGATGTTGGTGCTAATGGCCACCAGTGTTGTCTGGTGCGCCTGTCCCACGAGTTCAGCCGCATACACAAATGCAACTGGTCCACTGAGGACATTTTCATTAGCAGATGAAAGGATTAATAAGAAGGCGAGTGTCCGGGCTTGTTTATCTGTGATTAAAATAGCTGGAAGAATTCTATTTGCTGTCTTAATCTGGGGTTTTGCAGGAAGGGAGTGCAAGACAACAGAACCAGGCAGGAAAATGGAAGTAAACGGTTTTATAAGGTACTAAACAAAACAAAATAATAGACATAACCTTGGTCTCTCTTTGCTGTCAAAACAATGTGGATAGAAAGAGAAAGTTGACAGCGTGTGGCAGCGCTGCAGGTATCACATTCTTCTCAGAGCTTTTGGCTCACATCTAGGCTCAATCAGTGAGCGGCAGCACCGCATACGGGTTTCTGCCTCGTCGCCCTCGCTTAATTTCTCCATCCTTGTTATTATCAAGTTCTAATTATACTCTTCACAAATATTCGCAAAGATAATGCAGTGACAGGTTCTTAGCCTGAAAAAATTACAGTCGTATAGCTTAGCCTTGCTTGAGTTGTCGTCATTAAATACAGATGGCTCTAATTAGTTTTTTTCGGGTGGCTTTGAGGTGCCCTACCTCAAATATCTCCTCGCGGGACACCTCGATGCGGCAGTGCCCTGCCTGGGGCTGCTGCTGAGAAAGCTCCTGCCTGAGGATCTTCAGCTTCTGCACCAGGTCTCTTTTGTACTTGGGCACGGTGAGACACTCGGCATCATCGGGCAGATTTCCAGGAGACAGCACCGACTGGGCCTGCTCTTTCAACTGACCTACACGACTACACACACACACACACACACACACACACACACACACACAGAGACACAGGATCCAGGTCAATATTGATATTTAGTTAAAGATGTATACACCTACTTAAAACAGCATACACACAAGCATGATTAATAATACTAAATTTAAGTACTTTTAACCTGAATCCTTCAAGGCACATGATGGGCAAATACACAGTGGCCCAAAACCTGTACTGTACACACACTTCAAGAGTGGTTATCTATGCGCATCTTTTAAAATTCAAATTGAATGATGGCATCAGGGTGTAGAGACATGACAGCAATGTGTAGAGTGTGGAGATCTCGGCTCGTCTGACCATCAAAGCATACGTTTTAATCGTCCAGACAACAGACTTTCCAGCTACGTGCTCTCTGGCTAAACCATTAGCATCAGTCATTAGTCAGCTTTATGTTCACCATCCAGATTTACTAGTTTCTTAGCAACAGCATTCCCACAACTTGCAACTGTGGGTGCATCTTCTTTTTGCCTTACAGGACAAGAGCTTCATGTCAGTGGATCAATTGTCTAACCTACCTAGAACCCCAGTTCGGAATAATTTCACAATGATCCCTGGCAGCTGAAAAATGTGCTTAATTGTACATCTCTTCAGCAATCTGACTCTGTTTTTTGTACTTTGTTACTGTGAAACAAAGGAAAAAAATTCTTTTGTATAATCTGCACCTTATCAAGCTTTCATTTGTCATTCAGCAGCTGTGTGTCTGCATTTGCCTCTGTGGGACACGGGTGAGAATGTGTGTGTGTGTGTGTGTGTGTGTGTGTTATGCAGTGTGGTCTCTGTCTCTGTGGCTGCCTGCTGCTCCGTGGTGTCTGCAGAGCATCGCCCAGCTGAGCTGCCATGCACACACGTTTCAAACACAGACTACTCACCACGTTAGGGAGAACACAAGACAGCGAGAGGAAGAAAGCAGAAGAAAATGGAGTGCAAAGAAAGGAAAAATGACAAAGAGGGAGCAGCACATGGGAGGACGAGCTTAGACAGAGGGACTGAAGGAAAAAGGAAATGCTAATAAGTAATGTATACTAGGGATCATCACACGTGAAACACACCACAGCACAGCATAGCGTGACACAGTGAAATTACTTCTCTGCATTTGACCCATTCACCTAGTGAAGCAGGGGGCAGCCGAACAGCGCAGCACCCAGGTAGGAGTGCTTGGAGACGGTACCTTGCTCAGGGTGCCTCAGTGTTCCTTGTTGGTCCTGGGCCTTGAACCCACAACCTTCCGACTGAAGGGCCAATGGCCCTGACCGCTACGCTACCACTGCCCCTTTTTTTCTTTTAAAATAAGTGTCAAAGGATATGTGAAGGAGTCAAGGTTACAGGAAGAAGACTGAGAGAAAAAGGTGGATGGTGAAAAGGAATGAAAGGAAGGGTGAAATCGGAGGAACCCGGGGCCTCTGCTGGAGAGACGCCTAAATTAATTTAGGGGCAGAAGATCAATTCCAATAAGCAGTTACTAACCAGCTCATAACTTATTCTGTTTTCTTGAGACATCTCAAACAACCGCTCACTATACATTAGGACAGTGTCTCTAAAAAGGCCATATGCATAGGTAACATTAGTCCCATCTTGGATTAATTTATCAAGGGGGGGCATGTGAAATAATTTGTTTTTTTAGCTATCTCCTTTCTACAAACCAAGATGTTTGCATGATGGGGCAAGTTCCTTAATGGACCAACTCACCCGTCACTGAATCCAGTGCATTGTTCTTGCTTTGAAAGCTTGTGACCGCTACACTCTGTGAAACAAAACCTCCACAAATTCACTGTCCGTGATCCCTCTGAATCTTCAACCTTATCTTTTAGTCCTTTGTGGCCTTTGTTTCCTTTGTGTCCCAATGTCGAGGTTTTACTACCCAGACCAAGTATACAGTATAGAGTGTCTCTCCTAAAGCCTACAGCTTTCGTTTCACAATTTGGAACAGGGAAAAACATCCGGCAAGGAGTCAATAATATGTGCTCTATGACGCTAAATACAGCAAGCAGCCGCAGTCTAGCATCTCTTCTTCCATAGAAAATCATGGCCGTGTATCCGGAGGGCACTAAAATTATCAGGTGACCGCTGAGTTGGCAAAAAACTGTAGGTAGCTCAGCCTGTAATTTTCTCAGGGGAGATCAGGGGGAAAAAAAACAAAAAACAACAAAATGGCCAATGGTAAATTCTGAACAGGGATCTTGACAAATGTCGGTAAACGTTTGTACCAAATTGGACTGAAAGGAGCACAAGTAAATCTATTATTTCCCAGCACAGCGCTGCACAGTATGATAAGGTTACTAATCCAAATCTGTATTCTTTTGGAGAACCCAAGACTGTTCCTCACATAATATAACCTCTGAAAGTGAGAAGAGGATATTCGCAACAGTTCCCTAGGAAACTCTACTTTAAACACTAACAACAGTGTGAGCGTTTCAAGGTCTGAGACTCACATGCATGCAGTCAGCCAAAATTACTGGTTCTATTTTTTTTTTTCCACTGTAATCAATGAAAATGTTATCAGATACTATTAGCGAAGACCGCTGTGCCATATGGTCTTTTAGAAACCCGAGTCGTGATTCATGCCGATTCTGCTCGGACCACACTGGAACAATCAATAGTCTACACTATTTCCAGTTCCCCCCTTATATCCCTGCTTGGTACTCTTTGCACCCGGACCAGAATGCTAACCAAACTCAGCATGCACTCTTGGATGCGACACGGGTCACTCAGCAATGAAAACCAGCAAAATGTAGGACTGCAGATTTGTTTTAGCGTTCACCACTATACAGCAATGTCCTCTGGAAAAACACTTTTATACAAGTGCTTTTGTGAGGGAGGTGTGCGCCCACTGTGCGAGATTCCTCTAATGTCTCTACCAGAGTGTGTCCGCCACTTGGAATGTCCAGCTGGAGAGCTTCTAGATAGCCAGCATGGTCAGGGACTCAAATGGAAACATCTCATGTCTTTCACGCTCCTACCACAGATCACAAAATGGAGTTTATGTGGACAGTTATGCAATCACGCAGTACAATCCTTTCTGATCAGTGGAGTTGTACCTGCTACACGATAGCTGCTCTTAACGTGCTAAATCCCAACTCATTACATTAAAACAAAAGCTGCTAACGATTTTTTTAAAAGAGAAAGTTAACATGCCAATTAATCGGTTATGTTACCAGACATGTATGCTATTCTGTTGGTTTCGAAAGTGTAAGAGCTCCAGAGCTCTTGTCTGTATGTAGCATGGCATTAAGACAATACAATATTCTTTCTTAACTTGGAGGAAAGGGGGTTCTTTGATCTGTCAGAACAGGAAAAGCGAAACCTGATCTCTTCATCACTGCATTCTTCAGACACACATGTGCACACACGTAACGTGTAAGCGCACACACACATGCCGATTTCAGGAGAAGAGCTTCCAGACAGAGGGAAAATATTTTGTTGAACCTTAATGACCAATCCATTCCACATCTGTGCATCATAGCTGCGTTTCCCGCCTTTTTCGTTTTAGTGGTTGAAAACGTCAAACACTCACACCTTAAATCAATTAACCATTCTAAAACATATTTTTAAGCAAGCAAATTATTGTGGAAGATTGTCTTACCTGTTTGGAGCCTCACCAGCGCCTCGTGAACCATTCGGACTGGGACTGAAAGTGTAGAACGATACAATGAATTTGCAACATTAATATCTAATCCAGATGTGCCATGGCTCTGATTAAACTATAGGTGCTCTGCAAATTCTACTTCTCAATATGGTCTTTGGAATAAAGCAGAATGAAGTGAGCTGTCAAAGGAAAATAATGAATGACACATGGCATACTTCTTATACACCTATACTTACACCTAATGTTGTGGAAGACACTTTTGCCTCATTGCAAATATATGCTTTTTGTTAACCAACAACATGTTTTGTAGTACAGTATGTGTGTTTATTATTACACTTACATAATATAGAAGCGCCACCATAAGCACCCCTGTGAAATGGCTCTAACTACAGAAACTGAAGTTGTATTTGAAAGAGCACATTAATATAAACCTGTGATCTGCCTTACAGCTGGAACTTCTGTCAGAGCTGCTGCTATTATCACTGCTCTGGAACCATGAGGTCTATGTCAGGGGTCCCCAACCTTTTCTGCGCCACGTACCGGTTTAATGTCAGACAATATTTTCACGGACCGGGGGGTTTGAATGTTGCGATGGAGGAGAGCGCGTGCGTGCGGGGGGGTAGAATGTTGCGATGGAGGAGAGCGCGTGCGTACGGCGGGGGCGGCAAAATGTTGCGATGGAAGGGAGCAGCATGGCCCGGTACCAAAAGACCCAGTACCAAAAGCCCAGTGGTTGGGGACCCCTGGTCTATGTGACCCCAGCCCTCTTTGGACCATGTTATTTTGGAAACCATTATGATTTCATGATGAGTGACCTTGCCTGCCACGTAAGGCCTTCCTAAGTATGTGACGTTTGATAGTTTCAATGTCTTTCAGCTTGTTTTTTATTTAGGTTAATTTTCGCTTCGCCATAGTACCTTCAATGTGATGGGTACTATGGGGTCAATTTGACCCCAAGCGAAAATAAACCTAAATAAAAAATAAGTGGAATGACAGGTGTGTGTGGTCACAGAAGCCAAAAACTGTCAAATATTGTAATAAAGTGGTGTTATTCTGGTCATATAGCATGTTTTTCACCATGGGGTCAAATTGACCCCAAGGTACCAAGAATGTGCCTTTTTTCATGGTACCAGAGCAGGATTAAATTCATACCTAAATACTATTAAATTCATACCTTCTGACCAATCAAATTGGAGAATTCAACAGAACTGTTGACAGTTAGAATACTGACAGTTTTCCAAACATGAACGGCACTCACTTGAGGACGAGGTGTAGGTTGGCAGACAGCCGCGGGTCCGTGAACTGTGTAGTCCTGTTGTTGTGGTCAACAAAGTAGACGCGGCCCGTGGCTGTGTTCCGAATCTCCCATCCTGGAGGCAGCGGCCCCAGCTCCTCACAATTCACATTACTAAGATCCCTACAGAGACAGAAGACGTGAAAAGAGAACCAAGCAAAGCAAAAATGAATGCAAAATAAAGAATTATTGCAAGTAAGACTGAGACAGCGAACATACATCAGGATTGACACTTCTGAAGACAGGCCAGTCAGACAAAAGAATGAAGATGCCTCAAGGCCAAATTCCATAAGTTTTGGGACAGCTTATGCAAGCTGTCTATTCCTCCCTCTGCTGTGTAATCTTCTACTCTCTCTCTCCCTTTCTCTCTCACACACACGCTCTCTCTCTCTCTCTCTCTCTCTCTCTCTCTCTCTCTCGGGCTCACAGCAGATGGCAACAACATATTAACTGCACAGGTTGAAAACCATGAATCTGTGCTGGCTCTCCAAATTCTGTAGTGGTGGCTTCATCCTGTGAATGAGCTTTTAAGGCTAAATTACAATTTGCAAACTTCAAGGCATTACTGGAACATCATGCATCTATCCAATTTCCTTCTTGCCCAAACACTGGGTCAGGAAATACACCAAACACAGACATTAACTTTTTAAAATAAGATATGCATTGCGTCACAGGTATGGTAGAAGCATTTAACATGGTAGCGCTAAAGAATAGAAAAGCACAACAAAGTGATCGTTTTACCGAATTTCCGGTGGTGACACAACAGCCTCCGTACTGTTTATTTATGTACATGTCTAATACAGCTCTGAATGACTCAGATGGCTCAATATTGATTAGATCAATGGCATTGTACATCTTTGTAAAGAACCCAATTTCTACTTTATGGATGAAAATCTAATATTTATTAGCATTTGATTCTTTACTGAATATGCAAGTCACTACTGCATTAAGTCCATGTGAAGTGCTTGAATGACACGGCATCTGGATGTATGTAAGACAGAAGTCCATGTTAACAGTAAGAGTGTGTGTGAGTGAGGGGTTACCTTGGCACTCTGGGGTCATGCCACGTGCTGACACCTGTCTGAGTATGCAGGAAGTACACCTGACCCTGCTGTGTGGTCCGCTGCTCTGTGGGCCAATCAGGGAGGAAGGATGCAGGATTAGTCATGGGTGATCATCATTGGCATGAATGAGATTTTAAAAACAACGATACGTACACATCTAACGTTGCACTATATGAAATCTATTCAAATTTTCATATTTATATATTCTAATTTTATTCTCATGTTCTCACTTTTATTGCCTTAACCCATGACTACTGAAATGTTCAGAATCAGATTTTTTATTATTTTTTTTAAGGATCATGCGGTCAGCTCGAGAATTAATGCCACCTTAGGTAAAGATTGCTAAAATGCATTACGAGAACATGCCATTGGGTTAAAGGAGCTTTACTTCACACTAAAAATATGACAAATTTTTATTTTAATTCTACATGTTTATTCTCAAGAAATAAAACCCCCCATCAAAAACCATGTGTGTCACAAGTATTGGTATATAATGCATCTCAACCCACAGGTTTTCAATGGGGTTTCTGTAAGGGTACTAGCATGGCCATATCAAAAGCTTCATTATGTGGTCACTGAACCATTTGTGTGTAGATTCAGATGCATGTTTTGGATCATTGTGCTGCTGAAAGATCCAACCATTCAACCCAGTTGTGAGTTCTTGGCAGAGGAATCCAGACTGTCCTTTAAAATCTCCGTAATGCACATCACCACAGATCCCCATACTTAACAGTGGCTCTTTTTTGTATAACTAAGCTTCTTTATAAACAGTCCAGTTAAAGTCCCAATCACGCCTAGTGAATTGAAAAAAAGCAAAACATAAACGAGACCATGATTCAGTAATGTTAAGCATGCTTGCGTTAAAGATACGTTGTTTTCGACTGGTACAATATGTGATAGCAATCCATTTGCTTTTGATTGCTTTGATTAAAAAGTAGAGTCTAAGTGTATGTGAATGGAGATTTAAAAAAAAAAAGTTTTTATTGTGTTATACAGCGTTGATCATAGTGAACGCATTTAAAATTACTAACACTGTCTGAGATCCTCTTTTTGTGACGGAGCACTTTGTGTTACTCTTGTACACAGACACACCCAGGCTACTACATCTATGTACTTAATCCACACCCTGTTCTGTCTCTGCGGACACATCCACAAGACTTGAGTGCACACGCAGACACACACACGCACACACGCGCACACACACACACACACACACACACACACACACACCTGTCAAACCTGTAGTGGTCATGATAGCAGTCAATGCCAGCAAGACAAACAGCTCTCTCTAAGTCCCTCAGTAATGCTGACCTCCCGAGCAGCTCGATGCATCCTGCATCATATTGCATACGTCTGCACACTACACCTGCTGTTTCATTCCTCTGGCAAGCAGAAGCTATGACCAACATTCTCCTAATCTCCATGAACAACAAACTAACCTCAGTAACCCTCCGACATATCGCATTTGTCTTAGTGCATGTGCGTGTCTTGTGAGCTGACCATAGCCCTCGGGGAGGTCCGGTGGTGTGTGCAGGTGAGTTCGGCTCATGTAATTTCTGTGTCTCTGAGACCGCATGCGCCGCTCCTGCACTCGCAGCTCTCCTGACTGAGCACCCGCTGCCCCATTGGGTGTCATGATGGGTGTGTTTTCATCGACCAAACAACTAAGAGGACGACCAGGACTAGAGTACTCCGACGCTGGCCTGAGAGAGAGAGAGCAAGAGAGACACAGATGGAGAAAGAGAAAGACACAGAGGGACAGACTGTTAAGTCAAAGCATTCAGTGTTTCGAAATATTTTCAGAATTGTGGTCAGTAATTTTCTGGGAAAATAGGAAAAGGGAAAGGACATTAAATAATGTAGGAAGGAACAAGCATAAAATCACACATCATCACATCAAATACCACAAAATGCATGACCCCAGTTTATAAAAAAGGTGTCTTTAATTTGGCTCAGTATTCAAAAGTTTAACTGCTCAGACTGTGCTGTAGACCAGACATATTTGGTGTATACAAAGGATCACTGAAGAGTCTTTCATCACTTGTATATTTAAAATGCTGCAACGATCTTAGAAGTGATCCAGCTGGGTATGAGTGCATTTTAAAAACTGGCAATCTGAATCAAATCTCCCTTCCTTTGCTTTAATCTAGAGCCTGCACCATTGCTAAATAACATCTCATTTTGGCTTTCAGTCTTTCAGGAAGCAAATTCTTTTTCCTGGGACTGGTTTAACTTTTCAAGTAAAAGCAAAGGACCTGACTTAAAGTCTAGGCCTGAAACACACTACAGGGAAAAGTCTAAAAGGCTGCACTTGTTTTCTGAAACTGAAAACAGGTTTTCCTAAAGAATATTGTGTCTAATGCTTCAATGACATCTGACTAACGTACTGTGTGTATAACAAGGTATAGTTTAAGTCTGTAAAATTAGTTTATGTCTGTAAACCTGGGGAGTAGGCAGGCTGCGTAACAGCTTTCCTTTACTACCTACTATTGAAGGAGGTTAGAAATAAATGGTACAGAAAGTAACAGAATATCTGATTTAAAATATCAAGTTAGAATACTGATAACCAGCTTTGTATGATTAGTGCGGCAGAAAAAAACAAACCAAATGTTTGTCAGACGTGTTTCATATTCACTACTGCACAGCAATATCCAGATATCTAAAGGTGAGAGCGACAACCCTGCAAGCATAGATATATTTAACCCTGCATTACAAACCTGGAAAATCAGAAGTAGTGTTATTAATTAGTTAAGTCATTAATTAATTCGTTTCTTTAATATAAAATTAGTAATGGAGTTATTTAAGCAGGAGGTGGTGTCGCATTAAACCACTTCACAGACGGGCCCATGTCCAGTCACTCACCTGGTTGGCCTCTCCCACTGTGTGCTGCGTGTGATGTGGTTCAGGTACTGAATTCGACCAGACGCAGTTCTCCTCTCCTCCCAGCTGCACACACAAAGTTATTAGGGGCCTGGCATGATGAACAGATTATTATATATATATATATATTCACACACACACACACACACACACACACACACACACACACACACACACACACACACACAC